>CM053403.1:109446504-109508652 GCA_028644305.1 Xerus rutilus | reverse complement strand
AAAAAAAAAAGAGAGAGACAGAGAACTAGTGAATGAGATAGAGAAGGTCAGAAAAGTAGGAGGACAACTGGAAAAATCCAGAAAAATGGGAGTTTCAAGAAGAGAGAGTAGTCAGTGGTATCAAATGCTCTACAGCTGATACAGAGGTAAAGACTGGGTAGAGTCCACTCTCTTTCATTACTGGATGTTGACTTTCACTTCAGAGGAGTGGGGGTAAGGAAACAAATTTGACAATGACTAAGGAAACTCATTCTGGTTGTTTGGACAATGGGCCAACTGGGATAGGAAGAGGGAAGGTATAGGTGGGAACCAAGCTCAGTTTCCTTTGAGGTTTGTAGCTTCCTCTCCCTAGGCAGGGCATCTGGAGTTCCCAGATAATTCCTTAATATGAAGTACTGAAATCCTCCAAACAAGTGCTTTCCTTCACTTACTGTGTTAGTCAGCTTTCTGTCACTCTAAAAAATACCTGAAATAACCAACTTATAATGAAAAACGTTTCGTTTTGGCTCACAGTTTTGGAGTTTCTAGTCCATGATCAGTTGGCCCTGTGGCTTCTGGACCTGTAGCAAGGGAGCACATCACGGTGGAAGTGCATGGTGGAGCAAAGCTGCTCATCTTAAGGCCAAGAAGTGAAGAAAAGAGAGAAGGCGCCACAGTTCCCCAGCTACTTGAAGACCTCCCACTAGGCCCAACCTCTTAAACGTTCCATCACTAACCAATAGCACCACCCTAAGGATTAAGTCTTTCAACACATGGATCTTCAGGAACAACACATGGTTCAAACCATACCTGTTACCCTCAAAAGGAGACCCAGGGAGAGAGGATCCCTCACTTAGGACAAAGATCCCATTGTATGATATGATGGAAAGACAAGAAAACACATGCATATCTTTTGTAAATTACCCATGACTTATGCAAGTTTCTCCCAATGAAGTTTATTTTTTAATTTCCTACCATATGATATAAAATATCCTTCTGAGCTCTGGTGAATGAACAGAGGAGGACTAGAAGGGACTATACCAACATTATAGGACTTTGGGAGAGTGAAGGAGAGAAAATCAGATTTCAGGAGGTTAAGGAAGAGTTGTAAATTAAGAAAATAGAGACAGAAAGTGAAGACTAATTATTCATAATGTTGGTTGACAATAGGTAGGAGAGAATGGAAAAAACTGAAGGAGTGAGTTCCTAAAATATTCGTAAGACAGTATAATTAAAAATACAGTTTAGTAAAAAACTACCATGTGACCCAACTATACCATTCCTAGGTATTTATCCTGAAGAATTAAAGTTGTCTTACTACAGTGATACTTGCATGTCCATATAAAAACTAGCAGCCCAATTCACAATAGCCAAACTATGGAATTAGCCTAGGAGTCCATCAATGGATAAATGGATAAAGAAAATGTGGTGTATATACACAATGGAATTTTATTCAGCCATAAAGAAAAATGAAATTATGGTATTTGTAGGAAAATGGATGGAATTAGAGACCATCATGTTAAGCGAAATAAGTCAAACTCAGAAGGTCAAGGGTTCTTTGTTTTCTCTTGTATGTGGAAGCTACAGAGGAAAAAGGGAAAGAAAGGAGGGGGTAGATCTCCTAGAAATCAAAGGGAAATCAGTAGTGGAAAGGGACCAAAGGGTAGAAATTGGGGAGGAAGGGGGAAGTGCTGGGGAGTGATATTGGCCAAATTATATTGTTATGTTGTGTGCATGTATGAATATGTAACAACAAATCCCATCATTATGTACAACTATAATGCACCAATAAAAATGTGGAAAAATAATACAGTATAATTTGATGGATTGCCCATATATCTAATGAAGAAAATGTTTTGTGTGCTTCTATTAGAGTTCAATCCATCAGAACTCACACCCCAGCTCATCCAGATTTAAGAACAGATCACATTTTCAGTATGAGGAGTGGAAACATTTATAGCAAGGATCCTGAATATGATTTGAAAAACAAACTAGTTAAATCAGAGATAATAAGATAGGTACTTTCAGGTAGTCTCAAAAATGTGCACCAAGCTTTGCTACATCAAAGAAACTGCTAAAGCAAGAGGAGGAAGTTGTCAAGGCAGAATGATGGTAAAAAATCTGAAATTAAAACAAGAAGTAACTTCTCTTTTTTAAAAAAATAGTAGTTTTGTTAGGATTTGTTTCTTTTTCAATCTATTAAAATTTTTCTGCAAGTCAAACAAATTTATTAAAATTGAGTAGGGCAACACATTATGTGTTTCCTCGAAGAAAATTAGAGACTGGGGCAAGACAGCTGCACTGAAGTTATTGACTTAGCCACAAAAAGGAAGTTGAAGACTCAAGCTTGAAAGTTTTAACTATTCCTTGGGTTCGGGGACACATTGCTGGGGTTGGGAGTGGAGGCCATCTCAGAGAAAACTTGATTGGTCTATATAGATCTTTTTTTTTCCCTTGAAATTCTATAATTTCCACATTGGGAACTCCTGTAGAAATATGTCTCATCAGATATTGTCTTACTTAAAACATTAACCTTGATTCCTTTCACCTGATTCTTTGATATGTAGCCTTAAATATAAACAGCTTGAGAGCTGTGGAGAGAAAATCCTTCCCTCCACTGTTCCCAGGGTGTTCCTGCTCTTAAGTAAATGTGCACCCTCCATCTGAGCATCGATGAATCAATTGGAATGAGTAAGAGCTCCTTCTGCCTGTCTGGAATTCTGATTCTGCTCTTAGAAGCTTCACAGAGTTAAGTGATTTATTTAATAACTCTAAAATTCTTTAAGTGTTCTAGCTGTAAAATGGATAGTTCTTGTATCATACTGACAGGATCTGGGTAATAGAGGCATAAAGGATAGCTAGCACACAGTAGATGTTCTGCATGTCAGAACGGAGACATGAAAAAAGCCTAACACCACACAATGCATATTGGGCTTTAATTAATTTAAATGGAAAACAATTAGAATGTTTGTCAGATTTAAAAAATTGTAAAAGGATTATAAAGAAAACAGCTGTTCTCTGCCCTAATACCCTCTACTTCCTCTCTTCCCATCAGTCATCACTTTTAACATTGTTATATTTTCTTGTATTCTAATAGCTCTGTATTTGTAAACTATACATTTATACCACTTTAAATAAGATTTATCAGCTTTAAATGTCATCTACTCACCCTTTTCTATGACAGTTAGGGGTTTAGCTCCCTCACACCTTTTCCACCCTCACCAAACATTTCCACCTACACTTCCTGTTCCATTACAAAGGACTCCTTCCTCTACTCTAGTTTAGTGTGATGAGAGTTAGTAGCTTAGCTCTTTTTCTTCATTGCAACTTCTGTCGGCTGAACCTTTATTTTAAATTATTAGAGTTGGTAATGTTCATAGCCTGCTTTACAACCATAATGAACTTTCCTGATATTTTCCTTTAAAGCGATTTTAAATATTAAATAGTAATCAACAGCACTTATATTATAATGGCTATCAACACTATTTACCAAATAGTCAAATAGCATCTACATACAAAGCTTTCTTTCCATTCTCACCTAAAAATGATTCTAACATAAAATTCAAGCATTTCACATTTTAGTTTGCCTTGTATTTGAAAAATGTCTTTCTTGTACTTTATTCCTCTCAATTTTCTTTTCTTTTTTTTTTTTTTGGTACTGGGGATTGAACTCAGGGGCACTCGACCACTGAGCCACATCTCCAGCCCTATTTTGTGTTTTATGTAGAGACAGGGTCTCACTGAGTTGCTTAGCGCCTTGCCATTGCTGAGGCTGGCTTTGAACTTGCTATTCTCCTGTCTCAGCCTCCCTAAGTGCTGGGATTACAGGCTTGAGCCACCGCGCCTGGCTTCAATTTTCTCATTACTCTTTTATTGTTTTTGAAGAAAGAGCACATGCGTTAATATAACCTGTCTTCTCCATCATGTCCCTACTTTCTTCTAGATTCCTATTCATTTCATTCCTTGTTTGGAACCTAATCCATTTTGCTTCCTGAAACTCCAGTTTTTTTTACAGCCCTTTCCCCACCCCACTAAGTTTCTAGTTACCTTTTTGCATCCAATGACATTATATTATCTTCATTAATTTTTTTTTGCGTGCACAACCATTCTATTTGGTTTTAATAGATGCTCATGCTATTTCCCCCAGAAGCCTCCCTTTCAGAATTCTCATGCTCTTATCTGGATATGGTTGCTTTCTGATGTCTGCTGCATCTTAGATTCTACTCATTTTACAAAAAAAAAAAAAAAAACCTTCCCAATTTTTTCCAGTAATGGAGTAGGCAGGAAGTAAATTTTCTGAGGACTTGTCCATTTAGAAGTGCTTTTATTCTACCATTTTTCTAGCAGAATCACTTCTGTCTTGTAGACTTCTTTCCTGTTTCACTCTCTAGAGGCCTTTAGATATATTTTTTAAAATCTCTTGGGTTCTCAAATTTTATAATAAAATTTCCAGCTGTAGCTCCCTACTCCCCCACCACCAACCCCGTCCTATAATCTCTCTAACACTACTCTTACTTGGGATTCAGTAAAATTACTAGCTTTTTGTTGTTTAATAACCAAATCTGTTTTTGTTTTTTGGTGGTGCTGGGGATTGAACCCAGGGCCTTATACATGGGAGGCAAGCACTCGGTAGAGCTGTATCTACAGCCCTCTTTAACACTTCTGATATGATATATTTGTCATTTTGGTTTACTTTCTGAGCGATTTCTTTGACTTTATCATCCTGCCTTTGTATTGAATTTACAATTTAAGTAATCTTTGTCTTTCTTTCTTCTTACTTACCCCCCTGCCACCAGAAGTTCTTTCTAATTTTGTTTTTGTTTTGTTTTGTTTTGTTTTGTTTAATTTTTTGTGTTTTTGTTTTAGTTTGGTTTTCCCTCAGCCTTTTTTTTTTTTTTTAAGCCAGGGTCTCATTAAATTGCTGATTCTGACTTTGAAATTGTTATCCTCCTGGGCTGGGATTGTAGCTCAGCGGTAGAGCGCTTGCCTCGCATGCGTGAGGCCCTGGGTTCTATCCTCAGCACCATATACAAAGCAATAAAATAAAGACATTATGTCCATCTACAGCTAAAAAAATATTAAAAAAAAAAAAAAGAAATTGTTATCCTCCTGCCTCAGCCTCCTGAGCAGCTAGAATTACAGGCATGCACTACTTCACTACTTTTTCCTTTTAACTGTGGTGCTGGAAATGGAACCCAGAACCTCTCTCATGCCAAGCACACACGGTACCACTGATCTGCATTCTAAGCCCTTCTTCCTTTTTCACAGCATCCATCCTTGTTTCATGGATATATTATTTACTTGTAACTTTGTAGTTGTACTAATTTTCTTATTTAAAATAGTGTCTTCTGTTTGTTTTCTTTTGTTTGTTTGTTTGAGATTGAGTCTCACTCTTTTGCCCAGGCTAGTTCCAAACTGGAGGCTTCAAGTGATCCTCTGACCTCAGCCTCCCTAGGGTTGGGGCTACAGAATGTGTACCACACCCAGCTCTTTTGTTTCATTAACCAATTCTGTCTCTTCCAGAGATCAATATCTTTCTCTTTGTTGACTTGTTCTCTGTCTTCCATGCTGCAGGTTTGGCTCAGAGGTCTGGTGATCTTTGGTTGTTTATATGTGGAAATGAGGAAAGCCAAAGGTCAACTGGGAATGCCCGATGCAGAAGTGGAGCTTTCACCTGGACTTTGTTTTAGATTGGGCAGGCAGGCTGGAAGGGGTCACTATGCAGAATGCTGAAGTATTATTACCCAAGCTACTCTAGTTCTCCCTGAGAGTCCTTTCAATTTCTTTAGAACTGTATATTTCAAAAAGCTAGAAGGAAAAAATTCAAAACCTTTCACCAAAACAAAATGATAGAGGTTTGAGGAGATAGATATGTTTAACTTTATTTAAACATTACATGGAGTGTACAGGTATTGAAACATCACATATTGCCCTATTAATATCTATGGTTTTTCTATTTTTTTATGTAAAAGTAAATTTAATATAATTTTTAAAAATGTTTTTTCTTTGCTTAGTAGTTAAACATCTGGCTACCAGATACACTGATTAGAAAAGTGGGAAATATCGGGGAGGATTAATTTTAATATCTAGACCTTTAATAGATCTCCCTTCTCAGCTCCACTTCAAACCTGCCATGGGGGTCCGAAGGATCTCTCTATCTTGTAGGTCAGGACTTACAAACCTGCCAACATCACAGTCCCTCCATTAACAATTTAGGCTTTCTACCACCTACTCCATCAGTCACCTTCTCTTCTACACATTTTTGTTTTACAGAAATTTATTGATCTTTCTAGTTTGTGGATGACACTCCTTCTATTCTATTGTTGGAATTTTAAAAATATTGTTAATTAGCATTTTAATAGCATTTAGAAAGTCATGTCCTCAGTCTGTCATCTGAGACTGCACATCCTTAAATCCTCAAGAAATAGTTTCAGGGCTGGGGTTGTGGCTCAGTGGTAGAGTGCTTGCCTCACACATGTGAGGCACTGGGTTCGATCCTCAGCACCACGTAAAATAAATAAATAAAGGTATTGTGTCCATCTACAACTAAAAAAATTAAAAATTACAAAAGAATAGTTTCATGTTTTTCTCAGGAAAGAAAGGAAGGATATTCTGAACTGCAGGGAATTTTGATTGTTAGAATGACTGGAGTTGAGGAAATTCATTGAAGATGAGAATGTTTTTCTTCTCCTGGTCTCCGACATGATTCCTTAAGTCATCCATAGTTCCGAAGATAGAACTACTGGCATCCCCCAAGTCACCATAGATGTATTTTTTTTCCTTTTCTTTCACACCTATGTGGGTCTGAATTTGTAACAAATACTTTCTTTAATGTATGCTTATTATACACTATGTAAAATACACACATCATTTTACTTAATCCTAGCCAACCTACAGATTAGATATTAGTATCTTCATTATTTTTTAAGATTGAGAATATTTTCATTTCTTAAATTATGCTATATACAAAGTCAATACCCTCATACATCCTGTATACTTGTTAGAGATAATGAAGAATTTTGTTGGATGAGAGTAATATTTATAATTGTTGGCCTAACCTTGCAGATTTGCAGCTTCACAGCTGTGTTAGCAAACTCATCTCTCTCTCTCTCTCTCTCTCTCTCTGTCTTACATATGTATACACATACACCCTACCACTGTAAACTTTTTTGTTTTGTTTAAAAATTGTTAATACTTTGCAAGACCAGAACTGAAATCTAGCTCTCATTACTGCAAATCCCATTATTTTCCCACTTCATCATGCTGCTACCTTATCCACAGAAGGTTCTTTAATTATTGAATAATTAGCAATAGAATTCCTTCACAGAGCTTAGTCACTTAAAATTCTATTCTTTCTATTCATAATTTTATTTCCATACTACTTTTTAGGAGTTCATCTGTAGCATTGAGTATAGCTATGTTAATTAGTTATTAATAATTTATTACCTTAACACATTAATCTGCATTATAATGACAGAAAAATATGAAGCAATTCTTTAAAATTGCTTAAATTAAGACCAGTGAGGAAGTTAGACCTGATAGAATATCACATTCATAATCCAGGGCATAACTGAATACACTTTCTAGTGTTTGGATGCTATTTTCGAATTAAAAAGCTAGTCTCCAATACTAAATATCTATTTTTTTATCATCCTAGAAAGTAATATAATGTGCACATAGTTCTTTGGCTTTCATGTACTTCATTGCCAAATGACCTACAACCTAAACTCAATGAAGTCCACTTGGAGACATGCACATCCTACCCTGAGAGTCCATTTGTCTAGGTGGTGCCTAAGTCTCAAAGAAGCCGTCTCATGGATTAATGAGAACACGAACCATTAAGCTTAGGACAGTGGGTACAAAAGGAAAGACAAGAGACTGGGGCTGAGAAAAAAGGAAAGAAAGAGGCAGAGGAAGAAAGCGAAATTAGAAAACTAGAAGCGAGTTAGAAAAAGGACTTTGTGTATTCTCAGCATTGGCATTGCCTGAAATGGGGAGATATACAGGAAAGAGAATAGGATGTTAATTAATATTCAGGTTACAGAAGCCAAAATGAACAGTTTCTAAGAGTAGAGGTAATTAAATCTCTGCACATACAAAACAGAAGCTAACAAGCACTTATTGACTGACTGACTGTGTCCTTCATCAGACTTGTGAGCTTCATGCTTTTGAAATCACAAGTACTGTGGAGGTGATGTCAAAGCAGAGAATCTGTCCATTACCAGGGACTGACTTCCATGAACTCTCCAGGTTGACAGGTGCTTTGACATAGGGGCAGCAGTGACATTATCTCACAGCTGAATCATCCAGTTAATTTCACAAGTAGGTTCAGCTTTACAATTACCTAAAACAAATCCTAAATTCATCTAAAGGAAAAGTCAGAATTTAGTTGGAAAAACAGTAAATTACAGGGGTGTGGCCTTATTGTAGAAACTGTAGAAAATGTAAAACATTTGGAAAGTTCATCAATAATCCCATTAAGAGTAGTTACCCTATTGTGCTTATCTATTTATTTACTTAGGTATGGGGGATTGAAGCCAGGTGCACTTAGCCACTGAGCTACATCCCTACCCCTTTTTATTTTTTATTTTGAGACAGAGTCTTGGTAAATTGCTTAGGGCCTTGCTAAGTTGCTGAGGCTGAGCTCAAACTTTTGATCCTCCTGCCTCAGCCTCCCAAATCACTGGGATTATAGGCATGCACCATCATGCCTGGCAGTTATATTATTATTATTCCTTTTTTAGTTGTATATAAACATAATGCCTTTATTTTGCTTATTTATTTTTATGTGGTGCTGAGGGTCAACTCCAATGCCTTGCATGTGTTAGGCAAGTGCTCTACCACTGAGCCACGACCCCAGCCAGGCAGTTACATTCTTTAAAGAGCAATTTAAGATTTTAAAGACTCATTAGATTCTAAGTTTTCATAGTAGTTATATAAAAAAGTAGCTGTCAGAAACCACCAAACTGCCAAGACCTCACCTGTCAGAGAAGATCAAAGGATGAAGATAATGACTATATTCTTAAATCTCTATGTGTGTTTCATTTGCCTGCTTAAGTAATGCTCTTAATATTTATACTCCAGAATTCTAAACAGTATTTTTCGCAATAGAAACATAAACAAGCTGCTGCATGGGGAAAAAAGAACCTTATACCATTAAATGATATAAGTATATCATTAATTGTAGATTAATTTCTTATCTTTACTAAATGTATTCTGCTATTCTTATATACTAACTGATTCTCTTATTTTCTGTTCCCTGTGTACAAAACAGAATGTAAAATAGAGAAGTTATCTCTGTGTACACACACACACACACACACACACACACACACATACACACACACCTTTTAATTCATTTTTTAAGCCTCCACCCTACCACACATGCAGTCTGGTTTTGTTTTTTTTTTTTGGTACCGGGGATTGAACTCAGGGGCACTCAACCACTGAGCCACATCCACAGCCCTATTTTGTGTTTTATGTAGAGACAGGGTCTCACTGAGTTGCTTAGCACCTCACCGTTGCTGAGGCTAGCTTTGAACTTGAGATTCTCCTGTCTCAGACTCCCAAAGTGCAGGGAGGTTTTTAACTCCATGTTGTCATCAGTTTTTTTCTGGCACATCGCTGATCTGTTTAGAGTCCTCTCTTGGTTCTCCATTGTCTTTAAAATCAAAACCAAACTCACAACTCCGGTAATCCTTCCAAGCTGGTCTCTCCTCTTCATTCTCACCTTCCTGAACTGGAAGTTAAGCCTCTAGTGCATACTTTAATTCACACCACTAGAATACTTTTCAAGATGGATGCACTGATTAACATTCCCATTCAAGGGTAAAGCCCTACCTCCCTTGCTCCCACTTGTCACTATCCCACTTGCTAACTTTGCTGGTCTAATTGGTGAAAATTGATTAAGGATGAGTTTTGTCATCTTGGGTGCTTGATGCTTTTGATCTTCTCATCTGGCAATTACTTATTCATAATGTTTGCCCATTTTCCATTGGAACATTCATCATTTTCTTACTGATTTGCATTAGATTGGTAAGTTTTTGATACTGCAAAAATCTTTGACCATCATTTGGAATAAATGTCGTCTGTACTGCCTTTCACTGAAGAGAAATTCCCAATGTTGATGCAAGTAAATTGACCTTTTTTTTTTTTTGCCTAATTGAGTGTATGTTGTGAGTTTTAATACTCATTCTTCCAGATTGTTCTGCTGTTACCTCTCTATGAAATTAGTCATTACTTCCCCTAGGACCCTGAATGACTTTATTCATATTTTTTTCATTTTATGTTCTTTAAAAGATTTCCTCAGTTATTCTGTCTTGTTTTTTGAAGTGTGACCTCATCCAGCATAGGGACTAGATATTATTCATCCTTGAATCTGTAGCATAGTCTGACTCATGATGGCTCAGTGTTGGTGGAAGGAATAAGTGACTCATTTTAGTGGCTGTGTCATTGTCTGTGTTGAATTCTATTAAGTCATTTCCTCTCACCCCTACATTACCTTGGCCAAAACCTTCCACTTCTATGGTCTCTTTTACCCACCATTATTCAGACTATCACTGGACACTTGACCAATGCTGAGTGAATCAGAATCTCTCTCCAGACAGACTGAGTTAGTTGCATCAGATGCTGGCCCTGTGAGGTTGTATAGCGTTGGGCAGCCAATGGGGCAACTATGATAATGATCAGGAATCAAGAGGTGGAATAGAGAGATGGTCTGCAGAGAGGAGGCAGCCATCTTGCAAACAGAAGCATATCAAGAGTTTGAAGGGAGTAGGGGAGAAAATCCAGATCTCCCTTGGTTTCTGACAGGTTCCCAGTTTCTGGTTCTGATTTCTTATGAAGTCTTGGATTTCCTAAGATACCTCTGTATTTTGGTATCTAGAGAAAACTTGAGCAGTTTCCTTTTTTCTTATCAACAAAATATCCTGAAGATACTGATTCATGTATTTTCCACATAGAGAATAATTGTGACTTTTACATCTTTCACTGGAGATAATGTTCAACACATACTTATAATAATGATGCAATCTTTTTAACTCTTTTTTTTTAAATATTTTTTTAGTTGTAGATGGACACAATGTCTTTATTCTATTGCTTTGTATGTGGTGCTGAGGCTTGAACCCAGGGCCTCACGCATGCGAGGCAAGCGCTCTACCGCTGAGCTACAATCCCAGTCCTCTTTTTAACTCTTTTAATAACTACACAAAAATGGACTCACAGAATCAACTGGTCATCTATTGTTCTTGTGTTCTCTCCCCGCCCACCTCCCTCTCTTTCTACACTTTTCTTTGTGTTGGGGGATTGAACCCAAGGCCTCACATATTCTCTACCATGGAGCCACCACCACCCCAGGCCTTGTCTACATTTTTTATTTTTAGTGGGCTCTTTTATGTTTGCCCTACTGAAATCTTGGGTCCTCATTACAATTTGATTCATCTTTTGAAATTAACAGCTGTGGTTATGTAAATTGCTATGTGTACTCTGTTATTGTCTACATCATTAATACTATTGCATATTTACAGACAATGCCAGCTAGAATTTTTTGCATGAAAATGGAAAACTTGCCTAGTAATTTAATGCATTGGTAGAAGGACACCATAAAGAAATAGGAATTGAGATCTTTGACTTATTTTTCGTTAGTTCTACTTATGTTTTTAAAACATAATGACGTTTTACTAAACTAGTCCTTTATGTTTCCTTTTTGTAGTAGTTCATACAACAACTGAATACAGTTTTTTTTTTTAAAATAAAAGGCACACAAAACAAATGTATCACTTAATGAGTAATAATAATGATATCCTTGTAATTACTACCCAGGTTAAGGAATCCACCCCATAAAGACATTCCATGTGCCCCATCCAAATCACAATCCCTTTGAGGTTAATTTTTAATTATATAAATCACAAAATGATTAGATAAGCAATAATGCAAATTGTTTTGCTAAGAGAATATGTATGTCTATATTAGGTTAATTTTGGGCCCTTAAAATAATTTTAAGGGAAAATGAAAGAAATTGGAAGAGATAGGTCAAAGGGTACACAGACACATTTAATCTAAAAATAAAGAAGTCTGGAGAGCTAATATACTACATAAAGACTATAGTGAATAATATTGTACTGCATACTAGAAATTTGCTACTATCAGAGAAGATTTTAGGCATTCTTCACACACACAAAAGAGAGAGAGAGGAAAAAGGAATTATGTGAGATGATGGTTATGTAATATTCTGACTGCTTTACTACATGTATATGTGTGTTGTTATCAACATGTGAAAACATCACATCATATATAATATAAATAAAAAATATTTTAAAAGTCTACTTGCAGTAAAAAATTGTTATAATCCTAGAATAATCGCTGTGTAGCGATTATTAATATAATTTATTGTGTGTAGTAGGTGATAGATGATAAGGAGATAGGTAGGTAGGTAGGTAGGTAGGTAGAGATATAGATATCAACCCCCCCCCCCCGCACACACATAGTTTTATTATACAATCCCCACTACTTCCCTGAAAGAGGTACACTGGTGGAAGATGAGAAAGCCAAAGAGCAAAAATAAAGAAATTGCTCAAAGGATAATTCTAGAATTGAAATCTAATGTTGTATATCTGTATATCCTTCTTTTATTCATTAAAGCAAGTTTTGGCATCATTTATGCATACAGTTCTCTGTATGTTATTAAAGTAAGGAACTTCCTTCTTTTTAAATTATATAACACAAATATTTCACTCCTCTGAACAGTCTTTTCCTGGTCTTTTCTAGTAATGTTTCACTTTACATTTAGTATAAATTTTATAGGCTGACTCAAAGCATGTATGACAACCACAATAACCACTCTTAAGGAGTATATGTTCTGTCAGACACATCACTAAGCAGTAAACACTGGGTATTTTATTTAACCCTGAAAATAGTTCTTTGAAGTGAAAGTAACTTTCACCATTTTATAGATGAGGCACAGAAAACTGCTGGTAAGTAACAGCCAGGGATTAAATCCCAATCTGTCTCTACCTGGGCTTACACTGCTAACCTCTTCAAATGTACCTTACCTACCCATTACAATGCTCTGGGCCACTGAAAATACATGAACTGCAGAGGTCTTTTTTTTTTTTTTTAATTATCCTCCTTCTCCTTCTTCTCCCTTGGATATTTTTGAGTCATTGAACTGAAATTGTTTTAAGAGAGATACTAGGGGGAGCAAATTAACAAAACTCAAGTTCCATCTGTGCTTTTAAGTCTGTCTCTGGGCTTTCTTTTCTTGGTCTATAATGTGGCAGGATATTTAGAGGAAAAGTTATATTTCATCCAATTGTTCATGGAAAGCCTGGGGTGGAGGCTGCAGATTCCACGACTTACAGGATAAAAACACAGAAGAGAAGGTAGTGGAACTGTCATACTTATTAATCACTGTGAATATTTTGCAAAATATCACAGAGTATTATGGCAGAATGTCCATGGAAGAATTTTTCAATATGAACTGAAATTATCCTGAATTCAATTTATGTAAACCTGCCCATCACTGTAAAAGGGCTTGTCTTTTTTTGTTTCCAAAGTCATAATTTAAATGACAGCCAAGTATGTTAAGTGGCTTTTGTGAACGCTCTACAATCTTTGCGTGCCCAGACTTGTCTGGTACAAAATGTACAAAACACACCTGCGATTTATAAAATATCAGATAATCAAATCAACAAAAAGAAAAAAGAAGAGTCCCTTAAGTTTGAGTGTTGGGGAGTGATACTTTAAAAATATTGTATGGATACATTACTTGATGCCATTTGCTTGACTTTCCTTTTATCTCAAAGAGATTTGAGTTAGACTGCTTTGTTATCCTTCAAATTAAGCTTGCTATATTTATTCCCCAGGCATCGTATCAGCAGTATTGTCCTCTGAAAGCAATGCTTAAAACTCCAGACCTTTCTGTTTCTATTATGAGAACCAGAGAAACCGAGTGGAAAGTTCCACAGAGATAAATGATTCCAGTTCTCATCATTGGGCCTCTCCCTTAGTTTCTCAGTGCCCACATTTCCATCTGAAAAATGGGAATATCATCATTACTTGAAGGTAATACATGAGACTGAAAGTTTTTTAAATGTAGCCAAAATGAGTGATAACGGTGTGTTCATAGCTGGCAATGTTGTTTAGATGATTTGGTTTATGTACTTTAAAAGTCTTCCTTACTGGGGCTGGGGTTATGGTGCAGTGGTAGCGTGCTCCTCTGGCACGCGAGAGGCACTGGGTTCGATCCTCAGCACCACATATAAATAAAATAAAGATATTTTTTCCACCTACAACTAAAAAATAAATATTAAAAAAAAAAAAGTCTTCCTTACTAGTGGTTTTTTCTGGGATGGCAGAGAAAGTGAAAGAACAAATAATCTTGTAGCTAGAGGGATTAGAGACTCTACCCACACCCAATTTGTTCTTTCAAACTCTTAAACATATAATTCAGTAAAATATTAAAAGAATACTGAACAACAATAACATCACCACAGATCTTTACTTGCCTTCCAAGGCGCTCCAATTGCATATAGTTTAGAATATGAACATCCCTGGGGTAAAGGCAATCTTAGTCCCTTTAAGGAATAAACAAAATGAAGTTAATGATGTGCTCAAATGCAAACAGACTCAGTACCAGTTGAAACAGCCTGGAATTCAGGTTTCCAATTCTATGTTTTTTTAATTAAACTTTTATTCAGTTCATTGTCTACATTGGTGTTTTCAAAACTGTCCTACCATATGCAGAAAGTCTGTATTGGTGTTTTCTATAGAGAGATAAAGTCCTCTTTGATTATATTAAATGCAGTTTAATATAAACTAAACCAAATTCAATCTTTATTTCAATTTTTAGAAAAAAATATGAACTAGATCCTTTTGACTGGCCTATAATGACAAGTTCTAGTAGAATTCAAAAGGAAAAAGATAATTTGGACTACAAAGTGACTTCCTTCCATTCAGAAGTATTTCAAGTTAATTTTATTCTCAAACAGCTTGAAAAAGAAAAATGTCACGCTTCAGTCAAAGCTATTAGCCAGCAGGACAGTACATGTCTGTATTTGTCATGTGTTGGTTAATATGATCATCTTAAATTTCTCCACAGCTAGAATTAAGGACTTGTGTTTCTAAAAATTTATAATCCTTTTGAAACCTGCTAGATTTGCCAGGATCTTTTTTTTTTAAACAAAGAAAGGGTATGTTTGTCAAGTGTTAAGTCAGCATATAAGAACTGTTATTAATTCTATTTCACTATGGCAATGGGACCACAGGCCATTAAGTAAGGTATCTAAGAAGTGGCCCACAACATCCAGAATCTTACATGAAGCTGGACTGCAATGAAATGCAAATTTCAAGTAATTAAGTTTATATATTTATAATTTGTAGATAAATGAAAATCTGTTCTTGGAACTAGCATTTCTAAAATCCAATCTCCAGACCTCTGTGGAAGACATCACAGATCTTGAAGATGAAAAGAGAGAGCTAAGGCTGATGATCCAAAGTCTCAAGAAAGCAAAGAGACTCCTTTCTTAAAGAGATTTGCTACTAAAAGTCTTGACAGCCCAAATGCTACATAAAGTTTTTCTGCAATTAGCAAGGCCAGTGAATTTCTGGTATTCTGGACTGTTGACATTTGCTCAGTTGTAGTTAGTTTCCAATATACTATGTTTGACTGCTGGATGTTTTACTGCTATACTTGACAATGGCATATTGGACTTCACTTAAGAACTATAAATGTGGAGGATGGTAACTTAAATAAATTCAAAATGTGATGTCACAATACTTGGAGAGATGTGGTCATTTGCTTAATCTAAATATAACAATGGAGAACATTAATTTGTGAAAACAATACCCTGCACCATGACTACTACTACTACCATTAAGTTTTGTGGTGCAGGGGATGAAACCCAGGGGCGCTTTATCCCTGAGCTACATTCCCAGTTCCTTTATCTTTTTTTCATACTAGGGATTCAACCCTGGGGCACTTAACCACTGAGCCACATCTCCAGCTCTTTTTATTATTATTATTATTATTTTTATTTTGAGACAGGTTCTCACTAAGTTGCTTAAGTGACTTAAGTTGCTGAGGCTGGCCTTGAACTTGCAATCCTCCCGCTTCAGCCTCCTGAGTCACTAGGATTACAGATATTTGCCACCACATCCAGCTCCTTTCTTTTTTTAGTTGTTAGACAAGGTCTTGCTAAACTGCTCAGGCTGGCCTCAAACTTTGGGTCCTCCTGCCTCAGCCTCATGAGTCACTGGCCTTTACCACCACACTCCAGCTGACCATGACTACTCTTAAAAAAAGTGATCGGTTCTTTTGCAAATTCAAAGCCAGCCTCAGCAACTTAGTGAGACCCTGTCTCAAAATAAAAAATGAAAAGGGTTAGGGATGTGGCTCAGTGGTTAAGTGATCCTGGGTTCAATTCCTGGTATCAAAAAAAAATTGTGATTGGTCCACTCTCAAGAGTGCCCAAATACCAACTGAGTAATATGTACAGTACCTGCAATTTCTTTATAAAATCTTTTTTTAAGTATTTTTTAAAGTTGTAGATGGATACGATACCTTTATTTTAATTATTTATTTTTATGTGGTGCTGAGGATCAAACCTTCTGCCTCACACTTGCTAGGCAAGCGCTCTACTACTGAGTCACAGCCACAGCTCCTATAAAATCTTTTAAAAACTACTTATTTATTTGGTATTGGGGATTGGTCCCAAGGACACTCTACCACTGAGCTACTTCCCAGTCCTTCCCAGTGCTTTTTATTTTCTGAGATAGAGACTTGATGGGGCTGGCCTCAAAGGTGGCAATTCTCCTGCATCAGCCTCTAGAGTTGCTGGGACTATAGGCATTCACCACTATGTCAGGCCTTGCAATCTCTTTTAGTTCCTTCTTTTTAATTCAAATAACTTTGTGTTTGCTGGCCATTATCATTAGGTTGAAGACCTTAGATCTTGAAAACCAATTAAAATAGTAGTATAAACTAATTTGGAAAGGCAAATATTATAACTCACTCTGTGTGCTTTTTTTATTTTTCTGTAACATTGCTAAATTTTTAAAAAAAATTTATTATTCTAATTAGGTTTACATGACAGCAGAATGCATTTTGATTCATTGTACACAAATGGAGCACAACTGTTCACTTCTCTGGTTGTACACAATATAGAGTTACACCATATATGCAGTCATACATGAGCCTAGGGCATTGTTGTCCATCGCATTCCACCATTTTTCCTGCCCCTATGTCCCATCCCTTTCCTCCTCTCCCCTTTGACCAAAGTTTTTCCATTCTTCCCATGCCCCCTCCCACATTATGGATCAGCATCCACTTATCAGAGAGAACATTTGGCCTTTGGTTTTTTGGGATTGGCTTACTTCGCATAGCATGATGTTCTCTAACTCCATCCAATTACCCACAAATACCATAATTTTATTCTCTTTTAATGCTGAGTAATAGTCCATTGTGTATATATACCATAGTTTCTTTATCCATTCATCTATTGAAGGGCATCTAGGTTGCTTCTACAGTTTAGCTATTGTGAATTGAGCTGCTATAAACATTGAAGTGGCTGCATTACTGTAGTATGCTGTGTTTAAGTCCTTTGGGTATAGACCGAGGAGTGGGATGGCTGGGTCAAATGGTGGTTCTATTCCAAGTTTTCTAAGGAATTTCCATACTACTTTCCAGATTGGTTGTACCAATTTTCAGTCCCACCAGCAACATTGCTAAAAAATTTTTTAAAGAACATTTTAAAAATATTTGTGTGTCTGTGTGTTTGTGTATGTATGTGTGTGAGAGAGAGAGATTGCAAATCCCCAGCATAGTGCTGGCGATTGAACTCAGGGCTCACACATACTCACATGCTAGGTAAACCATTTACTACTCCCATCCCAATTATACATTTTTACAAAGTTATAATTCCTTAAAAAATGCATGGTACACTGTGTTCTGGAATATTTGGGGGAAAAACCAAACTTCCCTCTTGTTTTGGGGAGAATAATATGATGAATTATTGGGCTTTAATCATTTTCACAAAGTATACTGGACTGTCAGCAGAGAGCCACAAGAATGGTAAAATCATGGCTGTTCTTTTTTGGCTGAAAAAATCTTTTAAAACTGAGAATGAGGGTATTTCATATGCCTGACTGCTTTCTGGGATAACATAAATAACAGTAGATTCAATCTGATTTAATTACTTGTTGAATACCTGCTGTATTCAAGGCACACAGCAGAGCAAGAAAAATCTGGACACCAGACAAAAGGAAGTTGATCAGTTATGGTGTTTTTGTTTTTGTTTGTTTGTTTTAAGCACTTGTCTATCTTCCTGTCTTGCAGAAGTAAGACAATAGACTTGACTATGCCCTATACAATTATTCTTTTCAAGGCTGGGAATATAGCTCAGTGGTAGGGTGCTTACCTATCATGCTCAAGGCCCCAGCACCCCCACTCCCAACCAAAAACAACAAAAACCTACTCTTTTCATTCTTTTCCTTTCTTTGCATGATGTGATATACCCAAGGAATCCTTACCAATGACTGAATTGGTCCTATCTTCAACTTTCAGCTTCTGAAACTATAAGCTAAATATACCTCTTTTTTCTTTATAAAGTTCCAAGCCTTAGGTACTTTGTTATAGCAACAGAAAATATACTAATATAGATACCTTGCCTATTTTTCAGTTTTGCTGATGATTGGTATGATATGAAAATCAAAATCTGGTTTACTAAGAAATCTATTTATAAATTCTTTATTTCCATAAATTTTAAAACATAACTTAAAGACTAGAGAAGTTACAGTAGTGTAAGAAAGTCCTATATAATTTTTATCCCCATTTGGTAAAAAAAACAACAAAAAACCCTTATTCTATCATTGTCTTGTCCCACATATTCCCATATGCCTAGAATTTGCTTAGATTGATTGTGTTTCCATCTGCTGCCACCTTTCTTTAGACCAAATAGCTTCCTTTAGCAGTTCTTGTGTAGCAGACCTGCTGCTGACAAATTCTTTCAATTGTAATTAATCTGAAAGTATGTCATCTAACTAAACATATTTGTAACAGCTGTAAAGTCTATGATAATTCAATATCTGAGTCATTTTGAAAAGTCAGTTTATATTAACCACCTTTCCTCATTTTTTTCTCTTAACTGTGAATCTCATTTTCTTGTTCTTCCCATTTCTATAATTTCTGGTTGTATACTAGACATTGTAAACAATATGGTGTCTCTAGGTTATGTTTCTTTCCTCTGAAAAGTGTATTTTTTGTTCTAGCTGTGAACTCATTTGGCAGGAATCAAACTGTAATTCCTAAGAGGAGCAGCGGCTGGAAACTGCTCAGTTCTTTCATTTAGCCATTTGCTTTCTGCCAGGCTTCAGAGTCTCCCTGCTAGATGTATCATTCAGGAACTAGCCAAGGACTTAGCAACTTTTGAAAGTTGCTTTCTATCCTTATTTATTTATTTATTTATTTCGGTGCTAGAGATTAAACTCAGCAACTTAAGCACTGAGCCACTTCCCCAATCCTTTTCATTTTTTGAGATAGGGTCTTGATAAGTTGCTTAGGGCCTCACATAGTTGCTGAGCCTGTCCTCAAACTTGCAATCCTCCTGCCTCAGCCTCCTGAGCCACTGGGATTACAGATATGTGCCACCAACACCTGGGCCTGTAAGTTCTCTTTCTATGGTGCATTTTTTTCTGTAATGTCCCCCTCACTTTTCAGTCTCTTCAGAAGCCCTGAACTCTGTCATATTCCTCATAACAGGAGGACTGCAGTTTCCTCCTTCAGTTCTAGCCTACTCCTGAACTGTGCACTGGAAATGCCTTCAGGACAAATACAGACAAATCCAAAATAGCATAGTCCCCTTCTTTCAAGAGTCATCTTCCTTCTGGTTTATCTGCCTATTGTTACCTTTAAAGAGTTGTTTTCAAAACATTTTGTTCTGAACTCATAATCATTTTCTATAGGAGTTAGCCTGATAAAATTACTCTGTCATTGACAGAAACAGCAACCTACAAACATTTCTCTAAAACACACACACACACAAAATATAAATTCTACAAATTCTTGCAAGTAAATTAATTAGTTAATTCAACGAGTATTTACTAAGCATTTACTTTGGGCTAGACAATATACTAACATCAGGTGCTAGAAATCCTTTCAGATACGAGTTATATTGAATTGTAGTCACCTATGAATGGGCCTGAATTTTTTTTTTTTTAGGAAATTTAATTAACTTATTTTTGCAGCACTGGGAATTGAACCAATGGTCTTGTGAATGCCAGGGAAATGCTCTACCACGAATTGCATCCCCTAGCCCTGATTTTTAAACCTCAAAATAAAAATGTTACTACTTTTGCAACTCCTTCCCCAGCCAAAAAGAAAAACAAAAAAAAAAACCCAAAATAACATCCACTTACTTGTTCTCTCATAAATACATTTATATAATTTTTTCAAGAAATTGATTTCTTATTCTGAAAGTAAGTTTAACAACATCAAACTAGTTGCAGTTAAGAATCCCCAACTTTCTTCGGCTAGTCTGAAATCTGTCAAAATATATTTTCATAGGACTTGGGATGTGGCTCAGTGATACAGCTCCTGCTTAGTATGCACAAGACCCAGCAATCTATCCCCAGCACCAAATCCCCAGTGCAAATACATAAATAAATATGTATGTATATATGTATCTCAAACCTAAAAGAGATGAACAATGCAATGATCTTTCAGTATAAAAATTGGATGCCGGGCGTGGTGGCACATGCCTGTAATCTCAGCAACTGGGGAAGCTGAGACAGGAGGATCACGAGTTCAAAGCCTGCCTCAGCAATAGCAAGGCACTAAGCAATTCATTGAGAACCTGTCTCTAAATACGATACAAAATAGGGCTGGAGATATAGCTCAGTGGTGGAGTGCCCCTGAGTTCAATCCCTGGTACCAAAGAAAAAAAAAAGAAGAAAAAAAAATTGGGGCTGGACCTATGCGCCCAGCCAGTGTATGGCCTTTCTTATCTCATCTTCTTACCTAGAATTGTGGGATATTTCTAATCTACATAGTTCTAAATGCCAGTCTTTTCATTGGGGTTTGAAATCAGGAAAGTTTCCACATCTGCTACACAAGTCTGTAGGGTTCTCCACAATCTTAGTTCTCAGTTTAATTCCTTCACCACTCTTAAATCCTCATGCAAGATCTGTCTTACCCACATAGGCTTATACAAGGATAAAGAGGGACAAAAAAGGAAGAGCTGGGAAATGTTTCCTGCTTTACAGTTTTGTCTAAGTTTGACTCTAGCTTTATTAGGGAGTTAAGTGGAGAATAAATGAGAACTAAGCTTAATTTCCTATTTTATGATCCTATTTTGCGTTTAGGTTGGAGGTAAGCCAAGCGCCCATCTTCTTTCCATTTGGATTTCTTGCACATATTCCCGTTCTACTTCTGCTTTTGGAACAGAATATATAAGAGGATGGTATATTCCCAACACACTGTCTATATACCCTATAACAACTGGTTGAATGAATTAGTTGGTTCCATACAATATTGTCTCTTCACTCCTTAATTATATTTTCCAGGTTAAATTTATTCTTATATCCTCTTAATATCTGAAACTCATTTTATTTATTTAAAGATTTTTTTTTTAATTGTAGATGGACACAATGTCTTTATTTTATTGCCTTGTATGTGGTGCTGAGGATCGAACCCAGGGCCCCACGCATGCGAGGCAAGCGCTCTACTGCTGAGCCACAATCCCAGCCCCTGAAACTCATTTTATTACCATTACATTATCTCATTTCAACTGAATACTTAAAATATTTCTGACATCGGAATTTTACCATAAATTCTCCATTTGATTTTCTTCTGAATCATAACTCAACCTAACAACACAGTGTGAGGCCAACAGCAAACATCTCTGCCCTTTGGAAGCTAACTTCTTCCCTTAGTGCAGCTGGCTGGCATCAACTAAACATCCAGTTATTTAACACACTCAAGCTGCTCACCAATAGAGGCTGACCAAAGCTTACTGCTAAATATCTTATGCATTAGAAAAGGAAGAAGAAACAAGAAAAAGGAGAACATAAGTGTTCATTACTAGTTTGTTAGTCATCCCATTTTTCTTCCAAAGAAAATAGTTCCATGGGATCGTCTGTAGATGCAGGGCAGAAGCAGGGCAATCATCTGGTGTTACTTTGAAGTGTGGCTGCAGGGCTTCCACCCTTTTCTGAGCCCAGCTGTTGAAGCAGTGAAGAAACTTCAAAGCTCAACTTGCTGTTGTTCCTGCCAGTGGGGTGTGTGCAATTCCCATCACTTAGCTATAAGGAAAAAATGAGGAGGAATTTCATCCTCTGTCACTTGCCAAGGCTTGATGCTCAAAAATCTACCAGTTTTTAGTTATGACTGTATCTACTGAACATAAATAAAACAATTGATTTCATTGTGTGATTTATATTTATGTACATTATTTTTACATACCATCTGAGAGCCAGTTTTTGTGATTTGCTCAGATTGTGCTCCAATTAAATTCTTAATTCTGTAATTGCCCAAATGTGCCCCAGATTAAATTCTCTGCTCATGAAAATAAATAGGAGTTATCCTAAGGCAAAGCAAAAATTAAGATTGTCCCCTTGCCTGTCTGCTACCCCTGCCCATATTTAAAACCATTTGCAATCCTTGAGTCACTTTTGAATTCTATATACAGGAGGTGCATCCAGACTCTTTTGTGAATTAAGAAGGAATTATTCCATTTGGTCAACAATGCACAATGTAAAATATGTACATTTTTGAATGATACAATCAAATTTTAAAAGTAAATGCAATATCCCTGGTTTTATTTTGTCTAAACTTTAATTTTCATATTAAACTTATATTCTTTAATTTCTTAATAAAAAGGAAATAAGAATTGAAGTTATTATTAGCTCAAAATTAATAGCTTTAGTTCAAAAACTGATATTTTGAGTAACACAGTTGAACTTTCCTATTACCTCCAACAAGCTTTTATTTAAATAAATATGAAAAATTAGGTAAAAACATTTCATTGTACAGTATAAAATGGAACAAGAGAGGAGGATCTTCAGAAAAGCTTATGCTAAAAAAAGCAGAAGAAACCTGAGAGTAACACTACAGAGTGATAATGATACTACTGAAAAGCAAGTTTCCAATACAGATGTAGAGGTATCCATTTGTCCAACAGATGGCCCCAGTATGGACTAAAAAAAGTCCACCATCTTCCAAACCAAAACAACAAAACAAAACAAAACAAATAAATAAGTACTCCTGGAACACAATTAAGGGGTAACATTCAGTTATGGAAAACTTCTAAAATTAGTGGATGAGTATTTGTCATAAGAAAAAGATAGTCTAGGTGTAAAAGTTCTGAAGAAGCAAAGATCTCTAATTTAATTAGAGTCATTAACAGCAATGAGAACACAAATTAGTCTATTATTGATATTACACTTAAGACAGAAAATCTTAAAGAACTTACTCTAATGACTAGATTTTTATTTTGGACAAATATCCTAATGAAGGTGGCATAATCTCCAGAAATCTTACTTCCAAAAATAGTCTTTTATTTCTCACTGATTGTATCCTGAAACATCAATGGTCCCCACAAGGTAAAGTCCCCATCTCTGGTTATACTGTATCTTTCTGGGTATTTATAGGCTCTGTGTGTTGAGGACTTTTGAGTGCTATATAGGTGTACCAAATGACGAGGAGAAGCAATTTTAAAAAGCAAAACAATGCAAAAAAAGTGGGAAAAAAATCACAAGTAAAATGATTTTGTACAGACAGAAAAATTTTAAAATGCTGTTCATGATTTAGCAGAAAGAATTAGGAGCTTGCTACTGTACTGTTTAGTAACAATTACTTCTGTTGCTCATTTTCTGAGGTCTCATTCCAATGAGAGCTGCACACTGTCAGTTTGGCTTTGTGGCTGCTGGTAGTCATACTTCCTTGCTATTAAAAAAAGAAAAAGATAAATTTAATAAAAATGCAAACTAATTACTACCTAACATTGTTAAATTGTAGTAATGAGTCTCACTTAAAAAAAAAATCAGTGAAGAATTAGACAGTTTTATTCTTTAGAGGAAATGTATTACACTTCCTGATTTTCTGAATTCTCAACATTGCTCAATCCACTTTTATGTTTATTATTATTATATATCAGGGTTACTCAGAACTTTAAAATTTAAAGTTCAGGGTTACTCAGAACTTTAGAATATAGAGTAAATATTTATTAAGCTATTAATGCTTTGAAATTTCCATTACCCTTTATTTCCACCTTTAGTTAATAATAATGCTTTTGTCTGCACCATAAGGAATTTGAATACATTAACTTATAAGCTTAAAAGACTTACAAAACTTAAATGTCACCTATATGAACTAGAATAAAATACAGATATACAATCCTATCTTCTTTTTGTTCTTCTAAGAAATGTGTACTGAAGACAAACTATCTTAACCTGAAACTAGAGAAGATATGGAACTAAAATTCTTTGTGAATATCATTCACTGCTTAGCTTTAAAACCTAATTTAAGTTTTTATAGCCAAGAAAGAGATATTACTCGTTTAAACTCCTTGTGGTAGATCCAGATTTTTGTGCCTAAAGCTTACAACTTCTGGAGTTCTTTTAAGAAAAATAATTTTGTTTGTTATTTCCCTTGAACTGGCAAACTTTATCAGGAAAAGATCTATCATGGACATTAAGAATGATCCATTATGTTGGGGTTCATTAAATATGCAAACCCACACATAAATTCTTGTTAATATGAATAATGCCTCCCCAAAATATCCACATTCTAATCCCCACAATCTGTGCTATGTTATCCTATAGGACAAAAGAGACTTTGGGCCCAGTATAATTACATGGACCCATATAATCAGAGAATCTTTCCTGGCTAAGTTTACAGAGAGAGGGAAATGTGAATGTGGAAGAATAGTCAGACAGACGCAATGTTTCTGGCTTATAAGATGAAGAATAGGGCCACTAACCAAGGAATGCTGGCAGCCTTCAGGAGCTGGAAAGGGCTGGGCAACAGATTTTCTCCTAGAGCCTCCAGAAAAATAGAACTCTGCTGAAACTTTCCTTTCAGCCCAGCAAGACTGTTGTAGGACTTCTAACCTACAAACTGCTAGACAATGCATTTGAATCATTTTAAGTCATTAATTTTATGGTACCTTGTTTTGGTAGCAAAAGAACCTAATATACTCTGCAAACAAGAATTCTGATAAATTCTATGTCATTCCCATCAAAAAAGAAAAAAATGGTAGAGTTTATAATTGTATCTGCTATGTAATAGTATACTCTTGCAAGATAACTTGTTTTGAGTATCAATGAAAACTTAATTCTTTACTTAAAATTTTCTATGTAGGGCTTCTGACTTTCTACATCTTAAAAAATATTTTAAAAGGACTTCTAATTTTTTAAGAGGATTTCTTTAAAAAAAGAAGTACATATAACATAAAATTTGCTGTTTTAACCATTTTTAGATGTATGGTTCAGTGGCATTAAGTACATTCATGCTGTTGTGCAAATATCACCACCATCCATCCATAGAACTCTTTATCATCCTAAATTGAATTCTGTACCCATTAAAAAACTAACTTTCTACACACCCTGGAAACCACTTTTCTACTTTTTTTTCCTCTTTGATTTGTCTCATGTAAGTGAACATGGTGTCTGTCCTTTTTGTGACTGGCTTATTTTGCTTAGCACAATGTCTTCAAGCTTCATCCATATTATAGCAAGGGTCAGAAATGCCTTTCCTTTAAAGGCAAAACAACATTCTATTGTGTATACGTAGCAATATTCTTCTTATACACTCATCTGATAAGGACATCTGGGTTGTTTCCACCTTTTGGTTATTATGAATAATACTGCTATGTTCAAATAAGTTTTATTTCTTATTTTGTACCAATAGCACATGGGCACACACACTTTTTTACTGTGGACATTTCTCTTTAAAACTGTCCAGTCCTTTTTCCTTAACCCCTACACCGAGGCAATAATGTCAATTGCCTGTTGTATATCTTCCCATGCCTCCCCTGATGCTCACATAAATATATATATATATATGCATTTATATCACATGTACATTTTTAAAAAGAAGGATGTTCTGGTCATTTGATTTTATAATTGTGGCATCCTATTATATACACTTCTTGCTTTTCTCACTTAACTATGCAAACCATACCTTATTCTTTTACATGGAGGCATAAAAGGCTATGGTTTGCATGTACAATTCACTCTGGACCAATACATTTTTTTTAAAAATTTTCTTTTAGTTGTAGATGAACATTATACCTTTTTTTTTTTTTTTGGTACTGGGGATTGAACTCAGGAGCACTCGACCACTGAGCCACATCCCCAGCCCTATTTTGTGTTTTATGTAGAGACAGGGTCTCGCTGAGTTGCTTAGCGCCTCGCCATTGCTGAGGCTAGCTTTGAACTCGCGATTCTCCTGTCTCAGCCTCCCTAAGTGCTGGGATTACAGGCGTGCGCCACCGCGCCCGGCTTCTTTATTTATTTATTTATGTGGTGCTGAGGATCGAACCCAGTGCATCACGCGTGCTAGGCAAGCACTCTACCACTGAGCCACAATCCCAGCCCAGGACCAATACATTTTTTTCTTTTTTCTTTTTTGAGATAGTGTATCACTAAGTTGGTAGGCTGACCTCAAATTTGTGATCCTCCTGCTGCAGCCTCCTGAGTAGCTGGAATTATGGGCATGCACTACCATGCCCAGCTCAAGGACCTATACATTTTAAACTCTGTTTCTTCTCTGTGCCTATATACTTACAGTGCTCAGTACTATAGGACATATTAATTTTGAGATATGACCCCCTAACCTAGCACACTGCTGTCACATGTTATCCTTTTAGAAGCCATCCCTTTACTACTTTGACTTCCAGTAATTTAATTATAGTACAAGTGACTACAAACTCTACAAATACATACTTCAAACCAAACAATATAGCCCCAACTCAACTGTCTTTTAGACAGATCCCCAAACTATTCTTGGCCATTTCAATGCAACTCCATATGAAAGGAAGTGCAAGGAAGAAACGTTAGAACAAGAAAACAGAGCAGTCTTAAATGACGGCTAAAATCTTAATTTTTCCCCAAAATTTATAAAAATATGATTATGTGAACACATTGTTAAGGCAATTCTCAGGGTCTTGGAAAGTGTTCTTTGCAAACACAAGGTCTGGTAGCTTTGTGGTAAATTTCCCTTTTCTGAAACTGTGTTAAACACCTGAAAAAAGGTGCTAAGTTTTTATTGCTAACTATTGTTCTTAACCTTGGACTCAATTCCAGAAAATCTATTTTAAATATGCATGTGGATACAGTTCAACACAGAACATACTTACAAATGGAATACATTTCCAGTTGTTGTCTTAAGCGAATTTTGCTCATTGTGTCATAAAAGTTGGGCTCTGATGTTTCTTCAGTAGGTGGCACACTGAATATCCTCATAATTTTCCTTTTATTCCTAAAATACAAACCAGTGCAGAAGAGAGATTTGTATGAGTGTCTACAGGATTGTAATATTCTCATCATCCTGGTAATTAGATGCTACATACATCCTGGTAATTAGATGTTACTTAAAGGATAAGTCCATTTTATTTTCTAATTTGTCTTTATGATTCTTTGGCTCGGGTACTCTTTCTTTCATTAAAAAGCTTGTGGCTATACACGTACAGCTATGTGGCTATAAGAGAAAAGAAATACCAAAAGCATTAATTTGCCATACAAAGTGAGTTGCCTCCATTGTGATTCTCAACCCCTAAAAAAGCCAAACACTATATGAAAAAATCTACCAACAAGAAAACATCTCATTTTTCTCCCTCTCATGTCATCCAAATGAAGTTGAATTACTGGGTTGGAGAATGCACTGAATTAGAACTTAATTTGTTAAAATAATGAATTAAAATATTTCTTAAATACAATAACATGACGTTAGTGAGGATATCTTTTTAAAAACAGGAATAGTATGCCTCTGATTTTAAAAGAAAAGTGGGAAGGAGATGGTAGCTTTTTTTAGAGGAAGCTGTTACCTGCAAGTGGATCAGTGGTGACATGTGGAGCCCTCTCCCACCCACTACCTGCAGTCGGAGCAGCCAACACTCTAACTGCTCCAGGAGAGCCACATGGCCAGGAAGGATAAGCATATGTATCTGAGAGCAAGTGTGGGACCATCCCCAGACCAAAAATAAGTTATCTTTGAAATACCAATTATTTTGAACTATTTAATGGCTTCTTCTTTTTACCTTGATAGAGGACAACCAGAAACATATGGCTATAAGTAGATACAACTCTGTCCAACTAATACTGCTTTTCCTTTTTTTGTTTTTAGGTGCAGGGGATCGAGCACAAGGCCTGTGCACACTAGGAAAGTGTTCTACCACCAAACTATATCTCCAGCCCAGCTTTTCCTCTTTAAAGCCACCATTGTCCTTGTTTATTTATTTATTTTTACTCTTCTACAGGGAAAAGGTGCCAGGGAGTACAAAAGAGGGCAGGTACGTTAAGCTAGGACATCTAAAATTAAGACAGGAAATATTTATTGAGGATTTACACTATGTGGCACACCCAGGTAAAAGACACAAAGGAAAAAACAAGGTCCTTGTTCTGAAGGGACTGAAGTTTTTGTGAAATGAAGAGACAAGTAGTCAAATAAAAGCAATATTGTTTAAAATGCATAAGAGATGAGGAAAAGCTTAAACTGGGCAAAGAGAGATCTACTGAATACATAGCAGTTTTTACATTTCAGGGACTTGGGCCAAAAATATTTGCTCATTAGGGAGTGACAAAGAACCCAGGCTGATGATAAAAATCAGGCTACATCAGCAGTGAGAGAAATGAAAGTTTAGATTATCTGGCCTGAGTGTCAAGAATTGTACTTAAATCTTCACCTCTTAAAGCAATGAGGTTTTCAAAGCTAAACCTCAGTCACCTGTGGTTGAGATCAGAGAATCAATAGCATCTGTCAGAGAAGAAACACAAATTACGATGTAATTATTTTTATGTATTCAATTCAAATTTTTAAAACAAAAATCCTGCAAAATCCTCAAATGCCCAGTTTCTTATTTGCCCTGAGATACTAACAAATTTACCTCTTGGCATACATGAAGAGACCAAAGCTAACAAGTATCACTATCAAGTAAACATTGGTGGCTTCGTTCCAAGCTTCATGAACAGTATAATCAATAGAACCATCATCACCCATCACTCCGTAACTTCCAGCCATGGGGGCTATAAGAGAAAAAAGAAAATAGGGTTGGTGACCACAGGACCTGCTGGCCAAATCCAGTCCATCACCTGTTTTTGTATGACCTACAAGACAAGAATGGTTTTACAATTTTAAAAGGTTATCTATTAGTTATTTATTTTTATTTTTTGGAGTCAGGGATCAAACCCAGGGCCTTATACATACTAAGCACACACTCTGCCACTGAGCTATGTATGCCCCAGTCCCTAAATGGATACATTTTAAATGATTATAAGTACCTATATACTATCCTCAATTTGTCTCACAGTTTACAAGCCTAAATATTTTCTGTCTGGCTCTATAAGGAAAATTTTATTGACTCCCCAACTAGATAATTAAGGCAACTAATATATTTCCCCTTACTTTGGACTTTGAAACATTAGTTTGAAACATTACAGCTGCTACATAAAGGTTAGGATGTAGGATAAAAAAATCTTACTAAGTGGCTGGGCATGGGGGCACATACCTGTAATCCTAGTGACTTGGGAAGCTGATGGAGGAGGATAGTAAGTTTGAGGCAAGCCGGAGCAACTGAGCAAGCCCCTGTGCCAAAATAAAAAAAATAAAGAGGGTAAAGGATTAGCTCAGTGGTAGAGCACCTGTGGGTTCAACCGAGTACTGAAAAAAAAATGTATTACTAAAAGAATGGAAGTTGAAATGTCATTGTAGTTTCCAAATTGTAACTGTCATCTACATGAAAGCAATAGAATACTTTAAAATACAGCCCCAAGCAACTGGCTTAAGATGCTGAGATGTCACCTAAAGCAGATTAGTAGTTGCCAGGTGCTGGTGAAAGAGGGTAATGGGGTATGACGACTTAATAGCTACATTATCTCCCTTTAGGATAAAGACAACTTGGAAGAATTATATAGAGGTGATTACTCTACACATAGTAAGTGCCCTAATGCATATATGAAAATGAATTGTGTTTTAAAATGATTAATTGTATGTTATCTGAATATTACCTGAAAATAATTATTTATTATCATTTGAAATTTATATATGTATTTGTATATGTAAATACATATATGGAAAGAGGGGGAGAGAAAATAAATGAGACCTGTTGCTCACCACCAAAAAAAAAAAGATGCCTCCTGACAGCAGCCTAGAAAAGGTGCTCTTCCACGTGTGTCCCAAAATGTCACAACATTTGTCCTTCAGGCCCAATTTGGCTTAAAGCAGCTATGGGATAAAAAGTTACTTTTTGCTATTTATACAGCTGTGACTTCTGTTGAAGGAAATGCATTCTTTGGACATTCCCACACAAAATAAGAGTGGTAACTGAAAGTGTATCAGAGCTCAAATAAAAGAGTAATGGTTTCTTATATGTGAGAAGTTAATTGAATTTTTCTTAAAGAGAATGTTCCTCTTTTGTGTTGGACATAAAAGGTAAGTAAAATGATCTAATACCAGAAGTGTTGTTTTAGCTACTCTATAAAAAAAAAGAAAAACAGAACAAATGATAGGTGATAACTGTACTGTAGTTTCTAAGAATGAGACAGCCATTTTTAATACCGAGAAAAAGAGTATCTGGAATGCCCAAGTTGTTTTGCAATTTTTTTTTTTTGAGGCTGCCTATAACAGTGAAAGCATTGCAGAAATTCTTCCATCAAAGTATCTTATAGACTATCCTGTAAGTCATCCAAATGTTCATTAATCTAAATTTGGTTCAGTAAGATTAATAACTATGTACTGAGGGCACAGTTAGTTTTCTTCTCTTGCTTCTGCATAAAATGAATGCAACTTCAGAAGAGGTCTGCTCCTGAAACAGGTGACATGTTTTCTCCCTTCTGACATTGGAAGCCTTTGTCAGATGTTTGGGGACATCATTGAGAATCAAGTGAATATCATGAACAGTCATTTAATTTAAACTACCAGCAATGAGGGCCAAAATAACTTCTCTAAAACATCTACTGATGTCTGATGAACATTCAAACTGGTTTTGTGAAAATTAGCTAAAAAACAATAAAAATAGAACTTATGTTAAATTAAACAAATTTATAGGTACAAGATCTAAATACTACTTAATTAAACTTTAGACTATACAAAATTCCTAGATGTTAGACTATGAACTTTTCATTTGTTTTTGAAAGTGGGTGGTATAGGGGTATTGGCATATTCACATTTTTAATTCTTATTCTATAAACTGATCTCCTGAGGTTCTTTGAATTTAACATGATTTATAGGAAGTAATTGGCTTACTTTAGAGACGGAGACTTCTGGAAGACCAGACACTATAATTGTTTTTATATTTATGGAATCTCAACCATCGTTGGTGCCAAAATGTTAAAATAACAATGACCATGTTTGGCAAAAAGAAATCAGTTTAAGTATCTGATTTGAGAGGCTGCAAAAGGGCCAGACAGTTATTCCGCAAGGGTGGTAGCTTTCAGGATTGGAAGTTATTTACAAACTGGAGGAAAAACAGGGAACAATAGAACAATGGCTACTAGGACATTTTGCAGGTGCCCTTTATTTGACAGAGTATCTTTTACCTGTTTTCTAAAGCCTGAATGAACCAGGTTAATTTCTTGTTTCTTTACAAAATTCTGTTTGTGTGCTACTCAGTAAATGGTATATTGTTACCCAAAGCTTGATTTCCTCTTGCTATAAATATGCAACCCTTAATTATATTTAGAAGAGGATTTCTAATTACTGCTGGCCCAGAATGGTAAAACTTTAATGTGACCTATAAAACACATATTATATAACATCACTGGTATGCAATGACTCTATTCAATGGTTCCAGGGACATGCACTTCAGTTATTTTTAGTTTAGTTGTGCAAGATTTACACTGAGGGTAGGATTTTCCTGCCCCGTCCTCAATCATAACCAATGGTATGCTTTGTAAGACTACCAGGAGTAAAAAATGGTCTAGTTCAGAGCCATAGTACAGACCCATGGCCCACATGTGGTCTGAACTTTGATCATCCTCTCCCAACATACCATACTCAGTCTAACCAAGTGTACACCCATACACCTGTGAGTAGTTAATGCATGCCACCACAGCCTTCCTCTGAATCTGAAGCAAAATGCCCAGGGGTATTACAATGGTTCATTCCTGGCAAGTTAATGTTTTGGCAAGCTTGTCATGTGCCTGGAGTGCCATTCAGGGCTCTTTTGAGAAAACTGACCTTTTTTCACATTTGTCCTGTGATGTAATGGTTGAACTATTTCAGTAGGAAGAGATGAATTAAGTCCCAAGGAAACAAGCATATCCAGATAAAGCTGCCAAAAACATGACAGCCAAGGCTTGGTTTTAAGGTTGATAAACTTTTAGGTTGAGAACTAGAGCTTTTCTGGGGATCAAGTGATTGTATTGTAAGTTTTAAAATCAGAGTTATTTTGGACACATACAATATCTAGGTTGTTCTAAAATTCAGCATCACTGTGCCCAGAATGTTAGAATTTTTGTCTCTAACATAGAATAGTGTTCTTTTTATGCTAGACATTCAGATTAGAATCACTTAGTTTCTAACAACAAAATCCACTGCACAAATAGAAAATTTTCTCTAAATCTTTCACTAAAGATTTGGGTTCCGAAAGCAGATAACAGGCCTTCGCACAACCGGAGGAAGATAATTAACATCCGAGGGCTTCTGTGCTGAGCAGACCACATTTAATTTTCACAAGAACCCTGCAGGGAGGCACTAAAGCTCCATTTTACAGACTAGGAAACTAGGGTGTTAACAGGTGGCGGTAGTTGGTTATGTAACTTGCCCAAAGCCACACTGGCTCCGGCTGTCAAACACATCTGACGCCCAAACCTGAACTCTTCCAGCCGCGACCCGGATCTTATGAGATCTGGTCTTCGCGGAAGAAAATCAAGTCTGGCGGGTGAAAAAAAAAAGATCCTATCCCAGGAGTCGGCCACCGGCTGAGGCCTCCATAATGTCCCGGGATCTTTTTACAAGTTTCCGCCGCTCGCGGGCGGGCTGCGAGGGTTTCCATTTCAAAACACTCCTGCGAAAACCCTGCTGCCCCAGGCCCTCTCTCCCCACGCTCGCGATGCAGATGGGTTGCTCATCTTTCCTGCTTGCGCTGCGGGAACCCAGAGCATCAGCTTCCCCTACGCCGCCCAGGCCAGGGCAGGGCTAGGCAGGTGCTGGAGCGCGGCTGGCGGCAACCCTGCCCTCGGCCGCAGGCAGGCGGGGCGGGGCGGCGCGGCAGGGCGGGGCCGGTGACGCGGCCGCCGGGACCGGGAGCGCAGGGACGCGGGGCCACTCACGCGGCTCGCTCCGGAGGCGGCACGAGGCCGGCGCTGCTTCGCTCGGGGCTGTCCTCCCCGGAGTCGGCGGTCGCGCGGGACCGGTTACCGAGCGGACCCGGACGACCTCTGTCTTCGTCATTTCCTGCCGGCCGGTCGGTTTCCGGATGAAACGAGGAGCCAGGTCTTTTTTTTTTTTTTTTTTTTTTTAAAGCCTTTGCCCTTTTCAGTTTTTGATGGCGAGAGCCGCAGCGACGGCCCCGGTGCCGCCCCCGGGCGCGTGAGTGGAGCGGAGCGCCCTTCCCACCCCCGCGGCGTCGCGCGCCCCTCCCTCCGTGCCCCTCCCTCCGCGCGCTCCCGGTCCGGCCCGGCGTTAGGGCCCCGGCGGCGGTGGGTTTGGGCACTGTGCTTGTTCGTCCCGGTGGACCTGCTAGTCGTGTGCTGTGCCGCGCCTTCGCTAAAACCGGGCGGGAAGTAGCGGGGACGGGTCATCACCCGGAGTTCCGTGCCGCTTCCCGCCGGCCTTGGCGCCACGGCGGGACTCGGCGTGGGAGGGGGCAAGGTGCATTGTCCCGCGAGCCGAGGTTAAGCTGGGGAGCTCGGAGGTTTTTTTTTTCCCTAAGAGGCCTTAAGGTTACTTTTAATATTTACGTGTACTCTTAAGAAGAAGCGTGTGCTCTCCACACTGCCTTTCCATTTGCTCTGATCATAATAAACGGTGCGTGGCTGAGACAGTTGGAGTGTTTGAAAAACTGGATGTGGCCAGGATGTTGTAGGATTAGGATTGTGAGCTTAAATGACTGCTGGATTTAGGGAAAAAAATGTGTAATGACTTGAAAAATGTGTTTTCCAACATGAGACAGGTAACGAATTTATGTAGGATTTCAGCATCAATATTGGAGTGATCAGGTTTCAATGGTTGGTGCAACCTTGCAAATAAAGGGTCACTTGCCCACGTGCTTGAAGTCGGTTTGAGCAAATTCCCCAGGATCAGCTGACTGCTAATTGTAATTCGTACAAAACTATGTAGAGGTTATATTATTAATGGGTAAGCAGAGATATAAGTTAATAGTTAATGCTATGCCCCTTAATAAGTTTTCTGGCCTTTGTGGATCATCTGTTACAATTAGGTTCACCTCTGACAAAATTAAGACCGTTACTTGGTACAATCGCATGACAGCTTTACTTATATTAGTATTTATTAGTTTGTAACCACTTAGTTTGACTCTAAAATTGGAAAATGAGAAACAGTAATAGGCAGTGTTGAGTACTGAGCCAAGTTGTCTAGGTGTTTCATCTCATTTAATCCTCAGGGATAATTTTCTTTTTTAACAAAAGCATAGGTTGCTCCAAAAATTTGAATAAATGAGTTTGACTTGAATGTGTTCATATGTGAAATATGTACATGAAATATTTATTTCTATTTTTGTAAAATAAGGGTGCTGGCAATATTAAAAGGCTCAGAGTAAATTAATGTGTTTTTCATGTTGAAAGATGACTTTAAAAATTCATAGAACTGAAATTAGTCCTTTTATTTGGGTATTCAGTAATTTCAAAAGCACATATCTTGTAATCCAAGTTCCTATTATATAATGCCACCCAATGAACAGACTATACACTGACATGGAAAAAAGGTAAATTTTGGGAAAGCCTTTATGGCCCCTTCTTTTCATATGTAATTTCCAAGTGGCATTCTTAATTAAGGGTAAACAAATGACATAATGAAGCCTGAAGGCTAATTTTCCAAAACCAAAGTAAATAAATAAACAGTGAGCTGGCTCTTACTTTGTTGGAGTCTTGCACAATTTTATTTGGCATATAATGTTAAGACTTCAATTAATCTGTACTGTAGGTAGTTGTGACAGATTTATGTCCCTGGTTTTTAGTTTGCCTTTAAATATCTTAAACATATTCACTATTGAGTCTAGTACTTTGTGCATTAAAAAATTAAGGCTTTGATTGGATTTAATTAAATAATTTTAGTAGCTTTTATAATTTGTATAGGAATGACAGTTCCAAAATCCTGAGAATGATAGTGGGGTCTAACAATTTGCATCTTGTGACAGTAGACATGATTGGAAGAATTGGAGAGTTGGAGAAGTGTGTATATGTGACTACAGCATGGTGGAACTTCCTATCAAAAGATTCTAGTGGTCCATCATTGGAAAGAGGAAAAGACTGAGAAATCTTTATCAGTCAGTGTTTATGAGAGGGTTTCTTTACCTGAAGGCAATGTCTTTGGGGAGGGAATGAATGGGGAGTTGTCATCCATGGATAGATTTAAGAAGAAAAAGATGTACATATTTTCTTGGGGAGTGAATACTTACCTTTGTGACTGTTGCCACCACATGCTACTTTAGACACTTTGCCAGCTTTGATATTTGTGGGTGAGTCACTGGTAGGTGAAGTAAAGAAAGGAAAAAATTGGAGGTAAGGAATACTCCGAAGCAGAAAAGTATACAAGCAAAGCATTATTGGGCTTTCTTTGGGAAAAATTTAAGAACTGTTAACAAAACCTATCCCAGTAATAACTATATATGTTTGTAAATTTCTTCTTGTTATTTGTATCAAGAAATATGGAGAATATGACCTTAGTGTGCTTTATCAACAATGGAACAGATTTAGAGTATAGCGTATTAAAGTATGTGAAAAAAATACTGAATGGTTAACAACCATTTGTTTGTCACTGTTGGAAAGTCATAGTGACTTAGTAAAAATAAGGGCTCCTGTCCATAAGGCATTTAAGTGATGTTGTGTTTCCTATGATAGGAAGACAAACCCTTCTCATTCCTCATTTCAAAACTTGCCTCAGGCTGGGGATGTAGCTCTGTGGTAAAGCTCTTGTTGCCATTCCCAGCACCAGAAAAAACAAATCAAAGCAAAACTTGGCTCTTCTATGGAGTACCCTTTAAGCTCCCAGAACGCAGAGAATTTTTTTTCTGTCTTATTGCCTTATCCCCAGGGTCTAGAACAGAGTCTGATTTATACAGTGTGCTGAGTTAAATACTTGTGGTATGAATAATATATTGGGATACTCTTCCTTTTAATGCAGGTCCTGCATACATACTTTTTGTTGTAAGACCACTCCAGCCTTACCTTTTCCGCAAAGTCTGCAGCCTACAATGAGCTCTTTAAGTGTTCATACCACACTCTTTGGCATTTAATCTTACATGATGTTGTATTGTTACGGAAGTATTTCATATAGTTTGTTTCCTCACCAAAATAGAAGTTCCTCAAGGCCAAGGAGTATTTATATACACAGTCCCATTTTGAGAACTGCCTTGGTATCCAGTATAATATACAGAGAGAGTAGGTTGTGTGTGCTTATTGAGTTACTATGGGAAAACATTAGTTAACATAGGATAACATCAAAGATATTCAAAAGCATAGGCATTGTTAGTTGCAAACTTTGTACATGTGAAGCAGTATGATAATTTGGAGCTAAATAAAACAGTAACAGCTAATATTTATGTAGTGCTTAAAATGTGCCAGCTACTGCCCCAGGCCCTGTTCATTTGTTTGAATCTCATAGCAATTCTTTGAAGTAGGTATAATCATGACCCTGTTTTTCAAATGAGGAAACAGAGGCACACCAGAGTAATTGTTTCTAGCCCAAGATCATGATGCAAGTAATAAGTAGGCAAGTTGGCTCTCTAGGGGCAGTGTGGCTTCTCTGGAATGTTTTACTTTATATGTCAAAGAGAAATCTAAAAGTTTTGCTATTTTTTGCAGCTGTAAAAGATCCTCTTTTTAAAATTTCAAAAGTAGCATAAAAGATCCTATGGCTCTGGGCTGCAGAAACAATGCTAAATTTTTCCGTATACAAGAGGTTGATAATGAATTGGTCAAGGGAACGCTGTATATGGAAATAACTAAAGACGGGGAGAGAAAATGAATTTTGTATCTCAGAGCTGAGTGAGGAATTGAATTCTTTACAGCTGTTGAATTCTAGAATAATGATTCACCAGAACCTAACAGTGACTTTGTTAGAAATTTAGTGTTGAAAAACTTACACCAAATAAAATAATACTAGGTGATATTTGATATCTTACTGCCTTGTTATTTCTTTAAACATTTACTAGATTTAAAATCTTGATGGTAATAATTTATCCTGATGTGGGTGTTACTGATGGTTTCCTGTGTACTTCTGTCCATTTGCTTTGTCCTTTCCTGGAATTTTGATCAACTTTTTCAGCTTGTATTGAGCTATAATAGAGAACACTGTTGGGTTAGTAGACTTCTAACCAAGGTAATTTTTTTTGGTTGAAAAAAATGTAAAATTGTGCTGTTGATTTAGTGATAGACCTGGAAAAAGTCAGTTGGAAGCCATGTGCAATTAGATGAGGGCCTGCAAACAAAATCCAGCAAGATGAAGAAAAAAGGATATTCTCTGAAAGTCCAGTTACGTTATTCCTTTTATTGGGAACTGACCATATAATGTTGGGGACATCAGGCATCAGCAGTCACTAAATCTAAATGACTCCACAGATAGGGGAGTAAACATAAACATCACCCCATCGCTGTCCAGGAATCAGAGGAGGAAGTGCCCTTGAATGAAGTATGGGCCACAAACCTGGTTAGCAGCCAGGGTGGACACACACTTCGCAGGTATAGTATTCTGTATTACACACCATTTCCACTGGGAGGGATGTTATGTCATTTGTTCTTGGGGGTTGCTTCATAATTTGAGACAGTGAAGAACTGACATGCTATCATTTTAACGTCATCTATTTTGAGATGGCCTACATAGAAGCAATTATTAAAATATTGCCCCAAAGTTTGTGTTTTGTTTAAATATCTGAGGAACTAATTTGGAAAAATTGAGTTGAAATAATCTATATGGAAGTATTTATTCATCCAGTTGGCACATTAGACTTGACTTTGATCTCTCCTTTGAATGATACTAGGATAGTTTCATGAAATCTTTACTACCTCATTTTATGAATTTTAGGGTTATAGAACTGGATCCTGAATATAATCTAGTTTATTAACCAGTAGTATACATCATAGTGACCCAGGATTTATTATAAAATTAACAAGTCTCTTTGCTTTACCTCAGAGATTCAGATTCGGTAGGGCTGCATTGGGCCTGTGTGTCTATTTTAAACCATCTCAAAGTGATTCTAATGCCTCTCCTGCCTGTAAAAACAACCAGACCTGCATTTTATAGATAAGAAAATCAGGGCAAAGCTAAATGTCTTGCCTAGAGCTAGTTCATTTGTACCAAAATTTTACTACCAGATAATACATAATTTCAGAATTTTGTGGTTTGGGCTGGAAGAAACTTCAGTCCATTGGTTCAGTAGCTCATTTTACAGTTGAATATAAAGCACCCTTAGGCGTACTATTTCCAACTAATATATGAAGGCAGAAGAATAGAATTTGTCAAAATCTTGTCTTCTGATCAAGCCATGGTAAAGATTGAAAAGGCTATCACCAGAATTTCCATCTAGTGTAACCAGTGCTTTTTTATTACTTTCAGGAATTGTTGATTATAATATTTTGATTGTCTATTCTATTTTAAAATTTTTTTTGAAAATATTGTATTTTTAAAGCTGAAGTGAAGCATTAAATTTTCTTGTTGGAATTACTTTTTAATCACTTAAAATATAATATTGGGTAAGAATTTGCACGGCATTATTAGAATTTTTTTTAATCTGGTTGATTTTTAACTTTTCTTTTTTTTAAGGCATCTTACCATGGAAACAGAGCATGATTGCCTTCTTTGTCATCTTTGAATATGAGAGATAATCCTAGTTTCAGCATGTCCTCAATAGAGACCAACAGACCAGCTTTATTTCTTCAAGAAGCCTCCCAAAGCCTGTTGGAGCGGCATCCGTTTCCAGAAGTAAATTATGTGTCAGATGCCTGTGAGTGGACTGAATGGCCCAGTGACTCATTAAAATATATGTGGAAGAATATGGTAAAAAACTGAAGAATTACTTTCAAGAAGCAACTCCAATACTATTTAGGATTTTTGAGCAGCTCAAAGAAGATAGTTCTAAAAATAGGAATAACAAGATTCTAGCACATGTCTTTATGTGTTTCTTACATTATGTTTGTTAACACTTTGCATATATTATTTTCCATTAGGGCAGTGCCTGGTAACTTGCTTATGACCAGAGTTTTTTTTCCCCCTGTAGTTAGAGAAATGACATCAGTAGGAGGGGAAATAGGAACCGTTCATTGGAATATAGGCCCCCCATTGACTCTTATCAAATAATTACTAAAGGGAATGAAGTATGGATAAATTATTTCTTTATAATGATGTGCTGCTTCTTATTCATATTCATTGTGACTTTAGTTTCATCTTTCTTTACTCCCAGCCTTTGTAGATGCCTGCTTTTTTTTTTCTGAATAATTTTTGGCACAGAGGGTCTGATTATCATTTTTTCAGTTTAAAAATAAGAATTGCATCTTCATAAATAGACCTTTGGTACAGTTGCTATTCTACCCCCAGTTATTTTTAAGGTTCAAGAATAGAATAATTTCCATTCTTTTCAGCTTTGCACTTTTCTATTTTTATGTTCTCATTCAGTGTTTTGTTGTGACTCTTTATTTTCTAAATGGAAATGAAAGGTGATTTCTGTTTTCTGTTATCTATGTGGAAAACCAGGATAACATGGATAGTAGAAATTTAAAGCAAGTAAAATCTTTGAACCCTTGTATTAAATTTCCATCAAACTTCTTTTAGTGATATTGATATAAATGTTACCTTCTTACCTTGCCTTTTGTGTGTTGGTGAAGACAGTAAAAAACAGGGATTTCTCTAAATGCAGAAAGGGCAACAAAGATTTTGTAACTAAACAAAACAGTTGTCAGTAAGGACATTAATGTACAGGTACACATTTCAGTAGGAAATTAGTTTGTTGGTTAGAGTTAAGAATACTTAATGTAAGTAAATTTTATTGTCTTCAGCTTTTTTTTTACTTGTTATGACCCTATAATTGATGATAATTATCATCAATTAGTTAAATTGATGATAATTCCTCTGTGAATTAAAGAAAGTTTTTGCTCTTGTGAATCAAGTTTTACCCAACAGGAAGAAAAATAAGAAAAAGAACAGAATTTTAATTTAATGAAGCAAAATTCCATAAAGCAATTTTTTAGCTTTAATATTTCCTTCCCCCTTAGGCCTATTTTATTTTGTTATGTTATTCTTTGACTTCTTTCACCTTGTATCCTATCTGCTTATTACTTTGTCCCACTTGTACATTTTTACCCTCCTCTGTCTAGAATTTTTTTTAATATCTTTATTTTATTTATTTATTTATTTTTATGTGGTGCTGAGGATCGAACCCAGTGCCTCATGCATGTGAGGCAAGCGCTATGCTACTGAGCCACAATCCCAGCTCCATGTCTAGAAGTTCTTGATTGATTTCTTTATTATTTGCCTGCTCCCTGCTTTCCCCCCAATTTAGCCTCCCATTGAAAATGTTTTCTCTTCTCTTTACCCTTTCTTGGGATGAGTGTTCCTTTTTCCCAGTCTGCCACTTCCAGTCTTTTTTGTTATCTCTTATAACTCAGCACCTGTCATCTTTGGGTCCTGCCTATTTTACTTCTTGTCCACTTGTACTATACTCTCATCCCCTGTATGTGATGGTCCATTTTCCTCCAGCACCTCAGTCTTGGATTTATTTCTGTCTATGTAGCTTACTGATCTGTCCTCTGTGTCATCTAGCTCTGTTGCTTCTTGGCACCAAATTAATATTTTCTTCCTGTACTTTTAGTCATTGTGCATTTACTCCATGAGCTCTTTTTCTATTTCCCTTGTCCCTGGGTGATAGCTATTACTAGATGGATTTGTTGTCAGTCTGCATAGAACACAGATCCTTGCTGAGTATTTCCTGAGTAGCCAAGATGAATCAATTATTATTAACTTTTCTTAGAACATTAAGCTTCCTGTGTTTTCTGCTTCTAAGAATTAGATTGGCATTCTAGAAGATTAATATTCCTTTCAAGAGTCAAGATAGTCATATGGTACTGTCATTTTAACTCTTGTCAAGAGTTGTAGAATTTATCACTCTTATTGTAAAAGAGTAAAGAACAGCCAAAGCAAGTTTGGGGTGGGGACATGGGAAGAGCAGAAAGAGAAAGGTAAGTATTAGTAGAAAAGGACCCTATTAATAGTTTTTAGAAATGGAAAGAAAACTGAAACCACAGCTTTAACATTTATTAGGTAAAAGGTCCCCTAAAAGAATAAAAAGTACCAGTAATTTCATTAACTAGTTTTATGATTGCAGTGTTTTGCATTTCCTTTTAAGTTCTAAGACCTTTATTGTTAAAACAAAACAAAAAAAAACCAGACTTAATCTTGTAACTGTTCTTTATTTTTGAAAGACATGATGTCTCCTTAAATATTAACTTGTGTCATTTTGTAATTATACTGTTACATTCTCAAAGTGCTATTAACAACTGATTCTAGTTTCATGTGTGGGAAAACAAATTCTGTGGTCTTGCCTCTCAGGACTCTAGTTGTATTATAATGGAAAGATAGCTTGTGGTGAGATATTATTTTATGCTGCTTGTTGATTTACATTTTCTCATATTTTTCCTTTATTTCTCTGTATATTCTTGTTTATGAATGGGTTTCTGTGCTGTAATTTGGATTTTATAATGTGTTTGAACTGTTAGAGGCTGGCTGATTTGAGTGTAGTTCTTCAACTTAAAAAAAGAAAAATTATATATCACATATTGTGGTATTAAGATATTAAGAATAGCCCTACAACTAGGGGCTGGTCATATTGAATACTCTTTTTGCCTAAGCCCTCCCTAACTGTGATGGTGGTGGTCAGGTGTCTTGGAGCTGAGGGAAAACTAAGTGTCCAGTATGGTACAGTGAGAGTTGCTACACTTCTGCAGCTAGTTAAGAGTGCCCTCAGCACCACCGTTAGGTTACTAACAAGGAATTTGTAGATATGCTGTCTTTTTTCTGTGTTTTGGCACTATAGAGATGAATAAGGAATGGCCTATTGTCTCTGGAAGCTATAATTGAGTAGAGGGTATTGATAAGTGAATGATTGTAATACATTGTGGCAAATGCTCTTACAGCAACAGGCTAGGGGATCAGAGTCAGAAGGTGTAGGTCAGAAACCTAAAAAAGTCAGGAATATATGTATATACTTGGTATATGTATATACATTTTAACATGAGGTAGTAATTTGTTCCTTATTACCTATGTGAATCAGGCAAGTTATTCAAAACATTTAGCCTCAGTTTCTTCATTTGTGAAATAGTATTATCTAGTAGTGTTGATATATAGATTAAATGAGATAATCTATATGAGATGCCAGTATAGTCCCTTATTCAGTTATTTAGAATTTGGAGAACTAGACAGCCACTAAAGAACAAGGAATAGGAAAAAAGAAAATTTTGGGGGGGAAGTTAATGCTCTTACCACAGAGATAATGTGGCTGCTCCAAAGTGCTTGGAATTCCCATTTCATATTTTTTGCTTTTGTGGTTTTTAAGAAAACCAGCACTATTACCTTATAAATCTATCCTTTTTCTTTTTCTTCTGTTTCATAACCAGAAGTTTATTTAGCTTGATCTTCTTACCTATCTTTCAGTGACTCTGGTGTCTCCTTATAACTCAAGCTCATTCTCAAAGAACTTAAACTTTGTAGCAGTTGAGCATATTTGATAAAAATGTGCCACGCGCTTCTAAAGGCTGTTTAGCAGGAAGAATGTCACCACCATTGAAATAGGTCTTTGTAATGACTACTTTGCAGAAAGAGTGAAAATTATTAGACAAAGAAGCTTTGGAGTATGTTATCAAATCAGTCTTTGTACAGTTATAATTTTGGCATTAGGTTTTTATATATATACCATCCCAAGTGTATTTCCTAGGGTATGTATGTGTTTTTGAGACTTGAGCAAAGTTGCTTTTTTGTTACTTTAAAAGATATTATTTAAATCAGTTTCCTTGAACAGAGCCTGACTGAACAATTTGCATTTCTGGTGTAGAAGAAATTGGCACAATTATTCAATATTATTTTGTGTTTGGTTGATTATCTTCCTAAGTTATCAGATTTTTGACCTGTCATCTGCACCATATTTATGTGTCAGGTTAGGTAAATTTATTCCTCTAACCTGGGTTGTTTGGCCTTTTAAAAATTCACTAGTTCATAGTGTGATTGGATTTGTCTATTGTAATTTTTCTATGTTTGTAAGGATTATAATTGGGGTAATTTTAAAATATCAGTAGTCGACCCTTTGTATCTATTGGTTCCATATCCAGTAGTTCTATATCCACAGATTGAGCCAACCCTGGATCAAAAATATTTTTTAAAACAACAATTTGTTTCTGTACTGAACATGCACAGACTTTTCCTTTTCATTATTTTCTAAGCTATATAACAACTATTTGCATAGAATTTACATTAGGTATTATAAATAATCTAAATATTTAAAATATACAGGAGGATATGTGCAAATACTACATCATTTTATATAAGGAACTTGACCATCTGCAGATTTTGATATCCATGGGGGCCCTGGAATTAATTTCCTATGGATACTGAGGAAGGACAATATTGAGCTAGAGCTACTAATTCAAGATTTTAATAAAGTTCAAAATATATATTTCTGCTAAAACTGCTTTCTAAAAAGTTTTTATTTTATTTGTAACCAAGAGATTTAAATAAGTTTAGTGTGTATTTTATGTCTGGGATTAATTTATGTTGACATTGTATTCATAGGTAATCTGTATTCTCATAGAAGGAAAAATGTGCATTAATATTTGAAAGGTAGTTTAGGCTGATTATGAAAAGTGGCTTTCATTTGTATTCACCGGAAGATTCTCAGTAGTGCCGTGAGCATGTTAACAACAGTATATTTAATTGCCACAATGAATGTCTAGCTTGAAGAAATGTCTGGGAAATTTCTGCAGATGTTGTAGAATGAGCTCAGGTACTGGTTGTCTTTTCCCCCAGTTACATTCTTTTTTTTTTTTTTTTTTTTTTTTTTTTTTGTAGGTGGACACAATAGCTTTATTTTATTTTTATGTGGTGCTGAGGATCGAACCCAGGGCCTCCCGCATGCTAGGCGAGCACGCTACCACTGCGCCATAACCCCAGCCCCCCCCAGTTACATTCTTTGAGAAACTTTTTCCTGTTAGTGTTTCATTTGTACTTGGATTTTTTAAAATTAATATTGTCAACAATAACAGTCACTTGTCTGGTCAGGCTCTTGACATACCTTTAATTCTTTGCTGTTATGTGATTTTCTAATAAAATTTATTGTTAAGAAATATATATATTCATATATAGTATACAATATATGTTTACATGGATAAATAAATAAACAAATATTAGAGAAGTTCTGCAGATCAGTAGGTTTGCTGTAGTACCTTTTAAAAAATGAGGAAATTGAGGAAGGCTATGCAACTGTCCAATGACAGTAGGTGATGAAACCAGGATTTTAATGAAATCCCAGCCTTTCAACCACTTCTCTATGTTGACTTTTAAATATTTCCCTTTAAAAATTTGGCTGTTTTATAAATGCATATTGTTTTGAGCTGAGGAGTACTCTGTCAATCTATTTGTACACACATCTTTTTCCCCAAAGGGGGGGAAAAAAAAAAAACTTTGTTGTTGATTGTAGAAGTAATGAGGCTCAGTATTAAGAATAGTCATTGCTTAATGGAAAAACAAAACCAGATAATACAGAAAGGAATAAAGAAGCAGTGAAAAATCACTACTAATTCTACCATCAGAATTTAACATTTTGGGTATAGAGTTTCCTGACTGTTTTTGTTGTTGTTGTTTTTGTGGTGCTGGGGATTAAACCTAGGGCCTCAGGCATGACAAACAAGTGCTCTACCACTGAGCTACATTGCTAGCCTGGTTTCATGACTTTTTGATTTATAAATATACATATATTTTCAAAACAAATAAGTTCATAATATATATAACTCTTTTATTTATTTTATCTTGGCCACACTTTGATATTGTAAGTATATATCTTCATTTAAAATATTTTCTGGGGCTAGGGTTGTAGCTTAGTGGTAGAGCACTTGCCTAGCATGTGTGAGGCACTGGGTTCGATTCTTAGCACCACATAAAAATAAATAAATAAAATAAAAGTATTGTGTCCATCTACAACTAAAAATATTTTTAAAAAATTTTTCACACTTTGTAAAAATAACCTCTTTTAGAAGAGTCTTGGAGTTACAAAAAACTTGCAAAGATAGTATAGAGTAGATATACTCCACATCCAGTTTCCTCTATTAACATTTTACATTAATATTATGTACTTGTTAAAACTAATGAACTAATACCAATACATTATTATTAACAAAAGTCCATACTTTATTCGGATTTCCTTAATTTTTTACCTCATATCTTCTTTCCCAGTATCTGATCCCAAGAAACCATGCTACATTTAGTCATCATATTAGATTTCACTTGGCTGTGGCAGTTTCTCAGACTTCTTTTTTAATGACTTTGACAGTTTTGAGATGCATTAGCCAGATATTTTTGTAGAATATTCCTCAGTTGAGACTTGTGCTGGTTATCCTGGAGGAAACATGGTTAGACTAGAGTTAGGAGTTTTGGGGAGGGAGATCATACAGGTAAAAAGACATTTTCATCACATCATTTCAAAAGTATGTACCATCAACGTGAGTGTTGGTTTTGACCTTAATCACTTTGCTGGAATAGTGTTTGCCAGATTTTCTCACTATGAAGTTCCCCTTTTTTCTCCCTTTTACATGTTTTTTCTTGGCAACCCACAATTAGGGCAGAGTATCTACATAAATTATTTGGAATTACTATGAGCAGGTAATTTCTTCCGTCCAGGAGATTTTTTTATATAGCTGTCATTTATTTATTCAATCAGTTATATCAGTATAGACTAATGGATATTTGTACTTTGGGTTATCAAAACTCTTGCTCAAATTTTTATAGCTTTGGTCATTTGGAGCTCTTTCATTTGGTTCCCATGTCCCTTTGCCATACTCCTATCATTGTGGGCTTATATCTTCATTTTTAAAATAGCTTCATGAAGTTCCATTTTAAGAATGTACCATAAGGGGCTGGGATTATGGCGCAGTGGTAGCGTGCTCGCCTAGCACGCATAAGGCACTGGGTTCGATCCTCAGCACCACATAAAAATAAAATAAAGATATTCTGTCACCTACAACTAAAAAATAAACATTTAAAAAAAAAAAAAAAAAAAAAGAATGTACCATAACGTATTTAACCATCTGGTATTGGTGGTAATTTAGGTATCAGATTTTTTCACTAATACAAACAGTACTTTGATAAGCAGTCTTCAAAAGACATTTATGATAATATTGTCTGGATAATGTATTCAGGAAAAAGTTATCGTATTAAAGAGTCTGGCCATTTTACGTTTTATGTGCTTATGAGACTGAAAGATATCTTAAGCAGATTTTTGAGGAGTGAGCATTTTCACTATACCTATGGAAAATGCTTTTGTTTTTTCAAATGACTGTAGTCACTTAACTCCCTAATTCGTTTTTTCCCCCTTTTTTTTAATATTTATTTTTTAGTTGTAGGTGGACAGAATATCTTTATTTTATTTTTATGTGGTGCTGAGGATCGAACCCAGTGCCTCACGCATGCTAGGCGAGCATGCTACCACTGCGCCTTAACCCCAGCCCCTTTTTTTTTTCCTTCTGTGATCAGAGCTGGTGGTGAGTGTGGTACCTGTGGTTCTTGAGCTGCTTGAGATCACACCTTATCTCAAGACACCTGTGCATTTCAATATAGAATCAGTTGCTATAAACAGTTAACATAAGGTGAATTTAAACTCAATTCAGGAAAAATCAAAACAGTATTCTCAAGGCGACCTTAGAAAAATCATCACGTTCTAGCTCTGCATTTTAGAAATAGGAAACTTAGATGAGATTATTGGAAGCTTTCAGAGAATCTGAATTTCTGCACAAGTCTCAGGATTCCTTATTATATGGGTATGTTTTGTATCCCATACAAGGGAGGATATACAAACTCTATGTTAAATTTTCAGACATATACCAAAGAAAAAATTGTATAATTAATTCCATGTCCACATCACCCAGCTTTTATCATGATGATTTTGTTCAATCTTGTTAAAAACTTTTATTCAGTTCCTTCCATATATTATTTTGAAGCAAATCTCAGATATTCAATCACTTTATTTATAAATAATATGTTTGGAATGGAAAATCTTCTCTCAAAATAACTGCATTTCATTACCATACCTAAAAACATTCCTATCGAAGGAGACTATTTAGTTAGGAAAACTTGCAAAATTTATATTTACTATAGATTAGAATCTGACATTAGTGAAAATACAGTTCCTAGAGATTCTGTCCATCACATAGAGTGGCCCAGATTTTGGCTTTTCTTAAAATCTGATGTCTGAGGGTCTTACCTGGAAGAAACAAATTAACCTCTTAGATAAGTCCTTCAGAGGTAGAGAGTTATAAAGAATGTATAACAGATGTCTCCTAACTGTATGTATATGCTTTTTTCACCTTACTTAACTATCTGTGAGTGAGGAAGACATTCTAAGGACCTATGATGACAAGAATTATTTTTCAGATTTTTCATGTTAACTGAAGCCATGGAAGGGAGTACAGTGGTATGGCTATTCCACTCTAGATCCTCTGTGGAAAGATTTTTGAATGTCAGATTGATTCCTGCCTACTATATCCTGAGTTGGGATTTTACAAAGCTTCTAAGAAAACCAACATATTGACATCATACCTGCATTCGCATTTGCTATTAAGAAGACTTGAAAGAATATCCTTGATATCAGAGGTGATCCCAAAAGCGGAGCAGGCCGTACTTACTCTCTTTTCTTCAAGCAGCACATTAGGTGGATTACTTGATTGTCCACGCCTTAAAAGGGTGATAAATTTTCCCGGTGTCTTCAATATTGCCTTGTTGGGGTTTCACTTGATCTTTCATCAAATTAAATGAGATGCTGTTTCTCTCTACTAAAACAATTCTGTCTCAGAGGCTTTACAACCAGAGTAACAAACGTCTTAAAGACCCATTGAATTTATCCTGGAATTGCCCCTGGTTTTTGACATGTTGTTAAAATATACAATGATTTAAATTGGAGATGGGGTGAAAAAGAGAAGTTTTTCCTTTTGCTTTTTCTAAGTAAGACTGAAACCAGTTTTGGCTGCATGGTTTTATTTAAAATTGTTTTACTGCAAATTGACATTTATTTTGCTTGCTGATATTATTTAGTATATGCAGATTCATGTTTCTAACCTGACTTACCTTCTACCTTGCTTTTGGTAGTTGTTGACTTTCCTGTGCATTTGCCATTTTCTTTCATCAATAGGCTATGTTATAGTCAGTTTTATTTTCTTCCATTTGAAGTACTTTCTTTCTGTTGTTTCAGATTTTTGGCTCACTTATATTTACTTAACTTCCAATGAGCACCTTTTAAGAAGAGAAATCAGTATTAATTTTCTTCTTGTTTCTGAGTGAAAGTTGAAAGAATAATAAAATAACCAGTTTCAAATGCATCTCAGGTCAAGCATATTCAGGTATCCTAGGCTAAAGATACATTACGGATTTTAGATTCTTGGAAGATGTAATATTTAGTCTAGTATGGTCTGAATGTGGGTATATATAAGATTTAGCTCTAGCATTTCACCCACTCGCTCTATTTTAAGGTTCTTTAAAAATCCCTTCTTGATGCAAAAATACCTTTTTCTTAAAATCTTCTTTGCTTTTACTTAAACTCTCTTGAAGTTTTCTCAAGAAAACCAGCTTTGAGACTTTGATAGAATTTTTTACCTTCTTTGTCCTTTGGTTTCCTCATCTAAAAAGTGAGGATATTAGTTAGCAACCACCTCATCTATTGTTTATTGAGTTGAATGAGATAAACTGTAGTACTGGGCATACAGTAAATACTCTGGAAATATTATTCCAGCCATCTTTTTCTGTAGCCAACTATTTGTATCTTTCTTCTTTACAAGTTGATAATCACTTAGATAAGAAAAATGGTTTATGCATCTTAAATAAGTTGCCCTATTCATGTTTTCCCCAAACTTTTTTTTTTAACTTTTTTTAAAAAAATGATTACAGATTCACAGGAAGTTGCACAAATGGAACAGAGATCTCATGTACCTTTTACTCAGTCCCCTCTCCCCCCAAAGTAGCTGTAGTACAAGATCACAAGAAAATTGCCATTGGTTTAATCCACAGAGCTTATTAAGATTTCACTAGTTTATATACACTCATTTATATATGCTTGTGTGTAGTTCTGTACAGTTGATCATACATAAATTTGAGTAACCATCACCACAATTAAAACAATTGATCTGCCACCACCTCAAGGCTTCCCCTTGTTATCCCTTTATAGCCACCCCTATCCATCCATTGATAAGCACTAATCTGTTCTACATTGTTATAATTTTGTCATTTTGAGAATATTATCTAAATGGAATTATGCAATATGTGACCTTTGGAGGTTGGCTCTTTTCACTTAATATAATACGCTTTAGAACCATAAGTAGTTGTGTGTGTCAATAGTCCTTTTGTTGCTGAGGAATATTCTCTAATGGGGATAGTTTAACCATTTGTTCATTGCGGGACATTTGGATTTTTTACAGTTTGAGGCTGTTACAAATAAAGTTGCTGTGAACATTTGTGTGCCAGATTTTGTGTAGAACTGTTTTCATTTTCCTCTAATGCTCAAGAATGTGTTTGCTAGGTTAAAGCATTTTTTTTAATGCATCAGTGTAGGCTTTGAAAATATATGCTAATATAGTTAGCACTTATATACAGGCAATTATTTCTTAGTGCTGACCATTTTAAATACTGTACAATGACCTTTGTTTTTAAATATTTTTGTGTAAATTTGCAGCATGAGTCCAGAGTATAGAATCCTGTCTTATATACTAAAATATACCATGTACTAAATAAATATTTCATTTTGTTAATGAATCCCTTTCAAATTTTGTTGACATTTTTTCTGTGGGGAATATTATTGTTCTCAGATACGAAATTTGAATGGGAAATATTTCAAGTCATAATTTTATTTTTATCAGTTCTTTGCAATGTGATGATGAATTGTTTAAATACTTATAAAGGTTAGCACAAAGAATTGGACTTCATTGATTAATTGTGCAATAACATTAAACTAATTGTTTGAGCAGTGTTGGCACTTTCGTTTTCCAACATGGTGTTTGGGGCCCTAAGGTTTTATAAAATCATTATATCCCAGATTAATAATAGATTATACATCATTATTAGGGTGAGGCTACAAATATTCTTTTGATATATGAAGGACTCAATAATATATCTATAACTTTGAGAAATTTTAAGTTGGGCATCAAAAGTCAACATAGGACAATATAAATTATGGATAGTGGACTGGCATTAACTTGTTGGTAGATTTTTGCTTTCCCAAATGTATTTACTTGCCTTAGAATAATTGATGAAGGAAATGTTCTTTGTAAAAAGTTGGGAGAAGAGAAGGTTGAAATGTATTTTTTTAAAAAACTGGTTATTAACTTTAATTGCATATTTTTATCATCTAGCTAGGTTTTGAAACAGAATGAGTACCTATACCAGGGCCAGTTCAATTAGATCTCTAGAAGTGGTGCTCAAGCATAGGTATTTTTAAAAGCTTCACGGGTTATCCTACTGTTCAGCCAAGATTGAAAACCATTGAATTAGCAAGATCGGCTTCTATGCTCATATTTCTTCACCCTAGTATTTGATAGTGTGCTTACCTATCACCTCAGTATTGGATTAGAGTGAACTCTCTATATAGTTTTTATATTTGGCTCTGCTGAGATTAATGTTTTCCTGAAGGAAAAATTCCTGCAGGAAAAAAATCACAGGTGAAGGTGAATAGTAGACATATTTAAACTGTAACATAGCTTTTGTATGTGTAACAGAAGTGTGCCTATGAAGTGGACTCTAAACAGTGAAAAATTCAGATTCATTGAAAAGTCAAGAAGGAAACTGGACTTGATCTTTGACATATTATAGATAGGAAACTTTTTGGCAAATAAAACATTTAGAAAACTTGAGTGGGGTGTGGGAGTGAGATCTGAGTATAGATAGATTTCTGTTGTCAATTGCAATTAGTTTTTCTAATTTAAGAAAAAATTAGTATTTACCTATACCAAGTCAAAGTAGGCAAGGATAAATGAAAATCCCCACCCAGTGTTCACAGCCTTATATGGATTCTTCCATACTTTTTTTGTACTCATAAAAGCATATGTAATGACATAAGGCTTGTAAGTTGTTTTTTAAATAGGATCATATACTATACATTATTCTTAAGCTTTTTTTTTTTCATCCTTCATGTATCAGGTATTTCTTCAGGTTAATAGATACAGATTTGACTCTTGATTTCAAAATATGAACAGGGCTAGGGATATAATTCAGTAGTAGAGTGCTTGCATAAGCATGATCCAAGGCCTTGGGTTGGATCCCCAGCATGGAAAAAAATAAAATAAATTTGGTAGCCATTATGAATAAATTATGAATATAGCCCCTTGATGTGGCTTTATAGAACAATTTATTCAGCCATTTTCTTGTGCATGGACATTCAATATGTTTTTCTTTAAGTTTGCTAGTATAAACAATGGTGTAACATATCTTTGTACGTGTAACCTTAGGTACTCATGCTTTTATTTTTAAAGTATTGTTGTAGTTTGTAGTTTGTTTTTTATCAGATTTGTTGCTTGGGATACCTTCTCTTTAGTGAAAATTAATGAGAATGTTAATTGATTGCTGGTTAATTGATTCCTTCTAGGTATTAAGTTGATCATTACATAGGAGAATCAACTATTTTAGAAATATTGGATACTAATGAATCCTAGTGACCAGAATGATTTTTGTAGTTCCTAGAATCCCTTGATAGGACTCCTTAAAAGGAGGCCACAGAAAAGGTTAAAAGTTGATAATGTATGCCTCAGTGTACTAAGCCAAGAGAACCTGAGGTACTTTAAGTTCCCTCAAATACATTTTAAACCACAATGTCTTCTTTCTGTGAAGACCTGGATTGAAATAAATGTGTCTGATTTCCAGATGACATAAACCTAGGAGAAATGGTTAATAACATAGGTAACAGACTCTCAATTCAGAATACTCTAAAAGATCATAATAATGTTTAAAAATGAGCAAGATAAAGATAAACCATCTGTAGGAGTTAATAGGATGACAGGCAATCTCAAATGCACAAGATGAAAATAGGAGTTTATTTGATCATAGGCTTATATGAGCTATTTCTGATGTGGCTGCTAAAAATGGAGTAATCTTAGGTTTCATTAGTGCATGCCTAGATTACATTGAGTGTTTCCCTGTTGATTGTCTAGAGTACATTTGATGAATTGTGTTTAAATCTATTATCCACATTTTAGATGAGACATTGGCAAAGGAGGGAGACAAAGAATTAGTGATGCATTGAGAAATGAAACAACGTAAGGATCTATTGTTTAAGGAGTTTGGTTGTTGGACCTGAAGGACAAGAATGTAAAGGAACAATGATGGCAAACCTTGAAGGTTGGGGAATAGGAAGACCAATATGGTGCATTGAACTTATGGGAAACATAAATCATTAGTAAATGTTTGAATCAATGAATTAAAATTATAAGGCAAAGGATTTTGACTTGATCTAAGACAGACCCTGTAGTAGTGAGATCTTTCCAGCAATGGGATGGACTGCCCTGGAAAGTAATGATTCCGTACTCTAGAACATTTCTAACCTGTGATGGGTGACAGAGATAGGGGCTTTGGGAAGAATTCCACTCTAAGTAAAAAGGTTATACAACAGGACTTTCAATACTTTTTTTAATTGGAGTTTATTTCTTTCCTTTCAAGTACCTTAATTCTGAAACAAGAAAGTTCTGGAATGATATTATAGTTTCTTTAAAAGTACTTCTAGAGAAGGAATCCTATTGATTCAAAGTCTACATGATTGTCAGTACAGGTATTTCAAAGGTGCTAAAAATCAAAATACTATAGGTTTTTATCTGAACCTGCAGTGTGTATCACTATTCAACCTGAAGTAAGTAGTCTGGATTTGTAGTTTGATATGGTTTTAGGATTTCATTTTTGTTACTTTTAAGAGAAGAAAACCCACAGTCTTTTTAAGCTAAAAGAATGAGTAAAAAAGGAAATTTCACCATTGAGAAATAGTGTCCTCACAGTGGCTTTTGGAAACACAGGCATACTATCACCATTAGATCAGTTATTTTGGATTCTGACCTGGATAATAATAATACTATGAAATTTATATCATGCTTAATCATTTACATAGGTTTGCATATTTGTAAATGAAATGGATCTACAGCATTTGTGTAGGTTGGGACTGAAATCTCTCCTTTTACCCTTCAAATAATTGAAACAAATCCTTTAAGTTATAGAAATGGATAAATATTATCAAAACTTTTTTACATGAAACTTTTTTTTCAAACACTGTCTCCAACAAGTAATTTTGGAACAGATTGGGGGCTGCGACCACTTAGGACACCATGGTTTCTACTCCTTTATGTAGTGCCAGAGAGGTATAAGTTAGAGTTTAAGATAGGCTGGTGGGTTCAAATCCAGCTCTCTTACTTAGTGGTGCATCATGGGATGGTGATTGCCCATGTCCGGCCCTCACCTATAAAGGAGAGATAATGATAGCACTTATACCATGTGAGAAAGCACTTAGCATAGCACCTGACCCATAAAGAAGATTCTATTGACCATCTATTGCTATATCTTCTGCTCTCACCTCTTGATTTCTAGTTTTTTTCTTCATTTTGTGGTATTGTTATCTGTTTGTCTCAAACCTTTTTTTTTTTTTTTTTTTTTTTGGTACAGGAGATTGAACCCAGGGGTGCTTTACCACTGATCTTTGTGACAGGGTCTCACTAAGTTTCTTAGGGCCTTACTAAGTTGCTGAGGCTGGCCTTGAACCTGCAATTCTTCTGTCTCAGCCTCCCAAGCTGCTATGATTACAGGCATGTGCCACCATGCCAGGCTTTGAACTATTTTGAACACAGCATGTCTAAAACTAAATTTTTATATTTCCAACCTCCACCTTTTATCCCAAACCTTCTCCTTCTGTATCCTCCTGTCTGTTTAATGGTACATTCATCAGAGAAAGTAGGGGAAAAGGCTAACACTGTACGGGATTAATATGCTGCTCCTATGTAAGATGCAAAATAGGGCTGAGGATGTGGTCAAGTACCCCTGAGTTCAATCCCTGGTACCCAAAAAAAAAAAAAAATCCTGCTCCACCAGTTATCTCCATGTAACTTTGGAAAAGCTAATTAACATCTCAAAATCTGTTTCCTCCACTATGAAATAGATATGAGAGCAATCTGTCTTATAGAATTGGGAAAAATTAAGGAACATGGCCCCTGACAATTTTAGTGTCATTCCTAATTTCTCTTCTTTCCCCTCAGCCAAGTCATCAGTGCCATTGGTTCTGCTTCAGAAGTCTTGGCTTTCTCTTTGTCATCAGCACTTTTGTACCAGGGTTTCTTAAGCTGAATCCTTTACTAAAAGAGGTTCAGAGTGTCCTAAAATTGCATGTACATTTCTTGAGATATGTACATTTCTCCTGTGGAAGGCTTTTAGCCTTTACCACTGGCAGTCACATAAGTCAGTAACCCATACAAGGTTCACAACAATAACTGGCTAGGATTCTTCTCTCTTGCCTGATTTCATAGCCTGTAAATGAATATATTCCTCCCCTAGTGTCTCTCTCATCTGCTCTTCACATGACTACCCAGTTAACTTTTTAAAAGTTTTCATACCATCCTGTGTATATAATTTTATTGACCCCTGTTGCCTACAGTTGTGGTTCTTACCCCTGACCACATATTAGAATTACATGGGAAGTTTTAAAAAATACTGATGCCCAAGTCCCATGCCAGCCAATTAACAAGTAACAGGCATCAGTATTTTGCTTTAAAGCTTTCCAGGAGATTTTTAATGTATATCTAGAGCTGAGAGCCTTAGGGCTACAGGGCTATGGACTAAGCACATGTGGACCTTACTGATCTCTCATCAGTCTGTTCTTTAGCAGCCTAATCTACCTGTTCTCCCATTCATGTCCCATCTGCTGCTCCCAGAATATGCTGTGGTGTTTCCTACCTCTTGGCCTTTACCTGTTTTGATTGCTCTTTCTAGAATGTCTTTCACCTTTTTTCTACCTGGGCATTTCCATGGCAAAATCTCCCCTACCCCACCCCCCCAACTCCAAAGAATTTGCATCCCTTACTTTTGCACAAATTTCCATTATAGGATTTGCTGTGTTGTAATTATTTATAGGTCTGTTTTCCAGAGCACACTGAACTCTTCAGAGATAGGATCCTATTCATTGCATTTCCCTTATGCTCGGTACCAGGCAAAGCAGCTCTCTGAAAGCCTAATAGAAAGTGAGTGAGAGTGAAGGAACAGCAGCCTGCTCAGGGAATCAGGAGATCTGTGGGGTTGGGGAATGTAAGTATATATATGCAACACTAGCTGTCGTTAGGAAGGCTCCACAGTTTTGTTCTTTTCTATTGCTTTTTCATACTTCTGTAGATAGGAAAGTATATGAAGTTTATCAATTAGAACTAAGAAAGTCAGGACCAATTTTTGAAATACCTCCAAACATTGAAGTTAAATGAATATTATGGCATAAAGTCACATCATATTTATCTTTTGAGACTCTGATTTCTGAATGAGAAATGGAGAACCAACCGTTAGGATGGTGGCAGCTGTTTATTTAGCCCAGTGGATTATCCCAGTTTAGTTACTGATCTAAAGATTCCCTTATATGGACAGCTCTCTAGACATTATATGTTTCTAATTTTGATCTCACCCCTGGCCTTTGTGTTGTAGTTGCTGTCTAATCCTTCTCTTGGTTATTTTTAATACTTTGCTTTTCTCCACATGTCTCAATACATTAATAAAAAATTGTAACTTAAATGTTATTTATTCTTCCTGTTTTTTAAGTGCCCAGGGTTGGTTTAAGTTAAAGGTGGTTTTGAGAGAGATTGCTTTATTTAGAAAATGATCTCAGAGATTCTTTTGGATATTATTTGGGGGATGTTTGGATTGTTTATTTGTCCTTTTTTCCCCCAAATACTGACCACTATAAAACTGGTATAATCAACACTAAATACTAGTCTGATGATATGATTTGGGCTTCTGTATCCCCACGATGCTGCATATGAACAAATAGAATACATAAACTAGCTGCCTGTTCCTTTAATAATCAGGATTAAGAATGACAAGAGTTTTCTCTTTCAAAATCAAAATATTGGTTGGAATTTATAAGTGTTACCCTTTTACATTTATACCTTATTTTAAAAGAGTGTTTTGTTCTGTTTAAAAGCCTTTTAAAGGACTCTGGTTCTATCAAGAGCTCCCTTTTTCAACATGGTTTTCATGAAAAGTTCTCAGTTGGGAAAATAAAGTAATTTCCAGTTTTGGGGCTTTTTTAAAGAACAATTTTTGGTAGATCTGAGTCAAAAAACTGGGAAATACACCCTCTCTGGCAATTTGAGAGAGAATATAACATCAAGGAAAAGAAGAAACCAACTCTTACAATGAAAGCATTAAGATCTAAAATGGATAATCATCTATTACTTCACATCTACTATCAACAAAGGATATCCCTGGACTATTTGTCCACTACCTGTTTGTGAACTAGTTCCTGTGTAAAGGATCTGGTCTCTGATGTTTCTGAGAATGGCCTCTTGGATTATTATAATTATTAGACTATCATAGTTCTTAGAGGTGAGTTGTTGATGCTTCTGGGTTTGGGATGTTGCTTAGTGCTGCTGCTTTGAAAAATGAGCAATTGCTGTACTTTTTAAAAATGAAAAATGCTTAAGCATTTAATCATGTACATTTATCAAGACACCTAGGCTATGTCTCCCTGTTGAAACTAGCCATCTGCTGGATTCTTGTAGCCAAGTGCAGTTAGAATCTCATGGATATTTCATCTCTAATGTGAAGTTATTTGGGGGGAGAAGGGTACTAGGGATTGGACTCAGGGACACTCGACCACTGAGTCACATCCCCAGCCCTGTTGTGTATTTTTATTTAGAGACAGGGTCTCACTGAGTTGCTTAGCACTGTGCTTTTGTTGAGGCTAGCTTTGAACTCTGGATCGTCCTATCTAAGCCTCCCAAGGTGCTGAGATTATAGGTGTGTGCTGCCATGCACAGCTTGAAGTTAATTTTTCACTGCTTTTCTTGAAAGTGATCACTTCTCAGTTTATCCAGCAAAATTATTTATTAAAAATTGGAAAATAAATTCTTGATTTCCCAAATCTCTTGGTAAATTGATGCCTTCTACTAGACACTTAGGCATTTACCCTTCAAACAAATCTTATAAATGTTCAGGGACTTAATAAGGGAATAGCAGGACCATTAGAATATATGTCTAAAATTTCTCGTAGTGAAACTAGTGACTTTGGGTTGTTTTTGTGTGGGCCCTTTCAGTCTTACCCTGTAAATTCCATTGCACTGGAAATAAGATAGCAAGGGAACCTAAAAATTACAGAACCCCAAAGTAGATTCTAATTGCTACCTACAAGTAGTTCAACCAGGAATTTCCCTTCATTGTTACTTTATCTAGCATATATGTATATATGTGTGTATATGTGTGTATGTATATATTTCTACACATATGTATATAAATTTTTTTAAAAATATTTTTTAGTTATAGATGGACACAATACCTTTATTTTGTTTATTATTTTTTTAATGTGGTGCTGAGGTTCAAACCCAGTGCCTCACACATGCAAGGCAAGTGCTCTGCCACTGAGCCACAACCTCAGCCCATATGTATATAATTTTTAAATCTGTTGTCAAGCACAGTTGTGTACTTTATGTGTGTTGTTTTTGCAACAGTCATTGGAATTAGTATTCTTATCCTGAATTTACAGATGGGCAGGGAGAATTCTGTCAAATAACTTCCTGTGGTCTTGACACTGGTAAATGGTGGAATTGGCATTTGATTGAACTCATTAGTACAGCTCTCTCTTTTTTTTTTAGAATTAATTTATTTAATTGCATTTTAAGTCATAGTACGTATATAGAGCTCAATGTTTCCATTTCTCTGGTTGCAAACCAGATAGAGTCACACCATCTGTGTCTTCCTTCATGCACCTAGGGTAGTGATGACCATCTCATTCAACCATTTTTACTACACCCCTTCCCTTTTCCCTCAGTACAGCTCTCAGAGCCTTCTTTTCCTGGGAAAATTTCAACTTCTAAGTTCCAAAGTAGGGTAGGCCATACTAAAAAAATTTGTAGATTCCATACTTATTGGATACTTAATAGCCTAGATTTGGAAAAATCAAATAACTTTGATCAGTAATCAAAACAGCTATTAATTGATGGAACTGAAATCTGAATCCAAGCTATTCCTCAGACGTACATTATAGCTTTCCTTTCTTTATCTTTGTTTATGACATTGCTTCTTTATAATATTCTTTCCATTCCTTTTGCTATTGAAAGCCTGTCAATATGTAGAAGGCTCAGTTCAAATGTCATTTCCACCAAGATGCCTATCTTGATCAACACAAGTGGAACTTATTTTCTTACCTTCCTATTGGAATGAATTTTTATGCTTGGAGATGCTTACTCATTACTCCTTTACATAATAAAGTTTATATATACTGTCCTGTCTCATTAGATTATAGGACTCTTGAAAATAGAACTGTCATTTATAACATTTTCTGCTATAGTCACAGGCATCTTGCCATTCATACAAATCTTGCAAATGTTTGAGAGTTTTGTAGTAGCAGGAATTGACTGTTTAACAAATGTTTGTTAAATGGATGACTGTTAGTGTAAAATTTCCCAGTAGTATTCTAATATACTTTAAAAAAATTAACTGTGTTAAAACAAGTATTCAAAGCAGTAATAATGCTTCTTTTACTTTCAAAGTCCTGTTATAAATTGTATCATAAAATTATGCTGAATTAGATATTTATTGACATTTTTAAAAGAAATATTTTGCTAGCATATAATAATACATATATACATATATTTTGCTACCATTTACATCATTGTTTATAACTTGCAAAAATACTGCATGCTGAAGAAAAAGTTGTATTCTTTTTAGTGTTCTTTGTTCATGTGCATATAAATTGATATTCTGTTTAGGGTTCAGAAAAATTGAATAGCTATGGATTATACTAATGTAATCATTTTGAAAGCTAGGGTGGAAGAATAATTCTTTAGTGTATAAATTTCTTTTGTTTAAAGCTCCTTAAAATCTTACCTTTTTTAAATTTATTTATTTTAAGTTGGTGGACCATTTATTTATTTATTTATTTATTTATTTATATGTGGTGCTGAGAATTGAACCCAGTGCCTCGTGCATGCCAGGCAAGCGCTCTACCACTGAGCCACAATCCCAAATCTTACCTTTTTAAAAAAATTTTTTAAAAAATTTTTATTTGTTCTTTTTAAAAAAATTTTTTATTTGTTCTTTTTAGTTATATATGACAATAGAATATATTTTGACATAGCATACATACATGAAGTATAACTTCCCATTCTGTGGTTGTACATGATATAGAGTTACACTGGTCATGTATTCATATATGGACATAGGAAGGTTATGTCTGATTCATTCTACTGTCTGCCTATAGTTTTCTTGGAGGTATCTGTATTAGTGAGCTTTTGCTGCCTAACAAACTACCTACTACTAGTGGCTTAAAAACACACACACACACACCTATTTCTTACCTCTCACAATTTTGAGGTCACCTAGGTGGTTCTAATTTAAACTAACCTGGCAGATCTTTACAGTGAGCTGGCAGGTTGGTGGGGGTTCTGTGGTTTAGGATGGGCTCACTCAGACATCCAGCGGTTGGCAGTTTTATGGGTGTATGGGTCTTTGCTCCATATGGTCTTCTTGTCCTCAGTAGGCTAGTCAGAGCTGCTTCGTATAGTAGCCTCAGGGTTTCAGAGAGCTGCAAGAGAGGGCAAGTTCCAGAAAGACAGAACTTTTCAAGGTTATGGGTTAAGTTTGCTGTTGTCCTGCTGGCCAAGCCCAGAGTCATAGGGAAAGATACTGCCTAAGGCTAAGGATATAGGGATGTAGGAAAAGATAGGGGTTCATAACTGCAACAGTCTACCAAGATATGCAATTCGCATTATTATTTGGTCAGTGTCCTAAATTCAGATTCAGCCTCAAGCTAGAGATGGAGGCAATATAATAGAACAGTTAAACAGGCTGTGATAGTTCCAGGATTTTAAAAGTGTTTATAGACCCCAGTTTTCCCTGAAATGCTTAGCAATCATTTGGAGTTCCTTTTAACTTTTATTTTCTGAAGCTTTGAACTACAAGAGCAGGGAGCCTTTAGTACTCTTTCAGTAAATATCCCAAAATTGATCTTCAGCAAATACTACACTAATGGTAGAAGTGATGTGATCATAATAGCTACAACCATTTACTTACAGTACCCATATGCCAGTGCCGTACATCATCTCATTGAATTCTCAGTCCTTTGATGGCATCTTTGTGGTCCCTTTTTTACAGGTGAGGAAACAGACACACAGACGTTAGTAAGGTTCCTGAGATTACAGTGCCAATAGGTGGTGCATTAAATTTAGGTCCTTCTGACTGTACACCTACCATCCAAAGGATTTCTTCCCTAATAGGTTCATACAGTTTTTTCTTAAGCATTCATATGTTGAAGGCTTTGAGTATTTTGTATCATCCTCTGAAAAAACTGAGAACCATGGTAAAATCTGAATTTTTTCCATACTCTATCACTTTCTTTTTTTGTAAACATATTTTTTAGTTGCGGTTGGACACAAATATCTTTATTTATTTTTTATGTGGTGCTGAGGATCGAACCCACTGCCTCACGCATGCAAGGCAAGCGCTCTACCACTGAGCTACAATCCCAGCCCCGCTATCACTTTCAGTAGCTGGACCAAGTCATCAGATTTAACACAGAGGTGATAGTCAGAATAGAAAGTTTCCTGCCATTTCCAGATATTGATGTTAGATATACAATCCCTTCGTGATCTGTGACTCTTCTAAATTTCCAAAATGAAATATAGAATTTCAAGTTATTCCAGAACACAAATTTAAAATTTCATCAGAAAATAACTTTCATTCATAAAATGGACCTCGTCCCTCTTGTGTGACCCTCACTCCCTGCAATAACACATTGCACATAAACTATATCTTCATAATTCCCAAAATGTTGTTTGGGAATGATGAGTCAATTCTCCTCACTAAAGTATGAACTCCTTCAACATAAAGACTTTGTCTTTCATTTCTGTCTCCAGCATTTAGCATAGTAACAAGAACATAACCATATTGTTACATGATTTTATAACTGAATTCCATACTTAAGAGTGAAGATTTTTTTCTTCTTCTCTTCTTTAGGTTTACTTATCTTCATTTCTGTCTAAATGGTCTTTCCCTCACATTGTTTCAGTTCTTCAATTTTCTTAAGCTTTCTTCTGCCACCATCTGCTGCCAGACTAGCCTCATGGCTCTTTTTTAGGTCACAGACCCCATTTTTGATAAAGCCACAAAGAAAGTTATCACTACAAGCCGGGCACGGTGGCTCAAGCCTGTAATCCCAGCACTTAGGGAGGCTGAGACAGGAGAATCGCGAGTTCAAAGCCAGCCTCAGCAACGGCGAGGCGCTAAGCAACTCAGTGAGACCCTGTCTCTACATAAAACACAAAATAGGGCTGGGGATGTGGCTCAGTGGTCAAGTACCCCTGAGTTCAATCCCCAGTACCAAAAAAAAAAAG
>CM053403.1:109428728-109446004 GCA_028644305.1 Xerus rutilus | reverse complement strand
CGGTGGCTCAAGCCTGTAATCCCAGCACTTAGGGAGGCTGAGACAGGAGAATCGCGAGTTCAAAGCCAGCCTCAGCAACGGCGAGGCGCTAAGCAACTCAGTGAGACCCTGTCTCTACATAAAACACAAAATAGGGCTGGGGATGTGGCTCAGTGGTCAAGTACCCCTGAGTTCAATCCCCAGTACCAAAAAAAAAAAGAAAGTTATCACTACAGAAAACAGATACTTCATGAACACAGAACATTTTGTGTATTGTTTCAGAGGTTAAGAATATAAATCCTTTAGACTCTGGATCCTTGAGAACAAAACTAGGTTTTTCTCATCCTTGTGTCCCCCATATCATATTTTCTGTTTACTAATGCATGTGAGTGAGCACATGTTCACATATATGTGCATGTTAATATATGTTGTAGAAAACTTGTCAGATATTTCCAGACTTGAGCTATTAATAGGATATTCCATAAGTACATGTTATTACTGAGCACTTGAAATATGAATCATTCAAATTTAGATGCCCTAATTGTAAAATGTACACTAGGTTTCACAGACTAGTATAAACAAAAGATATGATCTTTTTTTTTTTTTTGGTACTGGAGATTGGACTCAGGGGCACTTGACCACTGAGCCACATCTCCAGCCCTATTTTGTGTTTTATGTAGAGACAGGGTATCACTGAGTTGCTTAGTGCCTCGCCGTTGCTGAGGCTGGTTTTGAACTCGGGATTCTCCTGTCTCAGCCTCCCTAAGTGCTAGGATTACAGGCTTGCGCCACCGCGCCCAGCTTGATATGATCTTAATAGTTTTAAAATCATTACATGTTGAAATAATAGTTTCTTGGGCATACTGAGTTAAATAAGATAATAAGATATATTATTAAAATTAATTTTCCTTTTTTTTTTTTTTTTTTTTGGTACCAGGTATTGAACCCAGGGGTGCTTGACCACTGAGCCACTTCCCCAGCCCTTTTTTTATTTTTTTATTTTGAGACAGGGTCTCACTAAGTTGCTTAGGGCCTCGTAAATTGCTGAGGCTGGCTTTGAACTTGTGATCATCCTGCCTCAGCCTCCTGAGCTGCACACACCTATAATCACTTTTTTAAAAGTAACTATTAGAAATGTTAGAATTACATGTTACTGCTCTAGAAGGTTGCTATCCAGGTTATTTCATTAGCATGAATTCATAAAAGTGGTAGTTTTAAAAAATTTCATGAATCTACTGGATTAAAGATTCCATAGATCACTCCCTTCCACTTGCATGGTGCTACCTATCCCTCCACCTCTACATCAAAAATTCTCAGAACAAGTGGAAAAATTTTACCTTGCTTTTAATGATTCACAGATTTTTCTCCACTGTCATAAGTATACCTAGAAAAAAATTCAGTTGTCTTAAGTTAGTTTTCACTAATGAAAAAGAAGCAGCAAAGTGACTAATGTAAATTGAAGGATGCACTATTTTCTTTGGAATGTTTTGGTTCTTGAATTTTGGAACAGGTGTGGTTGCTGTTGAAAGAAATAGCAGAGTCATACTCGGCATATTTGACCTATGAGAAACTGGAAAATTGTTCTTTGTCCCCTGCCTTCAGTATTATGGATATTGAATCCGTTATATATCAAATTGTTCTTCAGTGCATAATCTGATGCATAACTGATAAGTGTACTTTTTCTTTCTGGTTTAGGGCAGAAGTAAGGTTTTGGCTTAAAGACTACTATAGCATAATAGAATCATAATAATAGACTTATTATGTCAAAAATGACTGATAAGCCAAGTGCTGTGGCACTTGCCTCTAATCCTAGCTACTCAAGAGGCTAAATTAGGAAAACTGCAAGTTTGAGGCCAGCCTGGGCAATGTAGCAAGAGACCCTGTCTCAAAAGGGGGCAGCGTGCATGAGGCTGGGGTTGTAGCTCAGTGGTTGAGCACTCTTGGGTCCAGTCTCCTGTACTGGAAGGGGACAGGGGAAAGCCTCACAGTGCCCTCTTTTGGTGTTAAGAATTCCAGATTAAGTTTTCTGTGGATTACTGAGAATAATTATATTAACTTAAGGTCAGCCAGTTAAAAAGAAGTTAGTGCTGACTTCTTCCCTATTAGCACAACTGAAATGCCCACCTCCAGGGACTTCGGTTGGAGTGGCATGGAGTGCACAGCCACCATCTTGTAGAGATGGGTCAGGTGCCAGTTGCAGCAGCCTGAGTTTGGTCAGTGGGGGTGGAAAGTCAGACCAGCAGCCAGCAGTTTTTGTGAACAACAGGAAGGGGATTATACTGTCGGGTACCAGCTTATGCCAATGAAAATCAACCCATTCGCTACTTTTGGCATGCGTGCCACAGATGGACAATGATTTGTGTTTTAAGGGTTCATGTACAGGAAACCAGCCAGTCATAAGAGTCAAGGAGTGATTTTTAAGCTTCTGGAGCTCAGACCTAGGTTTTGGGAGTTGAGTAGAATAAATTTCTAAGTGTAAACTAACATATGACATTTTAAAATTAGGAAAACAAACAGCTCCGAAAAGTCTATAGGATTATAGCTAAATAGTTAATGTGGAAGAAATCTCATAGAGGGTTAAGAGAGGAATGGAATAATCCAGTGTTGATTCAAGTCATTGAATTACTTTATATCTGTTTTTAAAAGGATGGGGAGTGACATCTCCCAGAGCTGTTTGGAGATTTGACTGATGTTTGAAAGTGCTTTAATACCTTTTGTAAGGTATCCAGTAAGAGCAAACTATGTTATCAGAAGTGAATTGCTTAAAGCAGAAATCATCTTGAATAGATGCTAAGCAGTTCTATCTTTGTTCTAAGTTCACTTAATAAGGGCATTTGTATTTTTTAAAGAAAGTACCATGTTCTAATTTTCTTTTAAGTATCAGCTGTATTCTTGGGGTTGCTAATTGTTTCTTGAGCTTTAACATGCTTTGAGGATGTTCAGTCACCTATAAAGGAGAGTTTTTCCAGTTGTAGCCAGCCAAGCAGATAAATGTACTTCAAAATGTTTCTTGCCAAGAACAATGGCTTTCACAAATATTTGAGATGTTTGTTCTCAGTTGTGATTTATTAGTGAACCTGCGTCCTCAGCACTCCTTGGGAGGTACAGAAGACAAAGCTGGAAAGCATGTGGATGCAATTAGTTCATTAATAGCTAGAAATAGCTTTTATTGAAGAGTACTCAATTGATAGGCTTAATGGTATGTGTATTTGAGGCCTACGTAATTTCACATAGTACCCCATTTAAATCATACTTTTAAATAATCTGACCAAATGTCCTTTTAATCTGCTTTTCCTTGTGAAAGAGCATGCAGTACTGCCACCTTGTTGCCAAAGTTTTGTCCGATTTGAATGTGCATAAAAATCAAGTGATTGCCTGTTGCAGAAAAGAGCTTACTCTTTCTCTTTGTCAGTACTTGCAAAACCAACTTAAAAGAAGTTAGTATTATTGGACTGAATTCAGTAATTAGCATAATCATGATGCTATGTATTGTTCACCAGGGCACGCCCCTTGGCCAAATTTCCCATTAAGAGGACACCGATGTTGTCCTAGTGAATAAATCCCAGCACACATGATGCAAATCAGCGTGTTCCTGCCTGCTGCTCAGCTGCAGTTAATTTTAGCCAGGGTTTGTTCTATGAGTTGTAAAACTGTTTACCCAAGTAGAAGTTAGTAAGCTGAAATGTGACTTCTCGGCCTAATGTGATAGGATATCTATTTTAGACTTCAGATTGTGTTTATGATCGGGAGAGCAGACTTCTGAAGAATTGTGGTTCAGATTTCCTTTGAAACTACTTGTAAGTACTGAGTGAATTTTTAAGACTTCTCTTTGTTCTTTGCACCTCAAACCTTCCTAATGTGACTATCATAGAAATTTTTAACTCTTGGGGAAACTGGAAACTTTGGGATTGGTAGGGCCATGTAGGATGGTGGCAAAAGGTTTTTCTCTAAATGTGTACTGAGGAAAGAAACCCACATTATTCAGTTTCCCAAGAGAAATTGTTTTATTCTTATTTTTATTTTTGCAATAGCAACCTGTAGTTATTACTTACTTTATCTGTTAAAATATTTGATTAGTAGAAATGGTTTCTGTAAATACAGAAACGCTATAGTGTGTCACATTGAGCTTTATTTTCAATGGTAACCTAACTCTTGGGTGAAAAATGTTCAAAGCAAATTCCTGTTATACCCGGCTCTACAAGTTTATGCTGCAAAAATAATGAGAGCATCAAATGTAATTTTGTTAAATGTATAGATGATTAGCTTTTTTTAAAAAGAAGATTTTGTGCTTAAAAATAGACCCACATGCTCCTAAATGGAGCAGTTTTAAAAAAAATTATGAGAAAGATTTTAAAGAGTAATTTGAAGCATCCTGTTTGAGTTAGTTATCAAAATTATCCAGAGGCCATGAAATTCTCTCCCCTTAGGTGTCTTTAATGTAAAAAGTTATTACCAACTTAAATTTGGGCTGAAGAAAACTAATGACTTTAGTACTGAATATTTTAAATTAAATCAGAATCACTTTACTGATTTTGAAGTGTATTTGCATTCAGAGTAGACCAACTTCATGTCAAAACAGCTTGCTTATAACACACAACCAGGCAAAAATTCTTTTATCATTTAATGTATAAATTACATCAGCTCTAAGAATATTGATTTTCATAAAACAATTAGGCTTCCATATCTTCATCTATAAGCAAAGAGGAAGGCAAACCCTCAGTACTGTGTGTGCCATTTTTCCATTTTGCAAAAACTTCATTTAAAACTTCTTTGTTATTATGTGTTGTCTGATTTTAAATACAAATGACATAAGGTGTCAACAATGAAAGGAAATGTTTCATGGGTACATTTAGTAGGAAAAGAATGTAAGAAAGGAAAATAGAACTGAATTCCTAGGCTATTTTTAGAAAGAAACTTAGTTTTTTATTGAGCAGAAGAGAAATTTGTAATCTAAATTAATTATAAAAGAAAAGTCTCTCATGTCATCTTCAGCAGAAAAAGGGATTCTGTTCCAGTATATTCTTCATAATATGTACTTTATTCAAAGAATGTAACAGTTCTTGTTCTTTTCATTGTTAGTAAGGTGCCATCAAAATCTCCAGGGGGTGTTTTTCAGGGAATGTTGTAGTTGTATGTTAGTTTTCAAGCTAAAATTCATTTATTGTAATTTTTAGTCCTGCCAAAAAGGAAAGCTGATTAGACTTTGTCCATTTTTTTTAAGTTTCTATCGATTTCTATTTTAGTGAGGCATATATTTTAGGATGAGTTGTTAAAATGCTCATAAACACTTCCAGAGTGTTTGTTTTGAAGATTTATGTGCTGTGAGAGAGTGATCAGGTGCATGAAAGAGGAGATTATGTAAGTGGCAGTGTTGGAATCTCCTGTGTTTGCTGGTTCTAGAATTCTCTTCAGTACTTATTCTTTGTGCCCGATGAAGTGATCTTGGTCATGGTTCCCTCATGAGTGGAAGTTCAGACTAGTTATAATCTTGGGAGTGACAGATCACAGCTAAACTGGTACAGTCACAAAGGGGGTCCACATGCCCAGAAACACACGCAGCCTTGCTATTTGTAGAAAGAGCCCAAGAGCCTGCAGTTTTGACCTGTGTTCTATGCACACCCGCACGCATCTTGTGTCGCTATCACTCCCACTGCAGATAATGTGCACATCTCTCCTCAGTCCTGTTTGAGCTGCTCTCACTGGCTGCCTGCCCTCTCACCCTACTCTTCTATCCCTTTACTTGCTTAGAGACCCAGAGGCTTTGACAGATTGCTGCTGATTGCAACTGATTTGTTTTACTGTTACTTTATTCTTAGAGCATAGCCTTCTTCTTTGAAGCTTTGAGGAAGTTTTCAGGGAAGCAGAAAGGACTCTTTTCTCTGGGTATCGATCCACATGAGGTTTTGTTTTCATATTTTGGCTGTGATGGCCATGGAGCCCAGGGCCTCACAGATGCTAGGCTATACCCTCAACCCCCGTGTGAGGTTTTTAATAAGTAACTTGTCTGCATGGCTGTATAGGAACTATGTTATATAACAGGCTGCCTTTTGGTTTGCAATGAAATGCTCAGTGATTACATCCCTAGAATATTCTTTTTCAAAAGGAAATTTAGTGGCAAGAGGCAGTGTTATATTCAGTTTCAACTGTCATATCTAAAATGAAAGGAAGATTGAGCAGAGGGATGCCTTCAGCTTTGCCTGTGTTGGACACAAGTATATGGTAATAGGATCTGCCCCTAGGGAGGAATGCTGATTTCTCCAGGAACTACTGGCACTGCTGTTATTATTTAGCATGTATTAAGCACCCTCACAGCACATACAATTCACAAAGAGAGCATAGTTCCTACTCTCAAAAAAATGCATGTGCTAAAATTTGGCAGTACACAGACACTGGGCCCTCTGACGTACAGTAAATAAACTGGCAAAACAAAGAATATGAAAAAGAAGAAAAGGGAAATAAGATGGAATGAGGTAGGTTGAGGATACTTTATCTTTCAGTTCATCAGGCTTTTAACAAATAGGCTTGGGAGAGGCTCTGTTCCCTCTGCAGTGCTGCTTCTCTTCCTCTTTCAGTAGCTGCAGAAGTGATGAAAATAAGTTAGAAGATCGACCCGAGAACCTTGCCCACGGCTCTAGTTCTCTGTCAGTCTGCAAAGGGAAGGAAATTGAGCAGTGCTATTTGCACCTGAACTTAGTATGTGTTGGGATGAGCTTCATAGAAAGTCCAATAAATATGAAAAGCAGCTTTCTCAAAGTGATATTGAGATAGAAATCTGAATTTGAGTTGCAGATTCTTTTCCCTCCTGAACTGATTTGTAGTTTAACAAATTTCTTAACCTTGCACTGGTTTAAAATGTCAAGTCAGCTGTGAAATTAGTTAGAAAAGAGCTTTATGCTTCTCAGAAGTCAGGCATCATGAGGGTCTATGAAGCATTACTGCAGCTTGTAAAGGAGTCAGAAGAACATGACTCAGGAAGAGTTAATAAGGCAAGCTTGGGTATTGGAGATTAATAAATATGCATATACCATATGAATACATGAATCACTCCTCTTTTTATACCAACCTTAGCCAGTCTCTGACTAAGGTTCTGCGTCAGGTTCATGGCTCCACAGCTAAAAGAAGCTTGGAGAAGCCTCAACAAAGAACCTCAAAAAAAAAAAAAAAAGATTAAAGGGTTGGAAAATGATGCCTATAATAAGAGGTTAGAGAACTTCTATTATTTAGCCTGGAGGGGAAAAAAACTGACTGGTGGACTCTTGAATTGTTAGTCAAGTATGTGTGCCTCAGTACAACGACGAGGCCAGCTGGTATCTGTTTCCATTCAGATTGGAAGGGCTGAGTCCAGTTAGGGTTAGGTTAGGACAGTGGTTCTCATGATGTCGTCCTTGCACCCTCAACATCAGCACTAACTGGGAATTTGTGAGAAATGCAGATTCTCAGGCCCACCCAAGACCTATTGATTCAGAAATTGTGGCAGTGAAGCACATCAATCTGGATTTTTAACAAACCTCTAAAGCAATTCTGATGCATGCTAATGCTTGAGAAACACTAGAAGAGATATTAAGAATAATCATATAGCAAAAGGGAGAATTTACATGATGGAAAATGTAAACTTCTACCCTAAAATCATCTAAAAATGTGTTTATGTTTGTTTGCAATGTTTTCAATGTTATCTCTGAAATCAGGAGATGAATGACCTCTCAAAGTCCCTTGTACCCCTAACTTTGCTCTGGATTTCTTTTTGTCATTTAGAGAAGATTAATAATTAATCAGGAAAATTTTGCAATGACTTTTCTGAATTTGGTAGTTAAGACAGTATTCATTTTGCCTTTGCCTTTGTGTGTGTGGTGGTGGTGGTGGTGTGGTGGTGGCGGGGTGTGGGGGGTTGCTGGGGATAAAACCCAGACCCTCACACGTGCCCAGCAAGTGCTATACCACTAAACCACACTCCCAGCCCCAACAGTACCCATTTTAAATGGGATCAAGTGAGATAATGTGAGATTAATAATGATGTGCTATCAGGTATATCCTGCTTTGTTTTAGCGGTGTTACTAAAAGTCTGTCCCTTCCCATTTGACTTTTCCATGGCTACCTAAAGGAAAATTCAGGCAAAAGTGGCATGTATTCAAAATCTTTACATCACAGACTGCTAGTTAGATAGATTACCATGAAGCTGGTATCAGAAGAGAAACTATGAGAAAAGTTTGACTGTACCCCATTTTCCCAACTCTTGTCATTTCCACAGGACAAAAAGAGTTGGTGGGTGAGGTGACATACCACCTGCAGGGATGCCACTCCTCATTCCTGCCATGAGGAATTCCACTGGACACTCTAGAAGTAGGGGGTAATGTAGAAGGACCTACAGAGAATCCAAGCATGGTATATGTTCAGTGGGTATCCACTGGAAGTGTAGGATAGGAATATTTTATCTTGACAGCTTTGTTTCTACAGCATATAACCCAATGGTAAACCTACGAGGTAATTAATACAAGTTGATGTCAAATAATTCAATCAAAATGTCCAAGACCACAGAACCTCTGTCTTCTCTCATGTCATGAGTTATCTAGATTTAGGGATGTGTCAGTTCTTGCCCTTCCAAGTCAAAACAGTGACTCCTAAGAGTCCCCTACTCACTACCTCTGACCCCCAACACACTTGGTTTTCACATCATATAAATGTTTCTTAATTTGGTTATATTTTTTCCATTTGATATATTTTCTTCATGCTTCTTGCTTGATGGAATTGTCTTGGGTTGGGAACACAAACCCCTTAGAGTTGTGTCTATTTGTTATACTTTGTATAGTATTTAGTACAATAAAAGCTTTTATGATCATAATGAAGAAAGGGCTCTCTGAGGACATGTTTTGCCAGTACTATTTAAAACAGTGTCACACAAGTAACACACTGCTGTGTCCAAAAAAGCATGCCTTCTCTTAGCCAAGGAATCATGGCCCTAACATTTTAGCACTTGAAAATGGAATATGTAGAATTCTTGGCTTTTATAACTGTAGTTAATTACATGTTTGCAGAGTACTGCAAAGTCCTTGAAATGAGAAAAGACAGGTGAGGGCAGTTTGGCTCAAAATCTACTTTGCCATACAGGGGATGTAAAGTTCGCAAGCATATATACTGGTGGTATTACTCAATCTTGGGACCTTGATCCTGATCTCTCAGACATCAAACTGCATGAACTATTATTTTCTTCATCTCTGTCTGTTTTCAGAATATATGAGACCCTGGAAACATGGTGGTTGACCACTAAGATTGATATTGTCTTATCCATCCAGAAGGCGTGGAGAGCCAATTTCTGATGCCCCGAATGAGTCTTGAAATATAGTTCCTTTGAAAGCCATAAACTCTCAATAATTATATAACCAATAGGAAAAATTCCATGTCTTGTTGATGAGATTCTTAATGATAGCAGTCAAAAAGTTATTATCTGGGCTGGGATTGGCTCAGTGGTAGAGCATCTGTGCGGCCCTGGGTTCTATCCCAAAAGACTACTATTACTTTAATTTCTGTACAAAGAGAAATTAATAAATAGTTATTCTTTTTGGTATTTTTTCCTGGAAAAATTAAGTTTTTTCTAAAATCAATTTATAGGTAGTTCATGTATGTGCCATTAAAAATAAAAGTAGCTAGGTGGTTTGGGATAAACTTTGTCTCATTATAATGAAAAAAATTAAACTTGAAAGGCCAGAATAAAAAGCCTTTTATTGATTGTTAGACTGACTATGCAAAAATTAATGATTTGATAATTCAATAAAATACCCCCAGAAACAGCTAATAATGTACTGGTTAAATAATTTATAGTATTGCCCTATAAAGCAATACTATACAGCCACTTAAAATGATAATGCTAGATGTAGTAAAACTAGCAGTTTATAAAATATTGTGTATTTCCGACCCTGTTTTTGTAAAAGGATGTACATATGTGCATGGTCATGAAAAAAAGACTATACCCTAAATATAAGCAATAATTTTCTCTAGGAAATGAGTTTATATGTGATTTTCCCCCTATGGTTACATGTTTGTTAATTTTTTCTTCAATGAGCATATATTACATAAGTAAAAAAACTTTTAACTCATTTTAATATTGACTATTATATCTTATTTAACTTGTCAGTGGCCTGTCAGAGGCTTGCATAATTGCCTAGCCCCACTAATGAAACTACACTAAAATGTTAATAGTGATTACTTTGCACTCATGGGCTGGGAGCATTTTTCCTTGTTTTCCTTTCTAGTTTTTTTGTACTTAACCAAAATTTTTATATGAACACATATTATTTTTATAATGGAAAAATTTGACCTATTTTTAAGGCAGAGACTTGAGATGTTGACTCTTGGGAAGAAGCCTGCACAAACTGATGTGTAGCAGTGATTGAAAGGGTTAATTATGTTAATTCTGTAATACTAGAGATAATCAGCAAGCATCTGATTACACTACTGCCCTGGATCTTCAATGAACTCTGATCTCAAATTGGCTAGGATGTCAGGTTCAGTATCATTTGCAGAGCAAAGGAAGGCAGCTGGGATCCAACATATTTTTAAACCAATTAAAATAGTACTTATCCGTTTAAATTTGGTAAGGTGCCATCATTCAGGATCTCAAGTGCAAAATAGGGACTGGTGGGAACCTATTCAATAGACCTCAGGAAACATCTTGAGTGACACTGATGAGGGATGATGGAAAGAACAAGTCACCTCGCTAGTATTTCTAAAGTACTTATTTTTCTATTATCGGAGTGTATCTTCCCAGTGTTTACTAAAAATGATAGCACTTTAAGAGAGTCTTGGCTCTCAATTATTTCTGCCTAATGCTGGCTAGGGTTTCCTTGTGGCCTTAACAGAAGGTCATTTGCAGTGACTTGGCACTGGTGATTTAATAAAATTTTGAGCAAAAACAGTAGCCCCCAGCCCCCCTTTTAATCTGCTTTGTATAGTGCCATGGAGAATAAGTACTTCTGATGGTTATTTAAAGGGTCTCTCTGAAATATGTTCTAAGACTTGACCTAAGTGGAATCTGTCACCAGGTCTACTTTGGGCACACAGGGTTAGATTGAGACTAAATTGAATCCACTTTCAATGGAATCAGTACCTTAAAACTTAGTCTAAAATCAAACTGCCCTAAGAAACTAGAAGGAATCCAGGATCCTATGTTCCAGATTTTGGCCTGGTCTTTGATTTAGAACTTTGTTACTCCTAGATGAGTATTTCTGAGAATTCAGAAGCAAGTTTTTCACGTGTCCTTCTTACCATTCTTCATCCTTACAAGGAGTGCTCTTTTCATCCTCATCTTTCTTTATCATCTTGTCTCCTGCAGTTAGATGGTAGGCATAATTATGTAATTCTTGGCACTGTTGCCTCCTAAAGGAAATGAAGGTACATCCACATGGGGAAAGGGAGATAGGTGAATCCTGTAATTCAGATATTCAGTGGGTAGGGATTGTTCCAAGTGAGCATCATGAGGCAATTCCCAGGACATCAGCATACCCCAGCTGCCAAGCAATCTTATCTAAGTTGAGACCCAGGACTCTCCTGCATGCTGTTTAAGCACAGGTATGTGAAATGCCTCATCAGGGTGGAAAAAACAGGCAGTCAAAATTGGTTAATAGAATTATTTGCAAGTTGAATGGCTCAAAGGAAGAAAAAAATGTGTCTTTGTGTCCTTAAAAGGGATAGAGCATATGAAAAATATTTTTAGTGTCTGTAGAGAAGGCAGGAAAACTAATGTATCAAGGGCAAGATGCTGTCTCTTGTAATAGGAAGAGGAGAATGGACCTCAGTTTAAAGATCTGGGTTGAGTTTATTTTCTTCCTTTTGTCTTTGCTTGTTCATTCATTTGTCTTTTGCTTTGTTTGTTTTTGCCTTTACTCTGAAGACTAAAACAAATGTAAGTGATATGAACCATAGTTAACATCATGAGGTGGTTAGGAGTTATAGATGAACTCATCTATTACAAAGTTGTTGTTGTTTTAAAGAGTATGCGTTAGATCTGACTTGAAATTAAAGTGGTGGTTGGCACAGGAATAGAGAACCACTTGGAAGCTCTGTCACTTTGTGCCTTAGTCAGCTGGGCAAAGTGGAGTATGCCTACAGACTTAGCAAGGTATGTATCTGGCCATGTGCCTCTTTCTGTCAGGCCTGATTTTGACCATCTCTACTTTAAAAAAAAAAAAAACAAAAAAAACCACCTTTGTTTGGGTTTTCCCTGATCTTTAAGTTGTAATGTCTTCAGGCTCTGTCAGACTTGTCAGTACTAATTAAGTAAACCCAGAATTTTTACTGAAGAAAAATGACTCAAAGCCTAATCCAGAAGAAACTTCTTTTAATCAGGCATAAGAACTTGACATTATCATATTACATTAAGTATTAAAATGATATTTTTAAAGCTTAATTTTTATTTTATTCTGAGAAGGCAATGGTATAACAAAGACTTTATTTTATTTCTCTCTGCTAAATATTAGGTGGTCAACTTCTGGGCACTCCTGTGATCAGATTCGATCCATCTGTGAAACAACAGTGCAGGTGTAAATGTATGCTTTTCTAAAGGCAAATCCTGGTCACTTTATTTTTAAATTTACATGCAGTAAAAGTCACTTTTTCTGGTGTATATCTTGAGGTTTTACAGATGCACAGATTTTTATGACCACCACCATAGGCAGGATACAAAATAATTTTAATTCCCTTAAGAATACCTTGTGCTGCCATTTGTATTCAGACTTCCTCCATCCCTTACTTCCTGAGCTGTGAAGGCAGTCTTTAAGCCACACACCCATGGTACTGCATGAAAATGTAATTGGTTAAAGAGGCTTAAGCTAACCTTTGGCTAATAAATGGCTTATGCTGTCCACCCAGTGATCCCTAAAGAGCAGACTAAAATATAAAAACAAGGGGGAAAAGCTGAGTAAAGATAACATTAGCTGCAGTCTGTAGAGGAAATAGACTTCACAGAATTAATTTGACTCAATACACAAAAACTCAAATAGCAAAGCCGGGAGTATTAGTAACCAGAGTTGGTACCGCGTATTATCTGAAAGGGATGGTTTTTAGAAGAAGAAAAAATCAAGATTTAAAGAAACTGGATAGTATGACACACAGTGAGAAGGAGTAGGCAGTAGAGGCTGCTTTTGAGGGGCCCATATACTGAACTTGGCAGACAAAGATGTTAGCCATTGTAAGTATGTTTAAAGACTAAAGGAAACCATGTTTAAGGAATTAAAAGAAGGTAGGAAAGCAGTGGCTCATCAAATAGAGAATATTTATAAAGAGATAGGAATTATTTTTAAAAAGGAACCAGGTGGAGCTATGACACCAAAAGAGCAAACAACAAAAGTAAAAATATTGTACTATATCAGAATTTAAAACTTCTGTACATCAAGGACACAGTAGAGTAAAAAGCCAACCTATGGAATGGGAGATAATATTTATAAATCATATATTGGAAAAGGGGTTCATAGCCAGAATAAATAAAGAACTCCTATAACTCAACATAATTAAGAAAAACCTGATTTTAAAATGGGCAAAGGACTTGAATAAATATCTTTCCAAATAAGGTCTACAAATAGAGAGTTGGGCCTACATTTTCTTTTAGTAGGGTGGAGTCTCTGGTCTAATGCGTAGGTCCTTGATCCATTTTGAGTTTTGTGCAGGTTGAGAGAGAGGGTTTTAATTTCATTTTGCCACATATGGATTTCCAGTTTTCCCAGCACCATTTGTTGAAGAGGCTATCTTTTCTCCAATGTATGTTTATGGTGCCTTTGTCTAGTATGAGATAACTGTATTTTTGTGTGTTTATCTCTGTGTCTTCTATTCTGTACCATTGGTCTTCGTGTCTGTTTTGATGCCAATACCATGCTATTTTTGTTTCTATAGCTCTGTGTATAATTTAAGGTCTAGTATTGTGATGCCTCCTATTTCACTTTTCTAGCTAAGGATTGTTTTGGCTATTCTGGGCCTCTTACTTTTCCAAATGAATTTCATGATCAAAAAAAGGAAAAAGGGGCTGAGATTGTAGCTCAGTGGTAGAGCACTTGCCTCGCATGCGTGAGGCACTGGGTTTGATCCTCAGCACCACGTGAAAATAAATAAATAAAGATATTGTGTCCATCTACAACTAAAAAAATATTTTAAAAAAGGAAAAAGACCTAAAAATGGCCAACAAGCATATGAAAAGATGTTCAACATCACTGATCATTAAGTAAATGAAAATGAAAACCACAATGTGATATCACTTTATACCCATTAGAATTTCTACTATATATAGAAAAAAGAAAAGTGATAGAAAATAACAAATGTTAACAAGGATATGGAGAAATTGGAACCCTGTTCACTTGTTGGGAAATATTAATTAGTTAGGTTGCAGGGGAAAACAGAATGAAAAATTCTCAAAAAAATTGAAAGTAGAACTAACAGATGATCCAGCAGTTCTACCTCTGCATATATATCTGAAAGAATAGAAAGCATGGTATCAGAGAAATAATTATGTACCCATTTGGGGTGCGGGCTGCACTGGGGATTGAACTCAGGGGCACTCCACCACTGAGCCACACTCCCAGCCCTATTTGTATTTTCTTTAGAGATGGTCTCACTGAGTTGCTTAGCACTTTGCCATTGCTGAGGCTGACTTTGAAATCGTAATCCTCCTGTCTCAGCCTACCAAGCCACTAGGATATATACCCATTTTAATACCAGTATTATTCACAATAGCTAAAAGATGAAGCAACCAAAATATCGATGAATGGATAAACCAAATGCAAGCTGTACATATAATGAAATATGTGTGTATTATACATACATATACATTATTATAAATTTAAATTATTGAATATACTATATTTAGTGACATATTAAATATAGTAGTTTTAAAAAAGAAGGAAATCCAACATATGCTACAACATGGATGAACTCTCAAAACATTATGCTAAGTGAAATAAGCCAGTTGCCAAAGGACAAATACCATTAAGATTCTACTCCTATGAAGTACTTCTGTAGTGAGATTCATAAAGACAGAAAGTGGAATGTTGGTTGCCAGGGGGAAGGGGAAGGAGAGAATGGGGAGTTTAATGGGTACAGGATTTTAGTTTTACAAATGAAGAGTTCTGTGAGTGGATAGTGGTGATGGTTGCACCACAGTGTCAGTGTGTTTAATGCTACTGTGAACTGTATATACACTTAAACATTGTTAGGATGGTAAATTTTATGTTCCGTGTGTTTTACCAGTATTTAAAAGAAATGTTTTAAAAATAAGGAAATTCAGGAGTTGGAAAGTACACTAACTGAAATGAATTTACTAGACGGGCTGAGCAGTAAACTTGAATTGTCAGAAAATTCAGCAAACCTGATGACCAATAGAGATACAGCCTGAAGAGCAAAAGAAAAAAGAATGAAGAAAAATGAATACAGCCACAGAGAAACATGGGCCACCATTAAGTGCACACCACTGAGAGTACTAGGAAAAATAGGCAGAATAAATATTTTAATTTAAATATTTAAAAATGTTTTAACTTCAAATTTTATGAAAAATACTAATCAGTACATCCAAGAAGTTTAACAGACTCCAATTAGGATAAACACAAAGACATCTACATTCAGACACATTGAGTCAAAAGATTGAAAGACAAAAAAAGGAAATCTTGAAAGCAGCAAGAGAAAAATGACTATCACAATCAGTGGAATTCCAGTAAGGTTAAACTCTCATCTCTTGAGACAACAGTGAAGCCAGTAGGCAGCAAGATGACATAGTGAAAGTGCTGAAGGAAACCGTCTCTCACACAGCTGTCTTTCAAAAGTGAAGGCAAAATAAAAACACCCCCCTCCCAACAAAAAAAACCTGAGAGAAGCCATTGATGTCAGACCTGCCTTTCCAGAAATTCTGACCAAGTAGTCCATGCTGAAAAGAAGTAACAGTAGAGAGTGAGTTGAATCTACCGCCCCCCAGTCCCCAATAGGTACCAAAGCTCTGTTAGAAGTAGTTAAATAGGTAATGATGAAAGATAGAGTAATTACACATTTCTCTTTCTTTTTTGAGCTGGTATAAAATATCATGAAAGAGCAGCTTATGTCTGGTTGCTTTCTAGTTATTATCAGAAGGATCTTTCTATTTATATCAGAGCATCCTCCCTTGCTCCAAGTTGTCTGAAGAAAAAATGGAGGTGAAAGGAGCCGGTTCTTGATTATACAAAAAGAACAAGTGCCAGTGTTCTCAGAATGAGGAAATGATTTTCAAAGAACTCTCATAAACTCTCTTATCTCTTTTATGTTATTTTAGCTATTTCTATGGTCCCTTGAAGGTAATATTCTTTTAAAAAGCTTATGGTTTCTTGATTTAGTCAAAAGATTCCAGTTTAGGTCTTCTCTGTGGAAGAAGTCCATAGAACTAAATTTCTACCTGACTTGTCAATCAAATGAGCAATTCTGTGAATTTTTGCCTTGTTTAGGCTGATTACACTGCTAATTTGGCAAATTATTGGTGGAGTTAAATCAAGTTGCCACACTTCTGATGAAGCACTTCTGAGAACTGGACATTCTCCTACATAGAAAAATGGAAGAGGCTAGTTAAATCCATTTAATAATTATCTGTACTCTCTTGCTTTTTCTGCTGCTTACAAACTATTGCTTTAGAATCTCTGGAATGAGAAAAAGAAATATGGGGCTGTAAGTTGAGCATGGAAAATAGTTAAGATAAAAATCATTTATCAACTCTTCTATTTATATTAGTATTGTATATTAATAGAAAAACTATGTGGTAGTATCAGGAAATCAAGGTTTTATAAGTACCATCCCTATTTTGATTGAGCCCCAAAATAATCAGAAAAAAATTAGCAAATAAATATGTAAGAACCAGGATATCTATTTACATGCATGGTTCCATTTTAAACTGGCTGAAAGGAAAGTATTTCCCTAATATAGCTCTTGGAACTTAGCCTAACCACCCAACACTTAAGGGCACAGAATTGGAACATGTGATCCTAGGTTTGCCAGTTGATAGAAGTTTCATATGATAAATGATTTGCTTGTGAAAATCAACCTATTTTTGGTCATTAGTGAAAAAGGAAAAACTTTAGAACCCAGGGGGGAACCTATCTATAGTCAGTATAGAAAAGGTGAAAAGGGGGAATGTTTAGAAGCCTTTTTTATCTTAGAGTGGAAACAAATGTATAAAACTCAGCTAATCATTCTTTACTTTGCTTTCAAGCAGAATTGTACCTAAAACAGTCGAGCAAGGTAAGAATCTGTTTTAAAAACCTCAATTGTAGGTAATTCCACATTTTCTTTTTTTTTTTTTTTTTTTTTTT
>CM053403.1:109413122-109428628 GCA_028644305.1 Xerus rutilus | reverse complement strand
GGTAATTCCACATTTTCAATGGGAACTAATTTCAAAGTGCAACAGCCCATTCAGGTATAATTTTTTCCCTCCTATCCAAATATAGTCTTTCTTTTCTTTTCTTTTTTCTTGGTACTGGGGATTGAACCCAGGGATACTTTACCACTTAACTATGTCCCCAGCCCTTTTAATTTTTTATTTTGAGACAAGGTCTTGCTAACTTGGCCAGGTGGGCCTCCTCCAATTTGTGATACTCCTGCCTCACTCACTGGGATTACAAACGTGTGGCACGGCACCTGGCTCAATCTTTTTTATTACATGAAAGACTGCTTCCTTGTGCTACATGCTCAAGGAGTGGCTGAAATATATTTCCTTGTAATATTTTCCCATGAGCTCATTGAATTATAAATTAAAAATGAAAATATTTAGCTTGTTTACAGTAACCTACCATATAGCCATTCCAGTTCCACTAGAACATCACCAAGGAAATGGCCCTGGCCCTTCCTGAGGCAGTCTGTTAACTTTTAAAAAATACTTTCCGTGGGAGTCATGTAGTACCTTCTAAATATTTTCTTCTTTAGACCAAATCACTCTTAACTCCTTGAACTTTATCTCATTTTAATTATTTTTGCTGGTTATTTCTTTATCCTTTAAAAATATATTTACTTAATAGACTTGTATAATAACACTCCCAGAGAGCAAAGACTGTGTGGAAAACATCTAAATAATACAAAAGCTTTATGAGCTGGAAAGAAATTTAAATGTCAGAATGAGAAAAATGTAGGAGAGAGAGTGAATACAGCAGGAATGAAGCCTGGAGAAGAGAAAGGCTACACAAGGCCTGACCTCTTCGGGATCTCAAGTGGAAACTTTAGATGGAGTACCAAAATAAGTTACTTCATGTTCCATAAATTCATGAAGTCTGTCGATTGTCCTGCTTAAGAAAGGGTCGAAAATTTCCAACCCCTCTCCCTGTAGGACAATCCAGAGGTTCCCAGCTTCAGGTTAAATTCCTCTTCCAGATCCTGTGGTCTCTGGTTGTTGTAGAATAATACAGTTGGACAGGACTTGAAGATACCATCTGATCTGACAATTTCCGGGGATGAAAGCTCTGCAGCTTTCTTTGTAATCCATTCTCTTTATTGCCCTTTTCTTATCCCATGGGCTCTTCCTTCCACCCTCTGCTTCTTACACCCTGCTTTGCACTTAGGCTAAGAAATCTCAACTCTCAAAACAAGAACCAGTGTCATCAAGGTTTGATGAATGTCAAACTGGTATATCACTTCCTAGTTTCTTTATACTGTTTTCATTACTGTGATTCATAGTACTAAACAATGTGTTTAGGAACTTATTGTTTAAACTTACTTTGACTTAGGACAGTCACGTCTTTCAAATGACCAAAATTGGACTAGATATTTTCTGAAGTCCCCTCAGTGTTCTATGATTTTATAATTCTTTGAACTAAAATAGGAATAAAAAGGTAATTGTAGGTTACTTCTTGAAATACTATTTCAGTAAAAAATAAAGAGGTCTGCAAAGTGCTTGGCACCATGAGGACATTTTTAAATTCAGTTCAGTTATGATGGCCAAACCTCAAGAGAAGCAGAAGAAAGATGAAGGGAGAATCTTTTTTTTTAATTTTTTTTTCATATATTTATTCTAATTAGGTTTACATGACAGCAGAATGTATTTTGATTCATTGTACACAAATGGAGCACAACTTTTCATTTCTCTGGTTGTACACAATATAGAGTTACACCATATGTGCAGTCATACATGAACCTAGGGCATTGTTGTCATTGCATTCCACCATCTTTCCTGTCCCCATGTCCCATCCCCTCCTGAAGGGAGAACCTTGAGAGAAAGATCAAGTGTGATTGAGTAGGGCCAGGGCCATTTCCTTGGTGATGTTCTGGTGGAATTGGAATGGCTATATGGTAGGTTACTGTAAACAAGCTAAAGTATTTTCATCCTGCAAACCAGAGTGTAGGAGAAGACTATAGGGCCACTCAGAGACTTTTTCACCAAGTACTCAGCCCCTAGAACAAAAGGTATTCTTGAAAGTGAAAAACAGATAAATAAAGGAATAAATAAGATGTGTTTTATGTCTTACATTATAGGTAGTAAACCTGAAAAAAAAATTGCTTGAGAGCCCTAGGCCAAAAACATGGATAGATTCATGATAAATTCATTTTGTTTAAGAAATCTAAACATACTTTAGTGATACATTCCTAAATTTTTTTAGAAATGTACTTTCCTTTGTAGTGTACTGGAAGGTCTTCCAATGGTAAAAGTGGTAATGGCTCATAGTAGATAATGGGTGGATGAGTGCAGCTAAAGATATGGCTCTGTGGTAGAGTAGAGTACTTGCTTAGCAGTGTGAGGCCCTGGGTTTAATCCCTAGCACCTGCAATAAAAGAAAAGACAATTTGTCAACCCTGGGCATGGTTCTTTAAAGTCTTACTGCAAGTGAATTCTTAAACATAGTTGAGATCTTATGGCCACATATAATTTTGTATACTGATTTTTCACTTAGCATTAGTATGTGCCAATGTCATGAAACACTCTCAAGCTGCATCATTTTTGTAAATACATAATATTTCATCTTAAGAAGTTGCCACTATTTTCCCAGCCACTCTCCTGTCTAGGGACTTGTAGATGGCTTCCTCTTTTTCATCATTGTAATAGATGACAGTGCAATAAACATCTTTGTACAACTGTATTTGCCCATATTTCAAATTAGTATACCTCCATTTGAGATTAATAAAAAACACCCATACCTTACCTAGACGCTCTTTATTCAAGATAGAGTAACGAAATGTGCCACACACATCTGGCACAAGCCTGGCAAATTTACATGAATTTCCTATATGAAACTACATGCCGCTTCTTAGAACTGTCTAAACCATCCTCAACTGTCGTCATGGGTGATGGTATTACAGAATGTTATACTGCAGATACATTGTAAATAACTTTACAGAACTGATTTTAGAGTTGATATGAATTGCAGACCAAAGTGAAACTTTTATTATGACTTGCTCATATTCAAACTTTCTTTAATTAACTTCCTTGAAGCTCTCAGTATAAGCACTGACAAATCCAGATTTAAAATATTTTTAATCTGTGGACAACCCCCTCCCCCCAACAGGAGTGATTTCCAGCTAATGTTTATATTTGCCCTAAATGTAAATGCTAATAAAGGGGTTTCTACCTTTTGGATCCTTCAGAAGTAATTTGGGAGACTTGTCTTCACAGGAAAGCCCTGCTTTTCTTTTCTCTGAGAAAGTACAAAATCATTGGGAGAAGGTCAGTGGCCTGACAGCAGCAGACCTGTTTCTCTCATATCTAGCCTTGGAAGAATTATATCTTTAATCTCTTCCTGTGGAACTTCATGTTTGCATTGCTACCTCAGCATCCTCTCTAATTGATCTGTTTTTGCTCTTTGCTTCTCTATTCCATTATTTTAAACATGGTGTAATAACCTGTCCCTGGACCCTAGTTGAATTGGCAGGTTTTACTATGTCTCAGTGGAAGATTACCCTTTTCATTGAACATGAGAACTATTCTCTCTTTTTTTTTTTAACTATATAATTTGTGTAACATCCTGGGGGACTTGGGATAGGGGCAATGCTTCCAATATAGGAAAGAAAAATATCAAAAGCAAATGTGACTTTTTTTGACCAGTATTGCTTTCTAATCAGTTTTTTTGAGTTTTATATACAATAAAGTTCACAAATTGTCAAGTGTATAATTTCATGAGTTTTGACAAACACATGTAGTAGTATTACCACCACCATCCTCAGGATTTAGACAAAAAGTTCTTTGTAGACAAGTATTCTCATTTCTTTTGGGTAAATAAACCTCAGGAGGAGATGACTGGGTTATGTGGTCAGAATACCCTTTACTTTATAAGAAACTATCAAATTGTCTTCCAATGGGGTTTTATTGTTTTGAAACCTTTTATTGTTTTTTATCTCTACTTTTTCAACTTCTACCCCTCAAAAAAGCTCTATCCCTTATAGTGTGTGTCACTCTAACCAAAGACAAGGCCAGGATTTGTACATTGAGGAAGAAGAGCAGGACCAAAGGGAGGTGACTTGGTACGCCCACATAACTACCAGATGCGTTGAGAAGCAAAGGACTGGAAGAAGGATCCTTCTAGAAGTATTTTGGAAACTTGTTATTTTTCCTGTGTCTATGATACCAATTATTTCAAGTTGCTTGGGGCTCACCACAACTTACAAAACATTTTTACCTAATTAGCTTTGATCCTCACAATTCTGTAAAATACATATTACCACCATCCCCATTTTACAGATGATGAAACTGTATTAGAACATGAATGTGAGTTATCTAAGATCAACTGCTAGTTAGTAGCACAGATAGGATCAGACCTCAAGTAGCCTGACTTTTGAGCTATCAGGGCTTTATTTGCTAATGATAACAGCAGTCACCATGTTATCACTTCTAGTTTGTGCATAACCAAAAGTATGGTCTATTACCTCCAGTTTTCAGAATGTCATTTAGGTGACTTGCTCAGGGTGGACAGGAATGGACTCAGAGCTCTTACTGAAAGTCCCCTTCTCCATGTGGGAGAAAAAAATGTCCCTTTTTTTAGTGTCAGAAGGGAAGCCACAAGAGTTTGGCAAACTACCTTTGCAATCCCTTTTCCAGTTTTAAATCTGTTCACACTGGATGTGAACCTTGTTCACATTGGATGTCTTTCATCTCCATTCTTGGGCTCCACATTCATGCTCTTTATCCTCATTGAGTAAACCTGCCTTCTTCCTGCTTCTACTGTGTGGATCCTTAGTTGTGTTCCCTGTGCTGCAAGCCTGAGCTAACTTTTGGCTTGATTGTCTTGCCTTTCCTTTCGGTGGACTTTGCTTCTCTTTCCGCTCTCCCTCCATCCCTTCTCCTTTCTCCTCTTATCTTCCTACTCCTCCCTTCCTTTATTCCCTGCTTCTGCCTCAGTCAAAATATCATATGCTTTTCTTCAGGCTTCTGTGTTCTCCTTGACTGCTCTGCATATTTGCAAATATGCTGTTTTAAAGATGGGCATGGGAAGTTTCAGTGATGTTTCAATTTTTATCATGTTCAATTTTTATCATTAATGTGAATATAAAAACTCAATATTTTCTATTGTGAACACACTATTACATTTTAAATTATTTTTTTTTGAAAGCACAAAGTGGATGTTTTCATGAGCTATTCAGGTATGATGATGTTATCTAGAAACTCCTTATGGCAAGATGTACAAACTGAATGTTAAAAAGAAACATTTTTTTCCAACTGTGTTATTCTACAAATAACAAGATTCCAAAAGTGAACCTTCAGTATTAGGAAATGCTAGTCATTTTTACATCTGAGGAGTTCAAGTCCTTATTGTGCAGCAATCATTAGATTGTATGTCACCACTAAAGAGATACCTGTACATTTATATTTCTACCGAAGTGTCAGAATTTAAGATTCTACCTTAGCTTCCATGAAGATGGATTTTATATTTTTTGGAGAGTGAGTATGAGGTCCTTGGGCTTTAAGAGAGGAAACTGGGAAATTGCTTTGGAGCCAGTGTTCTCTGCATGCATAACCTTATTTTGGAGGGAAATCTTGGTCTGAGTGCAACCCATGAAATCTCAGGTAAAAAAATCTTCACAGACTAGGAGCAAACACAATGGAAAGGAGGTTGACTATGGACTAGTCCTTTAAAATTGCAAATTTCCTCATATGTTAGCTTTGACAGCATTCCAGGACAAGTACCCTTCTACCCAAACTTTATTTTGCATAGATGTGTTAACTGCCACAATTCTTCAGCATTCCTGCTTTTAATAGTGTAAGAGGCTATTAAGTACAGTTGCAACTGATGCGCATAGCAGTTACAAAGAGAGGATCCAGGCAGTGGTGTGGTGTAGCTAGCTCAGTGATAGAGAGCGTGGCTAGCTTGCCCAAAGCCCTGGATTTGATCTCCATTGCCACAAAAATAAACAAACAATAAACAATCTAATACTTAACTTGAGTCCTGTCAAGTGGCCTCATTGGGCCTGGTGAAAGAGTGGAGCTGGTACGTAGATAAAGGAACAGGGTGATGGAAGGCAGTTGAAGCTTTGAAGGTGCTGGGGAAAGAAAGAGGAACTTGTGGACATATTACAAGTTTGGGAGATGGAACTTAAGAAACCCTTTAGTGCCTCTTGGAATAATTGGAAAACACTCTTAATATTCCTTTCCTCAGATGGAGGAAGTCTGTGGCATTTGAAAATTGAAGAGTGTCTTATAATATTCATGCCTGCAAATCCTAGTCATGTAGGAGGCTTTCATATTCAGGATAAGAGTTAAGCTTGTTCAACTACCTGTCATATTTTGATGTAGTAATGTTGACCTTTTTCAGAAAAGCCCTTGTAGGGGAGTTAGAAAGAGCCAGAGCAGTAGCTGAAACTTCTAAACAGTTACTGCCCCATTGTTTAAAGTCATTGCTGTGGAAAAAGAGATGGTGTTTCCCCATGCTATTTGCACACTCGAGACCTTCCTGTCTCACATCTACATGATTTTTATGAACTCTTGTAAAAATTGATTCCTTCTATTAACTACCTTTATGCTATGTCTAGTCTTCCCCACTCCAATATTAAGTAAATATTTACTTGTGTTTTTTCCATTTCTCTTCAGGTTTTGATTTTTACATTTAATTTTTTTTTTTTTTGGTATGAGATAGGAATCTATTTTTTTTTTCCTTCCAAATAGTCAGGCATTAATAGTTGTATCAACATCATTTTATTGAATGTGTCAATGTTTCCCCACTGATTTGATATCCACCTTCAAATCCTACTTTCAAACAGTCAATACCTGATCAGACCTCATTCATCCTGAATTTGGCATTCTGCATTCTGGGCAAGTTAAGATTTTGGCCGCCCGTATGGTGTCCTCTGGCCTTCCAGTGGCTCAGTTTCAGCAGCATTGCCATCTTTTTCTATGCAGCAGATTGTGTAATTATTTAAGCATTTGTTTTACTTTGCTCAAGTTTGGTAAAAATTAAGGGGAAAAGGGAAAAAAAGTGCTGGTTTAAAAAAATGAGGCTTATAAGTTAAGTATATAGCACATTTAAGATATAGAAATCATTTAGGTTACAAAAAAATTGGCAAGCCTTTCTCAACCTGATGTTTTTTGGACTCAGGCTGGTTAGCTTAAATTATGAATGTGAGGGAGAAAAGCCAAATTAAGACACATAGACACAGTTGTATAAATAAGTAGTCTAAGATTATCTAAGTAGGAAAGGCAATCTCTAGGCTGAAATGGTGCCAGTGGTAACATAAAGATGACTAATAACCTTCCTTAAGCAAAACTGGGCAAAGGACACAGCTATTCTGGTGTATACTCTTCTTTTCTGTGCTCATGATTTACCTCTAAGTGTGGCACATTCATAAGAAAACCCATGGTCAAACCCTAGCCTAGCACTAAAAAGAAAAACTGAAAATAACACAAAAGAGAAAAAAAGAAAAAAAGTACCTACTCAGTTATTTTTCAGTCTAGTTCCATAGGTCAGAAGCCATCTAACCTTTTTCAACCTCTATATGCAAACCATCATCGTGTCCTGTTGAATTTTACTTTTCTTCCCTTCATCTACCACCATCACCACTCTGGTCCAGGATTCCTTATCTCATGCCTGATCCATGTAGTAGGCTCATAATTAGTCTCACCACATTCATGCTTGCCTTCTGTCAGTCCATTGTGTATGCTACACCCAGAATGATCTTCAAAAAATTCCTCTGCTCCAATTCAAACTCTCGTTGGTACTCAAATTGTTTGCATGGTGGCCACTGCCTTTAATATGACCCACTTCAATTTTCATCATGGTTTTTCCTCTGCCTGTCCTGCCTCCAGTCTCTTCTCCTTCCTAGCATGAGAATTGTCTGGAATAACCACCTCCCCCGTCCCGTAATTAACTCCCACCATCTATAGATTTCAGGTAAGCCTTTCCTGTCCTCAGATAAGGTCATGCCCCAGTCTCTTATGTCACTGATTGTCATGTCTCCTTCCTTCATAACCCTTGTCACTGCAGCATGTAATAGCACATGATTATTTGATTAGTGTCTGCTTCCTTCACTGGATTCACTGAACTGTAAGCCCTACATGTGCCAGAACCACATTTATTCTTATTTACTGTATTCCTAGTGACTAGCCCAAAGAAGTTCCCAATAAATATTTGGGAATATTGTTCTGATGTGCTCTATTGGCAGCCTAGTCTGACAAACAAGATTTCATCAAGAATTTGTTTATATTTTAAGATATATAACATTGGCTCCAAATATTTTATTTTAATTTTTTAAAATATATTTTTTAGTTGTAGATGGGTACAATAACTTTATCTATTTATTTATATGAGGTGCTAAAGATCAAATCCAGTGCCTCACACATGCTAAGCAAGCGCTCTACCATGAGCTAAAGCCCCAGCTCCTTGATTTTTATGTATAGATTTAATGTGCCCATAATATTAATAAAATTCTCTTTCAGTAGAATGTTATCTTTTGCTTCAGAGTGGTCTTTTCATTTGTCTCACTTAGAATCTGAATCTTCAGAATTGCATAGGCTAAAAATCTTAGAAAATGATAAGATTTATCAGTGTACATTTCTATTTGCATACAACATTGCATACATAGATAATACTCAATATATTTGTTGACCTTTTATTATATATTATTTTCATTCAAACATTCTGTATCCACAGTATATAGTTCAGGGAGGAAAGGGGGAAAAAATTATTGATCATACTACCACTCAAAGTCAACCTCTGTTATAATTTTAATATATTACATTTTGGTGGGGTTTTTGTTGTTATTTATTTGTTTTCCTGCAGTGCTGGGGATCAAACCCAGGGTCTTGCACATGCTAGGCAAGCATTCTACTACTGAGCTACATCCCAGGCCATCTTTTCATTTTTTTAAGTGCATTATTAGCATTGCAATAATCACAATATATATAAAAATTTGCATTCTGCTTTTGCCCCCTAAATACCTTCTAGTTGATTGATCGATATATTATATTCTCTATAACATTGTAGATAAGCCTAATTCATTCAGTGCGATTTAGTAAACATTTATTGGGAAACACTGTGCGAGGCCCCATTCTGTACATCTGACACCTTTCAGAGAAAATGCACATATTTGGTACCTTGACTATATAGTGATAGAATACTGTAGTTAGGAAGCATTTAGTGACATTTTTACTGCATGTATATATTTTGTAGCATCTCCTGTCCTTCCTCAAAGAAGGCATACGCATTTGTTTAATAGTTTGTTCATTTCTTCAACAAGTTGATTGGGGATTACCCCATACCAGGCACTAGTCTATGTACTGGAGATTCAGCAATGAATAAAAATCCCTGGTTTCTATTAGGAGAACACTGCAACAAGAATGAATGAATGGATGAATGAGTGAGTGAGTGAGTCAGGTGATACGTAGAGAAAGAAAAACAGTAGAGAAGGATGAATAATAGTATGTGGGAGGGGCTGTTCCTTTCTAAGGTCAGGGAAGTCCTCTCTGGATGGTGACATTCGAGCAGAGACCTAAATGGAAGGAGGAGTGAGCTATGCAGCTGTCAAGGGGTAGTATTTTTCCTGGCAGAGGGATCATCAAGTACAAAAGCCCTGAGGTTTTCAAGGAATATCAAGGAGCCAGAGTGAGAGGGTAGATAAGAGTCAAAGTCTGTCCTGGGTGAGGTTTCTGGCTTTTCCTCTGAGATGGGAAGTAACAAAATAGTGACTTGATCTGATGCATGCCTTAACAGACTACTTCATTTTCTAGCCTTCTTTGTTCCTCCTCAGAGGTCCTTTAGTTCCTAACTTCATCACCCTCTGACCTTGAACCAGAGCTTGTTCATTTGTCTTGAACCATTTGTCTTTTAGACAAATGCATGATGTACTTATAGCATTAAGGGCTTATTCCTTGTGCCTACATGTGCAGGTAGATAATTAGCTACACTCTGCGGTGTCACAGGATCAGATTTGATTATCACTGTTCTAAGGAACTAGGCACATTCCACATATTTGAAAAAACTATCCTTAACATTTCATTTTTTGATCTTTTGCTCACTTGAGGCAATTGTTCTGCTCTGAAAACAATGAGCAAATGTGTTTCTCAAATTGCATTAAAAAAAACATAACCTAGTAAGGCTTACTGTCAGCCTATAATTATTAAGCATGGTTCAACCTCTGACAATCTAGAATCCAGCTTTATTTTTTTTATGTTTTATTTGTTGGTTGGTATGGGAGGGTTAGCCTAATTATAATCTTCCTTGAATTGCTTTATGGTTAGATCTGTCACATGCCAAAGTTAGATCCCATTAGCAGGCTTAAAACATTTATTTCTGAAAGAACAAACTGTTACACGTTGCTTAGGGTAATTGATTTCTTTTGTTTTCTTTCTTGTTACAGGAGGAGACATCACAGCTTTCCCAGATTGGGAGAAAAAATATGGAATGTGTTTTACCGCTGACTGAACACAACCAAATGAACTGTACTGACAGTAGTTTGAAAACCAGCAGTTAGCAGTTTGTTCAGACTCTAACACTGTCCAGCACTTTCCAGAGCAAACTCACTGTTTACAAGAACTCTCGGCCTTACGAAGTTTATAACCTCAAGCTTTGTTTATTTGAAATATTTCTGCGAAAGAAAAGTACCCGAAGCCTATTTTCCAAAATGGCCATGGATGAGTATTTGTGGATGGTCATTTTGGGTTTTATCATAGCTTTCATCTTGGCATTTTCTGTTGGTGCAAATGATGTTGCCAATTCATTCGGTACCGCTGTGGGCTCTGGTGTGGTGACCTTGAGGCAGGCGTGCATTTTGGCTTCAATATTTGAAACCACTGGCTCTGTGTTGTTGGGCGCCAAAGTAGGAGAGACTATTCGAAAAGGTATCATTGATGTGAACCTATACAACGATACCGTAGAAACACTTATGGCTGGGGAAGTTAGCGCAATGGTTGGTAAGTAGCATAAATCTTTACACCAATGAGTGATGTGTCCACTGGCCTGTTGCCCTGCTACTACTCTTCCCATATCCATAAGTGTGACTCTTGATTTAATTTTTCAAAAACTGGTTTGATGCTTCATATTTACTATCTGATTTTCACTTTCTGCTTTTTAGTTTGTGACTTTTTAAAGTCTAAATATCAAGCATTTATTTTCTCAAATTATTAGCAGTCTTGGTGGTTACAATAAATTTCAGCTAGGTGAATACTTTTCAAAGTGTAGAAAATGTATTTGTAAACTAGCTCTTCCTTGTTTTAGAGTTGTTATAAAAGTTATTAAGGAAGTAATATTGTCTAAATGTGCTTAAGTTTACCTATGAAGTTTCCTTGAAAGTTGATTTGTAGTTTTCCTTAAGATTTTCATCACTTAGGATGCAGCGGTTTGAAATATGACTGTCAAAGAAAAAAAAATTGGAGGGCTGGAGGTGTGACTCAGTGGTAGAGCACTTGCCTAATGTGCAAGGCCCTGGCTTCCATCCCTAGCACTGCAAAAACAAACAACAGTAAAATCAATATTTACAGGGCTGAGTGAGAATGTAGCTCAGTGGCAGAATACATGTTTAGTATACACAAGGCCCTGGGTTGAATCCCCAGCACCAAAAATTAAGCAGATAATATTTATTATTTTAACTTTTGTGTTCTTGGTTTAAGTTCTATTGCCATTACCAAATGAATCTTAAGTGGTTACATTTCAAGAAGTTCTGGTATTTTTGGTTATCAGTAATCCTTTTTTTGGCTCATTTTGATTTTTTGCTTCTACCGTTGGGAACTCTCTTTGATATGTGTATGGGTTTTTCTGGCCAAAAAATAATATGTATGTCACCCATACATACTATAACCTTTTATTGTTAGTTTTCCCTTGTGTAGATGAAGAAAAGACCTGAGCTGAGTGAACTGTGTTGATGTACAAATAAAATGGTTGGTCAGTGTGATTTCTCCTTTGCCCATAGTGACTGTAGACTTGAAACACTATGGGGCACTTCCTTACAGTTGAAAGAAAATTCCAGGCAGGAATACACTAAGTGCAGCTGACAGGAATCTTTCTCTGCTTGCCTCTAGGTAGAGATGACGTCACAGCAGACAGCTGATCTATACGGGTAATTTGGTTAGGGAGAAGAGGGTTAGAGAGGAATTCCACCACCTTCTGCTTTCAACAGGACATATCCTTTTGTAGGAAGAGTCCTGCAGTAGGAGGTAAGATGCTGGTGTACCAAGAACACAGCCACATTCCACAGGTCCCTAGTTATTTATGGTGTCACTAGCATTCTTTATGCACTCCGAATGTGGAGATTATTTACCATATTGAAGGTAACCCATTATTTTTCTTTATAGCAAGTTAGTTTTAGAAGTCATTGAAAGCATCTGACAGAAACAGATTGATATACTAAGGTGTTTGATATTAAAAACACAATAGGCTAAGAGGTTCCCATTTCTCAACATTTTGTGTTGTAAAGATATGTTTCTAGATTGCTTTAATTCCAACCGCTATTGTAATTATTGAATTTTATTCACCTTTACTGAGCAAGTGTTTCTCAGCAGTCAGATATAATTGAAATTCTTTAGAAAAATAGCTGTTATTTGTAAAATTCACCCTTGGTAGTTATGATAAATATCTAAGAGTTAATCATATCAAGCTGAAATTAATATTTTTCTCAACAAGATAATGTGGTCAAGATGCATTGAAAATATGGGAGAAATAGAAACACTGACAAAATTCAATGTTAACTGAAATTTTTCTTCTTGTGAGGAAAATTTTTGAGCAAAGGTTGTGCTTATTAAAGAGATTAGTTACTGAGGCTACCGAGGACTTAAGTTAGAAAGTTTTGTGAACTGGGCTTTATGTCACAACTAATTTTTTGCATAGTTAATATAACTTGTCCAGTTTTTCATTTTTCCCACCCCTGGCCTTGGCTCTTTACTGAAAGAATGAAGGATACTTACCTCAAGTAGAATTTGGGTTTACCAAAGCAATTTGAGGTTTTGCTTCAATAACATGATTGTTTGCTTTGGTTTTTTTCTCTCTCTTTCTTTCTTTCCTTCTTTTTTTTAAATGTGTGGTTAGTTGAATCTCAAAGCCTGTATTTGGGGTTGGGGAGTTTATACGAATTACCTAGATTTTAAAAACAGACCTCCTTGCAGAGGAGCTATATAAATTTAAGATGGTAGTGTAATTATTATTGGCCAAAACCAGAGTTAATTTTGTTCAGAAGTCCAGATTCTTGTAGTCTTCCTCTTTTTAAATTCCATCTTCAGTTTTTTCTTCTGCCTCTCTCTCTCTGCCCTTTTAGTCTATTCTATTGTGTGCTCTCTCTCTCTCTCTTTTTTTCTGTAAATTCTCCCCCATTCCATGGGCCTCTGTTTTTTCTGATAGAGTTGTTTTTAGAGTTGAGTTGGTTGGGTAGAAGAAATCGTAAATGCCACCTCAACTTCCTGAGCAAGTTATCTTCTGACACTCTTACTCAGCCCTGAAGCAATTATCTATCTACTTTGTATGAAACCACCAGCTGTTGCCAATACCTACTAAAAATTCAAATTTCAGCATCTTCTCATAGAATACTCACATTGGCACGAACTATTTCCTTGAACTGTCATAAGAAGCATACATACCCCTTATAGCTGCTCAGTATCCAGGGCTGCCAAGTCCTGCCCAGTCCCTGCTTATCCTCCAACTCCTCTTTCTGCTCTGTGCCCTGCCCTCACCTATGCCTGTCTTCACTGTGACCCTTTTGCTCTGCCATTTCTTTCATCTTCCTAAGACCCTGTTGCCTCAAAGATGCCTGTCTCCCCCTTTTCCCTAGGCTTTTTTTACACCCTTAGCTCATAGTTAATCCCTTTCCTCATTGTAAGATGTCATTATCTTACATTAAAATCTCTCTTTTCCTTTTTTTTCTTCTGGACATGAATGTAATCCCATTTACTTTTTCAGCTACTCCTGAGGGTTAGGAGGCTCCTGCCCACGACCAGGTCCCCAAGCCATGCTTGCCTCCATCTGCCCCTCCTTACTGCTGTTCTTTATTCTTCCCCACTGTCCTTTTTTTTTCCTTCTTCCCCTTGTAGGCAGTTCCCACACCCCTTACCTTTCCTTACAAACTCCCTTCCAGGACATATTTTACAAAGTCAGCCAGAGAAAGGAGAGCAGTTTTCAGGAAGGAAAACCTTGTCTGAATGCAATGGGGTGAGTTTATACCTTTCTCTTAAATCCCTAGATTTAAGTGATGGTTCTGGCTATGAAACATGCTCCAAACTCTAGCTTTATTTTTAGAACAACATAGTCCCTGCAGAGCCCAGGGCTCAGATGTGAAGCTTAAGGAATTGTCCTCAGGGAAGCCTAGGTGCTGCTGTGGAGCCTGTTACCAGCTTGGCAGCACAAAGCTGGCCCCTTCTTCTCCCAACACACAATTTAGGCATAGACTCAGTGTCACAGCCGGCCTCAGCTCAAAGGTCAGCATGCCTGGCCCTCACTGGAGCAGCTGTCCATGTTGCCTCACAAACTGAGACCTGTGCAGCCATAAATGACTGTTCTGTAACTCAGATGTCTTTAAAGGAAATGCCACGGGTCCGCTTAAAGGTGCTCCTACTGCCAAGCAACCAGGCTTTCAGAATTAACATTTGGGATTAATAAATGTACCCAGCTTATCTGCCAGACTCTTTATTCCTGTACAGTTCTCTACAGGCTTTTCAACAACTGCTTCTGAAAGTGATCTCTCCCAGCTGATGCTTTTAATACTCACTGCAAAATCTGATCTGCTTATGAAAATATCTCAAGTGAACTGTAGCCTAGAAAAACATTAAGCCTAGGAAAGAGTGGTGGAATGGAAGGAAAGAACACAAAGCTACACTAAGGGCTCCCAAACACACCAAGCAGGATCTGAAAGCAGATGCCCAACTCTTGGTTAAATATCACAGTTATTTTTCATACGAGAGGCAAAAAAAATTTTTAATGTGGTAATTTGCACTCTTTTACAGGCTAATATGACATGGACAATCTGTAGCCCTCCTCATTATGTGACTACAAGGCATAACTGTAACAAAGCTTTTCCCCAGTATGTTGCCTTTCTTATCTTTCTGTGTGTGGTAGTCTTTAATTTCTTGTTGGTTTTGGCCAAACTTCACACCAAAAAAAGTTCATCATTGGCGTACTCACCCTCACATGACAAGGGCAGGTGATAACTGGCATCAGGAGATTTGTCTTTAAATACATAGTCATCATAATCTCTTTCATATTAAAGAAGGGATAGTCCTTCCTTCAAGTTAACTGAGCAATTTTTGTCTGGACCCGAGCACTTTATAAAGAAATAATCTTTATTTTTGAAGAATGTAATCTGCTTATAATTTTGTGCAAAGTTAGAAAAATTATGATTGAAACAATTTTTTTCTATTTGCCTCAACAAATGTTTTCAGTGAATAGTGTGTACAGCTTCTGATAATTTGTTTTTTTCTGTTATGTTTGCCAACATGTATTAAAATGCAACTTTTGGGAAAAAAATAAAATAATAAAAAAAAAAAAA
>CM053403.1:109255617-109413022 GCA_028644305.1 Xerus rutilus | reverse complement strand
TAATCTATACAAAATTAAACTCAGGGAAATGTTATGGAGAATAATAATTTGGGTTTCTTACCTTGGTAGCTAAGACTGTACTATGTATCTGATTTTTATTTTATTTTTTACCTTTCAATCCATAGGTTCAGCTGTTTGGCAGCTGATTGCTTCCTTCCTGAGACTTCCAATCTCAGGAACTCATTGCATTGTTGGTTCTACCATAGGATTCTCACTTGTTGCAATTGGTACAAAAGGTGTGCAGTGGATGGAACTTGTCAAGATTGGTAATTGCCATTTTCTTTTACCTATAAGAAGGAAAGTTTACCTTTTCTAGAGTAAGTTTTATTAAAAGTTATTTTATATTTTTCCCTTCAAATGTTAAGGTTTAGAAGACCTGTATGGTATGAGTAATGCTTTCCCCCTGAGAAATTCTGCTAAAGGAGATTGTGAACTGTTATGTGTGAGACAGTTTTAAACTCTTTTCTTTTAAAATTTTACATTGTCATCTCGCTTTGAAAATCAATATCTATTTGTTCCTCTTAGGCAAAAGAGAAATTTATTTGATTAAAGTCATTCTAAAGGTCAGAGAAAGAACAGGCCAGGAATAAGGAAAATGGCCTTGAATCCAGGAGCTCATGATTATGGGGAGGCAAATGAGGCCAGTGTTATTAACCTCTCTGCAGTCAAGACAGTGTCCATTCTGCCCCCTAGGGAGGAAGCACTGTAGTGTTCCTTGTAGGTTATAGGTGTGCTGAGCCTGGACCAAAACAGGCCAATACCCATTCCAAGAATAGTAACAGTTTACTTCCTGGTTATGCTTTTAGCTAGAGGTAAATCCATTCAACCTCATGCACACCAACCCACCCATAGTGAAAAATGCTCTTTTGCCCCATCACCATCCTCTGTTTTGCTCATTTCTTCTACCAGAATCACTGTGGCCTCAGTAGGTCCAGGTTAATTCAATCTACGAGCTGCCAATCAGAGACATAAGCCGCCAGGAAAATTACCTTATATCCCAGGCCTCTGGAGCAGTGGTCATCAATTAGCTACACTTTAGAACTACCTAGGAAAGTGGTTTTAAAATACCACCCAGACCTCATTCCAAACCTTTCAGGTCAATGAGAATTCTGGACGTGGAGTTAAGAGCATAAATGGTTTTTAAAAACTCCCCAGATAGTTCCAGTGTACTGCCAGAGCTGGGAATCTAATGGAAGGTGGCCACCTTTTAAAAAATCCTTACTGTTGGAATAAGACCTGCAGGTGAAAGGGCTCAGTGGGAATCAAAGGAATCTGTCTTCTGAGGCTACTGCTTGGGGGACAGCTACTCCACTGAGCTGACAGTGTCATCTGTTATGCACCACTGTGTTTGTCTGAGTGGAGCAACACATGGAGTCAGGAGGGCTTCCTGGGTTCTGAGTTGAGTAAACTGTTTTGGGGATATTTATTACTGTATATAATATACATTAGTTGTCATTGTATTATAAAAGTATGACCACAATCATGTATGAATTTTAACATTCATTAGACTCTTTTCTAATCATTCAGTTGCCTCTTGGTTTATATCTCCACTGTTGTCTGGTCTCATGTCTGGCGTGCTGTTTGTACTGATCAGAATGTTCATCTTAACAAAGGTAAGTGAGGCCATTACTTTTTTTTAATTAAATTTTAGTACTAATTTTGGTTCTGCTCAACAAAAATTGATAGCAAGAGGGGTATGAGGGAGAATTGTATTTTCATTGTTAAGGCACTGCACTCGGGAATTAGTGTGATGTTCTCAGAAGTGGCCAGAATGAGCCAAGGTGAAGTATCCAGCGAATCCCCCAGAAAATAGCACCTCCAGTAGTGTTTCTGGGAATTGTGATTTAGTTCATTAGTTAATACTCCCAGGAATTGTGCTCAGACCTTAAAAAAGAAAGGCAATTATTTCCTGAATGTTAAGCAGAATAGAATGAGATATTGTTAAGATTTTGAAATTGATTGTCATTAAAAACATCTGGAGAATTTCCTAAAGATATTTTCCTATTTTTTTAAAATGGAGATATCATGCTTGAAACACTGACTTAATTTGAGGGAAGGATGCAAAAAATAAAATATGCCTATAGGAGATAAATTTTGTCTGAAAACTAAGATTAAAATTAGAACTTAGATCAGTATTCTGGAGAGAAAATTGACTGTCATTTTTTACTTTGACTGTAAAAGGACCATTGCAATATTTTTCTTTTTTGTATTTCATTTTTTAAAGTCACATGTAATGTTTGTACTTATTTGTGGTACAGTTTGATACATATATCCAATATGTAATGATCAAATCAGAAAAATTAGCATTTCCATCTCCTCACATTTTATTATTTCTATGTATTGGGGACTTTCAAACTATTCTCCTAGTTATTTTGAAATGTATAAAATGAATTTTTGCAGATTCTAATTACCCAATAGGGTAACTATGTAACATTATATATACCCAATAGGGTGCTATATAACATTAGAATTATGTGTTAGTTGTCACTGTGACAAAATACCTGAGATAAACAACTTATAAGGGGGAATGTTTTTTTTTGGCTCATGATTTCACAGGTTTAAGTCATGGCCACTTGATCCTGTTGCTTTGGCCCATGAAGACACAGTACATCATGGCAGGGAGCACAAAATGAATGAGGCCTATTCATTCTATTGTGACTAGAAGCAAAAAGAGAGGACAAATAGGGACCAGGGGCCTAATATTCCCTTCAGATGCATACCCCCAATGACCTAAATTCTTCCACCAGGCCCCACCTCCTAAAAGTTCCACCATCTCCCATTAGTGCCACAGGCTGAGGACCAATCACATGGGCCTTTGGGAGCTATTCAGTATCCAAACCATAGCGAGCTACTTCCCCCATTGAACTATATTTTGGTACTCATTATCCACCATCTCTTTATTCCTCCCTCCCACTTCCTTCCTACCCTCTGGTGGCCTCTATTCTACTTTCTACTTCTATGTTATTATTAACTCTTATAGCTTCCACAAATGAGTGAGAACATACAGTGTTTTTCTTTCTGTGCCTGGCTTATTTCACTTAACATAATGTTCTTCAGTTCCATCCATGATAACAAATGATAAGATTTCATCCTTTTTATGCCTAAGTATTTTCTATTTCATGAAAGAGACCACATTTTTTTTAAAAATTACTCATCTGTTCTTGGACATCTTGGTTGACTCATTGCAATGTTTTTGTAAGTGATAAAGCACCTTTGTTGTGTTGCACAGTAGTCTCCCTTTATTTATAGTTTTGCTTTCTATTGTTTTAGCTACCCATGACCAACCATTGTTTGAAAATATTAAATGGAAAATTTCCAAAATAAATAATTCAGAAGCTTTACATTGCATGCCAATTTGAGTATTGTGATGAAATTTCTCACCACCCTGCTCCCATCTTACCTAGGACATGAATCATCCTTTTGTCCAGCATATCCATTTTGCATATATTATCTACATTTCAATGACTATATGATATGTGGCAGTATCATAATGCTTGTATTTAAGTAACTCTTAGGTAGAAACCTAATGCTATGTCACCATGCCTACATCATTCACCTCACTCCATCTCATCATGTAAGCATTATATTACCTCACATCATCACAGGATGAGTATAATAAATATTGAGAGACTACATTCACATAAGTTTTCATTGTATTTTTATATTTGTTCTATCTTATTATTAGTTATTGTTAATCTTTCTTGCCTTATTTATGAATTGAACTCTATTACAGGTATGTATGTATAGGACAAAACAGTGTATAGGGGTTTGGTACCTTCCTCAGTTTCAGGCTTCTACTGAGGATCTTGGAACATATGCCTCAGGGACCGGGGAGACTCCCATAAGCACATCAAGGACATGCCTTCTTTCAGCTATATATTGCTTGAAAATACAGCTCTTTACTTAGTGAAAATAGACTAGTGGTCTATTAAAAGGCTCATTCCCTTGAATAAGTACAAACTTGCCATTGTCACTTCTCACCATTCCTTTCCCAGGGCTTGGAGCAGCTACACTAATATTTGTTTACATCTTGGAAGGTGCCAGTCTGTCTTGCCTGCCAGCCTTCACCCTTTTTATTTCCTCTGAGTGGAATCTATCCTTGCCTGGCAAACTCCTACTGAACCTTTAGGTAGCTCTCCCTATGAAGTGTCTCCTACCCTAGCTTCTGGTTGGGAACCTCTTCATTTTCTTCCCACAGCACTATACTTTCTCATCATTGCACTTGTAAGGTATTTAATTTCTTGCTTAGTTAGTTGCCTGTTTGCTATTTGACTATAAGATCTGTAAGGGTAAAACAATGACAGTCTTGGTCACTATACCACTATACTTTAAAGACACTTGTTAAATATTTGTTAAAAAGGAGTGATGGATGCTTGGTTGGCAGGGGTAGGAAGAGATGATGAGTGGATGGATGGAAAGGAGTGAGGGAGAGAGAAAGAGAAAGAGAAGAAAGGAGACAGGTCTTAATGAGACATTTGTTATTTGAATTTTAAGAGTAGGTTATTTGGAGCTGGAGATGGCGCTCAATGGTAGAGCACTTGCCTAGCATGAGTGGAGCCCTGGGTTCCATCCCCAGCACTGAAAAAAATAAAATAGAGAGTAGGTTATTTGGGAAAACATGAAGTGATTCGGTTAAAAAACTTAAACTTGGGACTTTCCACCTTCAGAAGTTGTTGGTCTGTAATCTTTCTGTAGATAGTTATTGTTCCTAAGAAAATAATGCTCTGGAAACCAGATACAATCAGCATCTGAGCACCCCGGTGTTTTGTTTTTAGTCTAATCTACGTTCTTTTCACATGTCACATCACAGGTTGGAATGCTAGCTGTGTCTCTCTCACCCTTTATTCCAACCCATTGGTCTTAGCATTCACTTCCCTTGCACCCATGCCTGCCTAAATTGGCTGTAGCTCTCATGCAATTGAATCACTTTCTGCCCCTGCTTTTACATGCCTTAAGTCTCACTGCCAGTCAGCACAAGCCTCTTGAGAAGTGCTGAAGGCTACTTGAGCCATTCCAGAATAGGTCCTTGATGAGTTGTACTGTTGCTCAAACATCCTTGATTTCCATACATGTTTGCATTTTGCAGTAGGCAGCTCTAAGATAGCCTCTATTTATTCATACCTTGATAGCTCACTTTAATATTTAGACCTAACTTTTTTTTATCTTGGTAAGTGGAATACTTATATAAATGTACAAGAACATCTTATGTGGTTATTAGAAATCAGTTTCTTTTTGAAATAATTAAGTGATATCTGTGTGCCAATGCTGTGTTGTGGATTTCCTGGCCATATTATTGCTTCAAAATCCTCTTTAGATCTGCTTAAAACTAAGTTTCTAATAATTTATTGGGTATGATTTAACCTCAAACATGTGCAATGCCATTCTTGTTGTTGTATTAAATTGAGGGAATGTCATAACAGAAGGGTAAAGTTTTAAGCAAATGTTTTATTAGACAAACAGCAACAATTCTTTTTACTTTTGATAGTTGAAGGTTAAGCATTTTACCTTATGAAAAGATGTTGAAAATCATAGCACATGGAAAAGTACTTGTGTTATAGAGTCATGTAAAATCTAATAGTAATACAATAATTTTTAAGACATTTGATTTAGAGAATCCTCAGAGGTTAGAGTCTCAAAATATTTATCAAATGTAGACTTTTAGGGGCAAAGCTCTACAAGTTTCAAAAAAGTAGTTGCTGAGCTCTGGGCTTTGGTCCCCAGGCACTGACCTCCCCCAACAGTTCTTTTCTGTTTCTAAATCTGACATCAGCTCATGTGACTGTAGTGCTTTAATGTGTCTGCTGGCCACAATAGTGGGCTCTTTGAAAGTGCATTTGTGTAGAAGAGATGGCCCCAGCTGATGCCATTCCTGTAGATGTGCAGTAGAACACATGCAGTAACACACCAGCCTTTTGGGCCACAGTGGGGTTTGGGGAGACTTTCTTGTAACAGTTTCTTGTGTCATTTTGCCTGTGTTGCCTCAGAGGCTCTGGAGTCCTGACTTCCCACTTTATCTCATTGTTCCATAGGAGGACCCTGTTCCCAATGGCCTCCGGGCACTTCCACTGTTCTATGCTGCTACTATAGCAATAAATGTCTTTTCCATCATGTACACAGGAGCACCAGGTAAGAATTCCCTGGAAACTTAGATCCAGCAGGCAAGGTGCATTCTGTCTCTAACAGTGTTGATTTATTTGGCATTTACATTATTGTTGGCTGACAGTGAAAAGCATTATTGATAGTCATTATGGAGTAGTGAAAAGAGCAGTAAATGCATTTGCTTGTTCTAAATACCTAAGGGATACATGAAGTACAAAGGCAATAGGCTTTCCATTTTAAAAAAATAATTAAATCCCTATTCTGCCATTTACCGAACTGTTGCCTAAGCAGCTTACCGAACTTCTCTGAGTCTCAGAACCTGATCTAATAGCACATAACTACTTGGCAGTGAAGGATCAGGGGAAGGATGTGTGAATCCTCATGCTGTGCAGGTGCATGGTAAGTAGTAGGCACCCAGCCATCTACAGTGTAGTGGCAGAAGTGGTCTGTAGATGCAGATATGGAACAACCTGGAAATTGTCAGCTTAATTAATCTAACAACTACAAACCAATACTGAAACCAGTGATGATCTTCTTTTCAGAATTACTTTTTGGTTTGGGGTTTGGGGGCAGGGGACAGTTAATAATTCTTTTCTTTTACATTCAGAATACTAAAAGATACTCATGTAGAATATTCTTATGTGCAAACATTTCAATGTTGATGAACTGGTAATGTCCTATTAAATGTCTGTGTATATGCTGGGTGCAGTGACATGCACTAGTAGTCCTGGTTACTTGGAAGACTGAGGCAGGAGGATCACTTGAGCCCATGCATTCTAGGCCAGCCTGGGCAACACAGCAAGACCCCCAGGACCCTGTCTGGGATAATAAAGAGAAAAATCTCTGTACTTATTTGGTAGAGAATTCTTCCTTGGTTTCTTTTTATGAGATGTGCCTCAAACAGCCAGATCCTGAGTATACACGTTTTTGTGGGGATATATGAAGTCAATACATATGTGAATTTACATTGTTTTTTATCTTATTAAGGTCATGGATATGATTTAGTTTTTGGTTATATCTGAAAGAAAAGTCTCCTCTACTCAAAAGATAAAATTTCTGCTAAATGGCACATTGTGCCACAACAGAAAAGTGCCATCTTCCAAAATGAGGGGATTGCCTTACAAATTTCTCAAATTAGGTTTTCTTGATGTAATTTTCCCTGATTTATTTTATGAAATTATATTTTGTTTACTTTAGTATTGAAAAATTTTGGAAAACTGTTTTTAAAGGTTTTATAACCTTTTACTTTGCCATCTCTGTCACATTCAAAACATTGACCTTAAAGGTTTGATTACTTACATCATCAGAGCTTCCAGACTCTGAGTGACTTCAGCGAAGAAAGGGGAGGCATCACAGCTGCTTTAAGTTATACCAAAAGCACAAAGCTAAATATTAGAGTAAGGAGGAGAGAGATGAAATCCTCACCTCAATCATAACAGTCTGGTGTCTCTTCAGGTGTTATCATTCTTGGACTATGAACACTGTTTGCCATGTACTTTCCAAAGTGTCCCATGATTAATTTTTAAAAGAAAATCAGAGATTCAATTCTCAGCACCACATAAAAATAAATAAATGTATTGTGTCCATCTACAACTAAAAAACACTTTTTAAATAAATAAAATTTAAAAAATAAAAATAAAAAAAAGAAAATCAGAGGCAGAGAAAAGGCAACTCTATATGCTAAAATTAAACCTTACTACCAAGTATGTGCTTTCTAGGTACCTGGAAGGCCCAGGAATGCCACACTAGAAGTAACATGGCAAAGAGACATCTTTATCTATAATATTGCCTATGAGTTCTTGTTCTTAATTTCATGAAGTCTCTTAGAGCTTGAAGAGCTGAACAAAAAGCAAAGCAGCTCTCTGTGCATGTGGCACTGGGTTCCCAACACACATACAAAAAAAGAGAAAGGAGAGAGACAGAGCTAATGAAAGTTGAGGATGCCTTTTGTAATACCAAGTCCTGGAAATGCGAATTGGTAAAAATAGGATAATTTCATTTTGTTTCTGCATTTTTTCCACCCTCTATTGTTTTGTCCTATTTTTCTTTCCCCCCAAATATCAGGATACAAATATGATTCCTTCTAAATTTTGATTTCATATATACTTGGCCTGTCTTTTTAAATCTTTTTATTTTCCCCTTCTTTTCTACATTTTTATTTGCACATTTGCTAAAATAAACATCTTACTGGGAGAGTAAACTATTCTAGGGAAAATTAAACTGTACAATGGATGAGACATGAAGGACAATGCAGATACTTCATAGGGTTGTTGTGAGAAATAAGTAACATAAATGTATTGAGTTGAGTTTTACATGAATTAATCCTTCCAGTCCTCCCAGCTCCTCTAGAGGGTTATTGATATTGCCAACCCCACTTGTGTTGGGACACTGAGGCACAGCAATGCTGCATTCCCTAGGTCATTTAACTAGTAAGGTGCAGGACCAGAATTTGAACCAGACAGCTTAGTCCTGAACACTGTGGTCTTCATTATGACATTATATTGATACCTAAGGTAGCTTAAGGAAAGTACCTGGTAAGTATATAGTGGTACTGATAATGACAACAAAAATTATATCAGCCTTGCAAATTCTTCCTCTTGACTCTCTTTAAAATATGTCTTCTAATATATTTAAGGGCCTAGATGTGAGTTTTTTATACACTTAATATACTGGTTATCGTGAAGAAGGTTGCCACCTCCTTAATTAGGCATATAAAAAAATTGCATAATGATGTTGAGGATTATTATTCAATTGACTTACAAACAATATTCCCAGTCCTAGAGTTCCTGTGACTAGTATGGGGTGGGCAGCTATTCTATAAGGAATGTAACATCTCAACTTCTCAACTCCCTAAGTCCCATTCCCTATTGTAAAGTAGAGACAGTAGTAGTAGGTGCATTAAAGGGACACTGTGGTTCCTGAGATAATGTGGGCAGGGCACTTAGCATGGCGCCTAATGCATAACTCACTTTTTTAAATAAATTTTTTGTAGTTGTGGATGGACAGCATGCCTTTATTTTATGTGTTTATTTTTATGTGGTGCTAAGGATTGAACCTAGTGCATTACACATGCTAGGCAAGCACTCTGCCACTGAGTTGTTGAGACTCATGTTAGAGACTTTTTTTTTTTTTTTACACCATCAGTCATTTTTAGCCTCATTTTCTCAGCTATTACTTGACAGCAAATCCTGAGTCATCCTATCTTTCTGTTTTTCCCACACATATTTGTATGGGACATTTTACCTTAAGTTTTCCAAGGTTGGTGGGGGGAGGGGGATGTTGCCTAGAGGAGAAAGGAGAAGTTTATGACCCTGAAGGACCAACCATTTTGTTCCTCCATTAAGTCATAAAAGGATTTCACTAATATTTTGGTTCCTGGGGAATATTTCTAGAATATCCAATAGGTGAGTCCAAATCTTAATTTTATTTAAACACTGAAGGTTATTATTTGCCCTTCAAACTAGACTTTAATTACATACTCCTTTCTCATATGGGGCATCTCAACTTGTCCAGCTGTATCATAAGTAGCCATGACGACATATTTGGTAAAAAGCTTGAGCTGAGCAGAGAGTCACTTTAACAGTGACTGAGTTGATCCATTCCTCTTAAAATATGTCTGCCCTCCTAGAATTTATTCCTCTTGGTTCCCTTTTTAACATGAAGAGATTTTGATAAATAGCATTTGTATGCATGGAGATGAATTAAATGGAGATTTGTTAGATGTTGAGTTATAGTGTTTTGTTTTGATTTCCTCTGTTCCTCCACTCTAAATTATTAAGTTGTTTATATCTTAGGCTTAGTTTGATTTGTTTTACTTTGCGTCTGACATGACTTATCGCAAATAAAAGTCATTCTTACACTTCAGAGACTGAGTGTATACTTTTTAAAAATCGCCTTTGCATTTTTGTTCTTAAAAAAATGATTATCAAGAACAAAAAATAACTTTAGGAAATGAAGTGCTTAGTTGGTTTGGATACAATCATGACGTTTTATTTTTAATTGAAAAGTCTTTAGTTGTGTGGCACCTGATTTTTGTTCAATAATTAGACAGTTCATACTGAAGTTCATTGCATGCCTCTTTGAATAGGCAAAGCAGATCACCTCATTAAGCCTCTGGTAGTTACATATGACTTCTAAGTCAAAGTGAGGTTCCTAGACCAGCTACATCAGCATCACCTGGTGACATGTCAAAACTACAGATTCTCTGGCCCAACCTGGATGCAGAACTGCAAATACTTCAGCCCAACAACATGTTTCAGCAGTGAGCCCTCCAGTGATGTCAATGGATTTACAGTTGGAGAACCACAACACTAATTACCTCTTGGACCATAAACATTGCTTACCTTATTACAGTTCTTAGGTAATGAGTGCTCTTTAAAAGTTCTAACTAGCAATCTTCCCTTACTCCCCTTTTTATCAACAAATGAATTCTCAAACGTAACCAAGGCTGCTTTCTGGCTTCCCCAGAGCAAGCCTATATCTGAGGTATGGCTGCCTCTGCTCCTGCCCCTCCTTCCATTTCCTCTTACATCTCCATCCCCATCTTTCTCCTCCTTTTCCTGCTCCATCCCTTCCTCTTCATTTTCTTTTTTTTCCCCTTCCTTTTCTTTCCCCTTCTCCTCTTCTCCACTGCCATCTCCTTTGCTTCTTTCTGCCCTCCTCCTCTTCCCTCAGTTACAGCTGCCTCTGATCTAGTCCCAAGGAAATCAGAATGTCAACAAACCTCCAAAGGCCCCTAGTTGGCTTTGTAAGAAGGAGCTTTGTTCTCCATGGGTCTCTGCATTCCATGCTGTGATTGTAAAGTGCAAACTGTGGAGAGGCAGGAATTACAACTGTAGTAATTCCTAGTCCTGGTTTGGGGAAGTGCTGGGGTGAGAAGAGTATCCAGTTATCACCAAGGGCTGGATTCAAAATTGAAGGATTTAAATTTACTTCCTTTCTGGAATTATTACAAATGACCCCTGGTTTGAGAAAGCTGGTACCATATTTTAAAATCCAACTGTAGAGCAAATTAGGAAATAACATGTTTTATTTCAAAAGTATGCTTGATTGTCTTAAAGAAGTTGTTCTATGATTCCTTTTATGTAGGTAGCTCCTGTAGTGCTTTGAAATGTTGATTAAAAACAAAACAAAACTAGTAACTTCAGTTTATCAGGAAAGGCAGGATAAGAAAGAATGATAGTGCAAAGCTGGTAAGCCTGTGTCTATGCATACGTGTGTGTGTGTGTGTGTGTGTGTGTGTGAGAGAGTGTGTGTGTGTGTGTGTGTGTGAGAGAGAGAGAGAGAGAGATTGTGGAAAGATGGCCACAGTATAGTAATATAGTACCATCTAGGAAACAAAAGCATAGAACTATATATATATAATAATCCTGCTACTGTTAAATTTTTTAAAGAAAGGAAAAAGGAAATCCTCACAACCACTCTATAATGTGTTTATATATATCTAGATAATGTCTGAAAAGACATGTACCAAATAGTCCCCACTTTCTCTAGGAAAAAATGGAGGGCAAAAGGGGAGGGTAATAGAGGGATTTCATATTTGTACATCATATAATTTGGTAGATACTGAGGATATTTTATATTAAGTATGTATTATATGAAAGTTAAAACCAAAGGCAAAATCTGTGCAGTTAATAAGAAGGAAGGTTGTAGGGAAGAGATGGTAAGGAGGGATAGAAGGGGACTGATACAAACTACAGCCTTATTGGTTTCATATGATTTTGTTATTTTATAGATTCTAATAATGATTCTGTATGTGGAAAAATGGAAGGTCTAGCAGAATAATAACAATGGAGTTGGAATTTCTATAAAATATTCTGTTTCTTCCCTAAATGATTTGAATCTTCTGATCTTTTGTGGATTTGGATTGGAATTATAAAGATGCTTGAGGTTAGAGCTAAATCATTATTCATCATATCTTTGTTGTTCAGAGAATGAGAGGCACTGAAGATGAAAGGCCACTTAGTGGCTACAGTGGAGAACGGAGATTCGGAGCTCCAGCTCTGGCTCCAGGCAGCCACATTTGGCTGAGTGAACATGAGCAATTCAAGCTGTGCCCTACTTTATCTGTCCACAGAGGGAACCAACATACCATGCCTCGTTGCCCTCTGAAGGTGTAATTATTTGGAAACAATATGAGATCCTCACCAGGAAGACAATCCAATACAGAGTGTTTTTGTTGCAAATTTTGTTGTATATAACTCAACCTTAAGTAGTTAGAAGAGAAAAAGTTTTGCCTTGGGTATACATTGATTCAGTTGTTTTCTATACTGAACTTTTGTACTGACTTTTTTTAATGCATGAAACTCAATTTTATATGTTTAGTGTATCATGGAGAAGTATAACCTAAGTAGCTCTCCACTTATATTTCTTATATGCAGGCTTTAAAAGTAATGCCTTGTTTCTTGTAATGCTCTGTTAAATTACTAAATTGCTGGAACAATTTGGTAAGGTCTCCATCCCCATTTGGTTTCTTTCTCCTCTCTTACTGTGAACAACTTTACCCCTGTTTTCCTGGATCCCTTCTCCTGGACCTGTTTACTTTGTCTCCCCAATGCTCCCACACTCAGATCAACTGTGCCTATACCCTGCTTTCCCTTCTAGGATTTTCATGACCAGAAGGGTAACCTCAGAACTTTCTAGCCATTTCTCAGGTCAAATGGATAGCAAGGCAGGTGTGATGATTCAGAGGTACAAACTGCAGGGGAAACAGTGTCTTAGTGTCTAAGCAAAGGATCAAAGTCTTGAAATTGACCTCAGTTTCCCCTTTGGTTATTGATCCTGTCACCATTTAGGACCTCACATGCCCCTAATGGGGAGCATGGGGATGGGCTTAAACACAGGAAGCAGCCCTCTCTACCTCTGTTTTGGGCCTTACTCAGCATGGATAGAAAAAAAATAGGACCTGATAGCAACAGTGTTCACACATTTAATCAAATAAAATAAAACAAAAACAAGTAACTCAAATTGTTAATCTCTTCCCCACAATATGCATGACTTCCCTCTCTTAGTCCAGGCTAATGTGATGAAGCCAAAAGTAACACACTTGACGGATTTATCATCAACTAAACCATGGAAGGGAAAACTTCTTCCAAATCCAAATGCTTTGAAGCTGTAAGAGTGTGGGTATGCTATTAGTTTATCAGCTTGACTTTGGTAAATGAACAGTTACCGCTCACTTGGGTGAGAAATAGCTGTGGAGTGAACCTTTGTCACAGTGTGAAGACGGTGACTTGCACATACAAAGCAGAAGCCAGGAAGGCATGGCCAGAGATATGGCCCAGTGGAGTCAGCTCATGTGGTTTTATGAGCAGCTCTGGGCTTCAGGTTCACAGGCAGAGCTGGAGTGGAACCAGCTACCACTTAAAACAGTGCAGCCTGAGGATGGTGCTGAGTTCACAGCTATTTGATGTCACCTAGAGTTTGGGAGTAGAGTAGTCTAAGTGCCAACATTTCTACCAGTGACACTCTAGCTGTAAAAAGACTAGGTAACCCTGTTTTGTTTTCCTAAAATATTTATGTACATTAATGTAATTCTCTCTGATATTATTGGCCACCCATTCTATAACCTCTTACAGTTATCAAAATATTTAGTAATGAGCGAGCAACTTGGAGCTGGTTTATTTATATAAAATAGTGAACAAGGTAACAAAGCCTGCATCATTAAAAAATTTTCTTATTTAAGAGCTAAGTTTTAAAAAGTTCATTAATAAAATGTTTTAACAACGTACAAAGTGACATTCTTTTTTTTTTAGTTGTAGATGGACACAATATCTTTAATATTTATTTATTTTTTATGTGGTGCTGAGGATCAAACCCAGTGCCTCATGCTCTACCACTGCGCTACAATCCCAGCCCCCAAAGTGACATTCTTATTGTGTATTTTGAAAGTTGCCAGTGTAAAAGTACATGTATCAAAAAGTGAAAGCCCCACAACAATTTCCGGTTTCTCCATAGAAGAAACAACTGCATCTTTCCAGAACTTTTTCTGAATGTTCACACATATGGCAGGAGTAAGGAGATGAGGTTGTTTTCTGTTTTTCTTTGTCAGTGTACCTTGACCTGCCTTATTTTTTATGACTGTGTACTATATTTATTTATTTTTGGTACGGGGGATTGAACTCAGGGGTACTTGACCACTGAGCCACATTTCCAGCCCTGTATTGTGTTTTATGTAAAGACAGGGTCTCACTGAGTTGCTTAGCGCCTCGCTGTTGCTGAGGCTGGCTTTGAACTCACGATTCTCCTGTCTCAGCCTCCCAAAGTGCTGGGATTACAGGCGTGCGCCACTGGCTATAGTTATTTTACATTTCCATGATGATGCATGTATTAGTTCTTCTGCAAATTCTTACCACTGCAAATAAAACTGTAGTAGGTCTGTATATGTGTGTGTGTTCATGGGTGAGCATGAGTGTTGAAGTTGTGTACATAGTGAATGTGTCTGACAAAAAATGGACAAAATCAAAGTGATGACACAAAATAGCACTGTGGAAAGATGATGTTCCTAAACCATGTGCACTTCCTCCCTTTTATTGAGTAATATAATTACTGCTCAATGTGCATTGCTGGACTTTAATGGAAAGTTTTTCTGTTACAATTTCATAAAGTGACATTTCAAAGAATAGTTATGCTTGCAGGTCAACGTCCTTTGAACAACTTTTATTTCTAAGCTGATTTTTTATAAAGGGTTGTATATGTGGTCAGAATGCCATGTCCGTTAAAGAAGAGCTACTGACTATAAGGAACCAAAAGGTAGCAACCCTAGACCTGTGCAGCATCCACATTTCAGCCTCTTCCTGCTGGGGGAAATAGGCTCACCTGTCAGGATGGAAGGTGGCTGACTCCTTCTTAGCCACATTTGTCCACCCAGAAATTTAGATACTGACATAACATGCAGTAAATGGCTTTATTTCCAACTCAATATGCTGATTGTGCCAAATTGGTATCATTTTAATGACCAGTTAAAGCACATATTCATAAACTATTGTATATGGCTTTCAATGCCCAAAAGTACAGTATGTTCAGTTTGGTTTGGTTTAGTTGAAAATTTTATGAAATACACATTCCAAGCGATTTGTTTTAGATTGGGAGAACAGAAAACACATTGATGGATGACGCTTGACCAATGACAACATTGCTGTTCATTTTTGTTTCCCAGTGCTAGGTCTGGTTCTTCCCATCTGGGCAATAGCACTCATTTCCTTTGGTGTTGCTCTGCTCTTCGCCCTTTTTGTATGGCTGTTTGTGTGTCCATGGATGCGGAGGAAAATAGCAGGTAAGCACTATTTTATCCTTTGGAATTACAAAAATGCTCCCAAGTCCTGAGACTTCCCATGTAACAAACCAGTATCCTCACAAATGGAGGAAATGAAAGTATAATTAACTCCAGAACATACATTGAGATACAAGCCTGGTCTCGTGGCTCTTGGCTTCTGACTAATTTCTTGCTCAAACTTTTTCTTGGTAACTTGTGACTCAGGTGAGCAGTGAGCCCTCATTGCCATTGGTAACAGGAAGTTAACTATGCAGCCAAGTTCTACCAGCCTGATGAAAAACAATACCCTTCAGGGAGATCTAAATTAATAACATAAGGAGATATCACTTCAAACCCACAAGAATCACTAAAAGTTAAAAAAAAAAACAAAACAAGTCATTCCAAGTGTTGATGAGGAAATGAAATAACTGCAATTCTTATAAACTTATGGTGAAATGTAAAGTAATTCAACCACTTTGGAAATTAGCTTAGCAGTTTTTTATAAAGGTAACTATATACTTACCGTATGACCCAGCAATTTCACTCCTAAGTATTTATCCAAGAGAAATTAAAATGTAAGTTCATAAAAAGACACACTACATACAGATCTGTTAGTCAAAATAGCCCCAAAGTGGGAACAACCCAAATGTTCACCAGCAGGTGAGTGGATAACCAAATCATGGCATATACATGTGTATAATAGATTACTCAGCAATAAGGAGAACTGAACCTAGTGGTAGACACAACCATATAAGGAATTTCATAGACGTTATATTGAACAAAAGAAGTCAGATACAAAATAAAGCATATGCCATATGACTCCATGTTTAAGGTAAACTCCGTAAGTTTACCTTAAGAAATATTATGGATGATTCCTTAAAATCCAAAATAGGGAAAACTAATTGAAAGTGAAGAAATCACCAGTTATCTGGGAGTTTGGAAATGATTTAAAGGGACACAAAGGAACTTTTCAGAGATATGGAAATATATTTTCATGTTTTAACTGGGGAAATGGTCACAGGATGTGCTGATTTGTTACAGATTATCCACCATTTAAAATGTCTGGGTTTTGCCAGGTGCACTGGCACATGCCTGTAATCCTAGCAGTTCCAGAAACCGAGGCAGGAGGATTGCAAGTTCAAAGCCAGCTCAGCAACTTAATGAGCTAAGCAATGTAGTGAGACCTTGTCTCAAAATAAAAAGAGTGGGGATGCGGCTCAGTGGATAAGGGCCCCTGGGTTCAATCCCTGGTACCAAAAATTGATAGATAAATAGATAGTCTGGATTTTATCATATGTAAATTATACCTCAATAAAAAAATTTTAATCTGGGCATGGTCGTGCTTGCCTGTGATCCCAGAGACTCTGGAGACTGAGGCAGGAGGATCACAAATTTGAGGCCAGCCTTAGCATCTTAGTGAGGCCCTAAGCAATTTAGCAAGACCCTCAAAATAAATTTTTTAAAAAGCGAGAGATATAGCTCAGTGGAAAAATGACCTTGGGTTCATCTCCAGTCAAAAAAAAAAAAGAAGGAGAAGAAGAAAAATATGTTTAGGCTGATTATGTGGCTCAATGGCAGAGTGCTTGCTTAGCATGCACTAGTCCCTGGGTTTGGCCCCCAGCACCACAAAGAAAGGAAGGAAGGAAGGAGGGAAAATATGCCTAGAAAATCAGTCACAGTATTTTGCTATTACCAGCAATACAGTTGAATTCCAAGCCTTGAAGCCACATGCTTCTATGGAGCTCACAAAAAGAGAGAAGTATTTAAATTCAGTCTCAGAATGTGCCTTACAGTCATGTTTCAATATGGGTATATCTGAATTTGAAAATCCATGTTTCAAAAAAAAAATTAAACATCATGCTAATTAAACATCATGAATTGGAAGACTCAATATAGCAAAGATGTTGGTTCTTCTCAAATTGATCTATACTGAAATAATTGAAATAAAAATCCCAGGAGGATGTTTTGTTGATGTAGATAAGCTGCTTTTAATAGTTATATATAAAGTCAAAGAAACTAGAATAATCAAAATAATTATGAAAAAATAGAATAAATTTGGAGGATTCCTACTGACTGACTATAAGACTTAATGTAAAAGGCTGGGGCTGTAGCTCAGTGGTGAGCACTTGCCTCGTTATGATCAATCCCTAGTGCTGCAAGAAAAAAAAAGAACAGACTACGGTACAGAAATAGACCCACACAAATTTGGCAAATGAATTTTTGACAAAGATTCAAAGGCAGGTCAATGGAGAAGTAGTATTGGAACTACCAAACATATATATGCCAAAATAAGAACTTTACCCGAAATCTTAAACCTTATAAAAAATTAGTTCAAAAAGCACCATGTATCTAAATGTAAAACAGTAAGACTTTTAGGGAGAAAAAAAGAAGGAAAAACTTTTGTGACATTGGGTTAAGCAAGGGTTAACACATGACCCCTAAAATATGATCCATAGAAGAAGAAATTGAAAAATTATACTTCATAAAAATGAGAACTATTGCTTTCTTAGAAGTACCATTAAGAGAAGCTTCTTGTATTTGGAATATATAAAGAAATTTCAAAAAACAAATAACTCAGTTAAAACAGCTAAATATTTGAATAGGCACTTCACCAGAGAAGAGAGATCAATGGCAAATAAGCCCCTGACAAGGTGTTCAGTATCACTAACCATCAGGGAAATAAAATCACCATGAGATATCACTACACTCCTATTTGAATGGCTTTAAAAAAAACTGACAATACTAAACAGTGATGAGGAAGAAGAACAGCTGGAACGCTCATATATTGCTGGTGGGAATGTGAAATGGAACAGGAAGACAGTTGGGCAGTTTTTTACAAGGTTAAATATACATTTACCATAAATATCACTCCTGAGTATTTCCCCAGAGAAATGACAACTTAAGTTCACACAAAAAAACTGTCCACAGCACCTTTATTCATATTACCAAAAACTGGAAACAACCCAGACTATCCACAGAATGAATTAATAAATCTTGGTGCCTCCAAACATTGGAATCTACTGTCAATATTTAAAAGGAACAAACTGTCGGTTCATGGAGGAATTGAAAGGCATTATGCTGAGTAAAAGAAGCCAGTCTCAGAAAATTAAATACCATGATTTTATCTAGATGACTTTCTGAAAAAGTCAAAAGTATCAGGTCAGAGATCAGATCACTGATTGTTATGGTTAGGACTGCGCAGAGAATCTGACCACAGAGTTTTGGGGGACAATGGAAATTTCCACTTTCTGATTGTAGTGGTAATCACCACTACATACATAGTTCTACGCATGTTTTAAAATCAGGATTATACAGACACACAGTCAGATTAGTGCATGTAAATTTTAAAACTAATAATTTTTAAAAATTTACGTTAATGCATACTATGTCAAACTAATTAGTGAAACCATATTAGTAATGGATTAAAAACCAGCTTCTTGTTCCCATGAAGCTGCTTCCTGCCCTGTCCTATCCTGAGAATAAACATTCCCTTCTGCATTCACGCAAACAACTAGCCTGAGATGAGCCATTCTTACTCGTGCTATTCGTCTGATTTTATCTGTTGGACTCATGAAATGTACATAAATGCTTTGATTTTCAAATACTTTTTCTGATAACTAAACCTTAATTGTCAGGACCTTAAAATCATTGCTTTCCAGGTTTTGACTGTAATGTCACAATATGAAATTGATACTGTTCCCCATCCTAGCTTCCTGCAAGGTTTTTATTAAATCAAACTTGTATACTTTGATATTTCAGTACTTCAAAAAGTGTTTAATATTTCCAAAAAAATTATTTTTATGTGTGTATTTTAAGTACAGATTAGTGATTAAGGGCATGAACCAGGACCACAGAGCTACTGCCTGCATTTAAATCTTAAATTTAAATGCTACTTACTACCTGTGTGAGCTGAGGCCAATGACCTAACCTCTTTGTGTCTCAGTTTGCTCATTAACAAAATGAAAAACAAAATACTTGTCTTATATAAATGTTAATTTTTGTTATACTTTTTATAATATTTACAAATATTATCTTTAATCTAAATTATAAACAACTTAAGATGAGCAATCTTTATGTACTTTTTTTTTTTCTTTTTGCAGTGCTGAGGATCAAACCCAGGGCCTCACTCATGCTAGGCAAGCACTCTGACCCAGAGCCACACCTCCAGCCCTATATTTTTGTGTACGCATTCCCTGTAGAGCATAACAAATTTAGTTTTTTAAAAAAGAAATCTCTATATCTGACTGTCTAGGTAGAGAGAAAGATAAATGATAGAGACAGATATGTGTAAGTGTATCCAGAAGAGGAACTGAAAGTTTCTTTCCATTTCATTTATGTAGGTGAGAGTTTAGTGATTTGCTCAGGATAATTTTCAAAAGCATGATAATTAGCAGCACCATGTATCAGATTTGATTAAAAATACTACTTTTGAGCTTTAAGACAGCTTCTTAAAATTCCATAGTTTATTTTTTGTTTTGTTTTATGTTGTCCAGGGTGGCTGCAAACCCCTGGCCCCAAGCCATGCTCCTGCCTCAGCCTTCTGAGTAGCTGGGACTACAGGCATAGGCCTTCCTTCCACTCTCCTTCCTTGTTTCTTTTTAAAGTGTAAAGGGTTTTTTTTTTTAAGTAAGTAGGAGCTTCCTATTCCTTTGAAGGAAAAAATTTTCTTGTTACATAAAATTTGGTATGATGAAGAAATGTGAAACCAATAATTTATAGACCAGAAGAAAATCAAAAATGCTAGAATAATATCTATGAAGACAAAAAGGATAAACTGGAAAATTTCAGTGATTCTGAGGTTAGTTTAAGGAAATAGGAGGCCAGTCTAGATGATTGTGGATTTATAGAACATTGTCCCTGGGAGAGATCTGGGTGATCAAATTTAACCCTCTCTTTTTTGTGGTTTTCATATGTAGTAACTCAGGCCCTAAATGCTCATCTTTTTCCTTAGTAGATAAATTTCCCAGCTAGAGTTTTACAGATAATTAAGCTTTCTACTTTATTTTCTCAGGCTAGCTATACCTTTTTTTTTTTTTCAAACTAAGTGCTAAAGGATATAGATATATTCACGTTTTAATATTCACTTTTCAATAACAGAAATTCTCTTCTGAAAGTTGCAGTTATAATTCTATTTTCTTTAGGAAAATTACAAAAAGAAGGTGCTTTATCACGAGTATCTGATGAAAGCCTCAATAAAGTCCAAGAAGCAGAGTCCCCCGTCTTTAAAGAGCTCCCGGGTGTCAAGGCAAACGACGACAGCACAGTCCCTCTCACAGCGTCAGCTGGGGAGACATCTGGGGCCTCAGAAGGCACATCAGTGGGGAACCACCCACGGGCCTCCTATGGTAAGACTCACCTGCAGAGCTTGGGGTTACCTGAGGTGCAGAGGCATTTCTCAGATGACCGGCCAGACCTGGGTGCAGGTCCAAAAGTTTTCACCAATTTTGTGATTTTTAGTGTTGGTGCTGGGGTTTGAACCCAAGGCTTTGCATGTACTAAGCTTGCACTTCACCCCTTTGCTATATCCCCAGCCCCTCAATTTTATGTTTTGAGAAAACCCAGCAGCTAAAAAGGCCTCAGGAAACCATCCCAATCCAGGGCAGGGTGTCTCCTATCCTGTGATTTTCTTCCCAGAGCTATTTATTCTTATCTGAGGTGCCAGGGCCCACTGCAGCGAGAGGCTGCGCTGCACTCACTCAGCTTGCCTGTGCAAATCTTCCCCAAATGCTGAAGACTGGTTCACTCAGCTGCTGCACATGCTTGGCTCATGGAAGATGTGAAGTGAAAGCTAAGGTTGGAACCAAGGACGTTGTCTCACCATAAAATCACAGAAACTAGCCAGCTGTGGTGGCCCAAGCCTGTAATCCCAGCACTTAGGGAAGCTGAGACAGGAGAATCGCGAGTTCAAAGCCAGCCTCAGCAATGGCGAGGCGCTAAGCAACTCAGTGAGACCCTGTCTCTACATAAAACACAAAATAGGGCTGGGGATGTGGCTCAGTGGTCGAGTGCCCCTGGGTTCAATCTCCAGTGCCAAAAAAAAAATCCCAGAAACCACCCAAACCACCTTTTAGCCTCATAACATGAGTGGACAGTGACTGCTCAAGCCTACCAGCTACTTCCCCTCCTGCAAGGTAGGCCTCAGCACCTGCTTTCCATAGGTGTATTCTCAGGTGCAGCCCAAAGAAAACAAATTGGTTTTGGTTTTTGTGTGTGTGGTGCTGGGGATCAAACCCAGTGTGCCTCCTGCGAGGTGAACACATGCTTTATCACTGAGCTATATTCCTAGACCTCCAAAGATGCCTCCCACTGTTAAGAAGCACATAGTACACTACCTATCTAATGTGAACTGAGTTTTGTCTTATATATCAAGTTTTTCTTCCTTTCCTCCCACCTGTTTTTTTGTTTTTCTTATGGTATGGCAGTACTGGGTATTGGCCCCAGGGGTACTATATCCTCAGATGTTTTTATTTTTCTTTTGAGACATGGTCTTAGTAAGCTGCTGAGGCTGGCCTCAAACTTGTGACCCTCCTGCCTCAGCCTCCCTATTTACTGGGATTATAAGTGTGCATCACCATACCCAGCCTCATAGATGAAGTTCTTCTAAAATTCCTTATTAGAATTCTCCCTTTATGGATAGCTAGAAGCAGAAAAGAGTGCTGTAATAATTTCTAGAAGATACTTTTTAAAAAAGAACTTAATATCATTTTGACATACCATGTTGTTTGTTCTGCCCTTTTGTTATATGTTTCCATGTTTACTTATATTTTGAATTTTAACCCTATTATAACACATACTTTATAGTTAGAAAATGAAGCAAGTAGAAAAGAATTAAAATTACCCATAATCCAACCTTCCAGGATCAGTGCCAGGAAATGGTAGAGAGTATTTCTTTGCAGACATGGTTTATATTCAAGAGGCTAAAATATAAAACATTTTTGTTTGATTGGTGCCAGGGATGGAACCCAAGGCCTTTGCATGTTAAGTGTGTATTCTTACCACAGAGCTATACCTCCAGTCCTAAAATAAGACTTTTTAAAATCCTTTTCAGGAAGGGCACTTTCCATGACTCATGGTTCTGCAAAATCACCGATCTCCAATGGCACATTTGGCTTTGATGGCCACACAAGGAGTGACGGACACGTGTATCACACTGTACACAAAGACTCGGGCCTCTACAAAGACTTGCTGCACAAAATTCACATAGACAGAGGCCCCGAGGAGAAACCAGCCCAGGAAAACAACTACAGGCTCCTGCGACGGAACAACAGTTACACTTGCTACACCGCAGCCATTTGTGGGATGCCAGTTCACTCTACTTTCAAAGCTACTGACTCGTCCTCTGCCCCAGAAGATAGTGAGAAGCTGGTGGGTGACACTGTGTCCTATTCTAAGAAGAGACTTCGCTATGACAGCTACTCCAGCTACTGCAATGCAGTTGCAGAAGCTGAGATTGAGGCAGAGGAGGGTGGTGTGGAAATGAAGCTAGCATCTGAGCTGACAGATCCTGACCAGCCTCGAGAGGACCCTGCAGAAGAAGAAAAGGAAGAGAAGGATACTGCTGAGGTCCATCTTCTGTTCCATTTTCTCCAAGTCCTCACTGCCTGTTTTGGATCCTTTGCTCATGGTGGCAATGATGTGAGGCAAGTATGTTCATTTGTTTAACGAGTATGTTTTGAGGGTCAGTCAGGTTCCAGAATACAGCAATGGACGACACAGACAAAACTCCCTGCTGCTGGGGGAGGAGTGCACTAATAACAAACACAGAAGTAGCATGCATAGCGTGCTAGATAGTGATGAAGGTTAAAGAGAACGATCAAGTAGAAAGGGGCAACTGTCAGAGTGTAGGTAGGTGTGCAGAGAAGAGCTCGTTGAGCCAGGTCTGAAGGAGGTAAGGGAGCCAGCCAGGTGAATGTCATGGGAAGAGGAAACAGCAAGTACAAAGGCCAGAGACAGAGAGTACCTGGAATATTCTAGGAAGAGCAAGAGGCCTAAGAGGAGAGAGAATGCAGACTGTACAGTCAGCAAGTCAGGCCTGAAATATATAGGGCCACAAAGACACAGAAAGGAGTTTCTATCTTTTGGGTGCAGTGGTGCATACCTGCAGTCCCAGCTACTCCAGAGACTGAGGCAGGCAGATCACATTAAAACAGGGTTTTGGAGGTTTAACAGAAGTTTTCAAAGCAGAAAATGGGCACAGGCATTTACTTGGAGGAAATGTTATATATTTAAGCCCTCTTGCCTAGATTTTCTCATCTATAAAATAGAAACACCAGCACCCAGAATCCAGTGGCAATAACATGTCAGTCTTAGTTGTTCCCAGTGACAACTGTGGTATCAGTGTTAGCACATGCAAAGGCATGACAGATGTCACACAGGCTAGATAGAGTCTGATGTGCTGAGAGCCAGGCTGTACTCAAGGGACTGCTGGCCTGTGGTCACACTGGAGCAGCAGCAGCCAATGTCTGTGGCTCCAGAGTACCAGCTGGAGGCATTTAGGAGGGGTAGTACAGAGCCGTGGAGGCTGCCTAGGAGGGCTGCTGCTGGGGAGGGTCACTAGTGCAGCAACAGTCCCTAGGAGTCTTTCCAGATGGGACTCCCTGGGTAAGAGGACAGTGGACTATAAGGTCTGGGACAGATCGAGATCAAGTGAACACTTTTCCTTCAGTGATATCTTGTGCCGGAGGGTCATAGACACCACCTGTGGTCTCTGTAGTCTTCCCCACTCCACATACGCAGACTCTGTAGCTACTTGGTGTAGCTTTAAGTCATAGCTTTCACTATAGTTATGTGGCAGGCATTTCTTCCCACAACAGAGGGAGTCAGGGTGGGGGAGGGTGGGGCATCCTGCCTCAGACTCCCCTGGCTCAGCCCTAGGCCTTTACTCTGGAGGAGGCAGCAAGGTCTGCAAGAATCCAAGGCCCCCAACTTTGAGTCTTCATTCTCTTCTAGTTGTGTAGCCCTAGACAAGTCACACACCTTTGCAAAGCCTTAGTTTCCCAGTCTGTAAAATAGGGTCAAGCTAGTTCCAAATTCAGAGTTTCCATGAGGATGATGTAAGATTCTTGTGCATCACACTTATGACAGTTTTCCTCACATAATCAGCACTGATCCATTGTCACCATTCCTATTATTATCATGCAGAGCTCATGTTTTGGTCCAAATAAGGACAACATGCTGCCACTTTTTTTACTGTCCAATTGTGGAATTCTCCATGGGTACCTATACCTAGCCTATGCATATGAAACTTCATTTCTGTTCTTTTTAAAAGAAGTCTTGAAGCCAGACAAGCCTGGGCACCCTTTGCTCTGCTTCATGACTTATGAGTGTTTCTATATGATTAGGGGCTCCATGTTCTGTCCTAATTTTTGTGTGCTTCTCACACCACTGACTCCTGTTCATCTTTAAGAATTCTTCACTGAAGTCCTGGTACTGACAGAATGTTATGAATTGGGTTCCTCACTTCTAGGAGATGAAGCTTTCGTTAGGGAAATTTAAAAAAATACATGAAAAAGTAACAAACCACCCCAAAACAGTACTTTGAGTTCAGAGGAAGAGTCCAGGTGTTCAGTGCTTCAGATGACCTGAGTTTGGAGCAATTGCTTGCAATTTGGTTCTGGTTTTGAGACTTTGAGGAGGACATCTCCTGATCAAATCCAGGTTCTAGAAACAATAAACTAACCATGAAAAGGGCTTCTATTGATTCAACAAAAGGTTGCACCAGGCCTCAATACTGAACCATTTCTAACTCATTCTAATCTTCTTCAAAACAACCCTTTGAGCCAGGTAAGTAATAGCCTTCAAAGACAGAATCTGAAGCTCAGAAATGTAAAGTTACTTGACCAAGATCATATAGCTAAAAAGAAGCAGACTTGGGAGCCAGTTATTTGCAACTCTCAGCCTATACTGTGTCTGCACAGCTGGATTGCAGGAGGAAACTAGAGCAAGCAAAGCCATTAAAATCCCACATGTGCTGGGCATGGTGGTACATGCCTGTATTCCCTATGGCTCAGGAAGCTGAGGCAAGAGGATTGTGAGTTCAAAGCCAGCCTCAGCAACTTAGCAAGGCACTAAGCAACTCAGTGAGACCCTGTCTCTAAATAAAATATTTTTTAAAAGGGCTGGAGATTTGCTCAGTGGTTAAGCACCCCTGGGTTAAATCCCCAGTACCCAAAAATAAAACAAAACAAAACATAAAATAACAACCAACATTGTCAGTCCTGTGCTGGGCTGCCTAAGGCCTGAGGGACAATAGCATGTCCAGGGCAAGCATGTGAGTGCCTGAGTGAGCCTGAATTCATACCTCAGTCCTGCTTCCTGCCAGCAACATGACCTTGGCCTTGGTTTCCTCATCAGGAAAAAGAAAGTGACAGTGTCTAGTTTGCAGAGTGGTTATGTGAATTAATGGTGAGCAATAATTCTATGATTTCATCTTGTGGAACCAGACAGGTCTATCCAAAACCAGGAGCTAGTATTAGTAGTATTAGCAGTAGCAGATGTGGCAGTGGAAATGGAAAGAAATCTGAGGAAAAAAAGAAGAAAAACAGAACTTGATTACTATATCCACTTCTTGTGATTTTTCAGAAATTTTTAAAGAGTTAATAAATCACACACTCATTAGGATAGCTACTGTCAGGAAAAAAAAAACAGAAATGTTGGCAAGGATGTGGAAAAATTAGAACCCTTGTGCTCTATTGGTAGGAATATAAAATGGTGTAACCACTATGGAAAACAGAATGGAGATTCCTCAGAAATTTAAAATAGAACTGCCATTTGATCTAACAATCCCACTTCTGGGTACATATCCCAAAGAATTTAGTGCAGAGTCTCAGATAATTTGCATATACATGATCAAAGCAGCCTTATTTACAATAGCCAAGAGGTAGAAGCAACATAAATATCCAATGAGGGATAAATGGCTAAACAAAATGTGGTATATAAATACAATGGAATATTATTCAGATGTAAAAAAAGGAAATCCTGTCACGTACTACGACATGACTTAACCTTGAAGACATAAGTGAAATAAATCTGAATGAAGAGAGTAATAGGATATGATCCCAATTATCTGAGGCATCAGAAATAGTCAAAATCAGAACCAGAAAGTAGAATGGCAGTTGCCAGTAGCTGTGGGGAGGGGCACAGGGTTGTTTCATGGGTGTAGAGTTTTAAATTTGCAAGATAAAAAAAAGTTCTAGAGATCTGTTTCACAGCGGTGTAAGTATACTCAAAATTACTGAACTCTACACTTGACTAAGACAGTAATTTCATGTTATACTTTTGACTGTCACCACTAGATTATGCAGATAAGCTACAAATAAAGGAAGACTAATTCTTGAGACTGAGAAGTTAGTGTATATTGTGTATTGTGCCATGTGTATGTATAATTAATCTTTTTCTTTCTAGTAATGCCATTGGTCCCCTGGTAGCTTTGTGGCTGATTTATGAACACGGTGGAGTAATGCAAGAAGCAGCTACTCCTGTCTGGCTGCTGTTTTATGGAGGAGTTGGAATTTGTACAGGTCTCTGGGTTTGGGGAAGAAGAGTGATCCAGACCATGGGGAAAGACCTCACTCCAATCACACCTTCCAGGTAAGCCAGCTGGTTGAGCTGACAGTGCTTGACAGTTGAAGCCTGCTGTCAAGCCCGAGTTGGTGTGTCAGAGAGCACTCTCATGCTGTCCACCATCAATGGTCACAAGTGAGGACAGGGCAAAGGACAAGAGTGATTCCTTCTTCCACCTTTGGTCACCATTGGTCATCCCCCTCTTACCACACTCCTCTGTCCCACCTACAGTGGCATTGAGATGAGGAACAGGAAGGTTGAGAGGTAAGTAGAAGCTGAAGCAAAGCAGGAGGGAAGGGAAAATGGGAAGCCTGTTGCAGCCCCCAGCTTACTCCCACTATTGATCTTTCCCCTTGTGAACCCCTGGGAGCAAGTGGGTAGGGAGGATGAGGCAAACAGCACCAGTACCAGGGCCTATCCTTCTCCAAATTTCCTTATGCACATCAGCTCTATCTGTTCAAGGGAAGCTATCATCAGAGCACATCTGGCTCCTCTTCTGTTAGTCAGCTTTCCAGCACTATAACAAAATACCTGAGATAATTGGGCGGGAGAGGTAGCTTAGTGGCAGAGCACTTACCTAGCATACATGAGACTCTGGGTTCAATCCCTAGCACCACAAAAACAAAACAAACAGACAAAATACCTGAGATAACTAACTTAGAAAAGATTTATTTTTGCTCAGTTTTAGAGGTTCTAGTCCATCATAGGCCTCATTGCTTTGGGCCTGTGGTGAGACAGCACTTCATGGCAGGAACATGTAACAGAGAAAAACCACTCACCTCTCAAAATTGAGAGCAGAGAGAAAGAAGCTTTCCATTTCTAACATCCTTTTCAAGGGCACACCTCCAGTGACCTAAGGATTTCCCACTAGGTCCCATCTCCCAAAAGTTCTGCCACCTCCCAATAGACTATCCTGGGGATCAAGCCTTTAAGGCATGGGCCTTTGGAAGACATTCAGGATCCAAAGTACAAACATTGATGTGGTTGTGTCACTATAGTATGCTAATTTTAAGTCCTTTGGGTATATACTGAGGACTGGAATAAGTGTGTCAATTATGGTTCCATCCCAAGTTTTCTAAAGAATCTGCGTACTGCATTCCATAGTGGTCCTACCAGCAATGTATGAGTGTACCTTTTCCCCCACATCCTTGCCAGCATTTACTGTTACTTGTATTCTTGATAATTGCTATTCTGATTAGAGTGAGATGGAATCTCAGTGTAATTTTAATTTGCATTTCTCTAATTGCTAGAGATGTTGAACATTTTTTCATATATTTTTTGACCATTCATATTTTTTCTTCTCTGAAGTTCCTGTTTAGTTCCTTTGCCCATTTATTGATTGGGTTCTTTGTTTTTTTGGTGTTAAGTTTTTTGAGTTATTTATATATCCTGGAGATTAGAGCTCTATCTGAGGTAGAGGTGGTAAAGATTTTCTCCTATTCTGTAGGCTCTCTGTTCACATTCTTGATTGTTTCCTTTGCTATGAAGAAGCTTTTTAGTTTGATACCATCCCATTCACTGATTCTTGATTTTACTTCTTGCACAATGTTTATAGCAGCTCAACTCAAAATATCCAAGCTATGGAACCAGCCTAGGTGCCCTACAACAGATGAATGGATAAAGAAAATGTGGTATATATACACAGTGGAATATTACTCAGCTATAAAGAAGAATGAAATTATGGCATTTGCCAGTAAATGGATGGAACTGGAGAATATCATGCTAAGTGAAATAAGCCAGTCCCAAAAAACCAAAGGCGGAATGTTCTCTCTGATATGTGGAAGCTAATCCACAACAAGGGAGGGTAGAAAGGGGAAGATTAAAAAGGTTCATTGGATTAGACAAGGGGAATGAAGGGAAGGGAGGGAAGATGGGAATGGGAAAGACGGAATGAATTGGACATAACTTTCCTTATATGTGAATATATGACCAGTGTGACTTCACATCATATACAACCACAAGAATGGGATCCTAATTAGAATAAGTTATACCCCATGTATGTATAATGTGTCAAAATACACTCTACTATCATGTATATCTAAAAAAAAAAAACAACAAGAAAAAGATCCAAAGTAGGGCCTGCCTTACCTAAAAACTCTCCATCCACAGCAGCTCTCATCCACCGTCCTTCTAGAGTTGCCTTAGGCATCCTCCCTGTAGCTCAGCCAGATGGGGATGTGTGCCCCTGCTGTCCTAGGTGGGGTCTGGAGGCTTTAGATGTGGTTGTTCTCTTGTATAGCTTTTAAATATATAAGGGGTTAAATGACAAACTTAGAACTTTCAGAATACAACTAAAATTTGGTGCTACCTATTACTGGAAGTCTTTTCTTTCATTTTAAAACATATTAGAGCTCTTCATTTGCATTTTTTTTCTAATTTTCAGTTTACCCCTTGAACTTCATTTTAACAAGATTCTTTTAGAAGATTGCTTTGAAGAAACATTAGTAATCTGAGAAAAAATTGCTTTTTTTGTAATAAACACATTTTAAAAATGAACGCATAGTTTTTCTTATACTCCTTTAGAAAAGTGACTAATTTATCATCTTATTACACAGCAGGAATTTCTGACCCAGTTTCTGCAGTGTGGTTTTTGAAAACATATCAGGAAAACAAGGCTGTCTGAGACTGTCAACAGTATAATGCAAAGTCTTAGTGTGAATCGTTGCCATTATGCAGCAGTTTCTTGTTCTGCTAATGGCAGTCTGTTCCAGTCAATAGTCAACCCAAAAAATGTTCTGGTGAGACTTTGCACCCACAGGGTGTCAGTGAAGCCAACAAAGAGCGCCTATGATATGTCTTCTTGTGCTCCCTCCTGCAGCGGCTTCACCATTGAACTGGCCTCAGCCTTCACAGTGGTCATCGCCTCCAACATTGGGCTTCCTGTCAGCACCACACACTGCAAGGTAGGCCTCTGCCAGCGGAGGAGTGTCCTTTCATGAGGCTGCTAGGATCAGCCCAGAGTCACCAAGTGAATTCCAGAAAAGCTGGTAACTCTTTTTGTATATGATTGTTTGTGGGGCATAAAAAAGCATCTCAGGGTTTGCCAGATCTGCCAGAACCTTGTTGGATGTGCGTTTTTGATGTCCTTAAATTGTCCCTCCTGACCAATCATCTTTCCTGCTCTGTAGTATGACACCTTTTGCTGTTCAGACTTTGCTTTCTCAGTGCAGGAATACAAGGACCTTTCTTCCTTACACGTGTGCTTCACGCTTCTCTTTAGGCTTGTGCATCCCTCATTGTTGCTACTGTGGATTTTGCATTAATGTCATGTGTGTGCTAACTATGTGACTCAGGGCATGCCCCTGAGTTCCAACCCATTACAGGGTTCCAGGGCTTGACCATAGAAGTAGAAATAGAAATAAATAAATCATCTTAATGGAATTGAAAGATGTGGTGGTGTCAGGGTTTTTCTCCCCCTATATGATGTTCAAAGTAACTATAATGCCCTATAGTAGTCCCAAATGAATTTAATTCTCAATATGGACCACTGCCGAGTGCTCTAGAACTTACAGCTGTATGAGAGGGAATTCTTTGTCGTGGTGGTCAAATGGAGCAGTAAGGAGTTTTGATGATTAATGAAGAAGATATAGAATCTATGAGTTTCAGGAAATTATCTGAAGTTGAGCAGGGGAAGCCAGGACTAATTCACAATTACAATAGCCTAAGTCTGCCAGAATCTGAAGATAATTCTAACATATCCTCCAGGGGCCTTCTATATGCAGAAATACCCACCAGCCTCAACAAATCCACAATCCACTTCTGGATTTTTCCCTAGTTTTATTTATTCATGTCATTCAAGAAAAACTCATTTGTATTTGCTGTGCTCTAGGAACCTAGGGGAACACAGCAGCCACAAGGTATACATGGTTATCTACTTTTACCCATGACTCTAAAATTCCAGCCAATATGGTTATAAACAAATGTGAGTTAAATGCAAATGACTTGGTGCTTCAAATATTTAGATCAGGTGGCATTTATAGGAATGTTTTAAATGGGCCAGCATGTTTAAGACAAAGCTGAGACTTTGTGGCATAAAGAATCAACCTCAATGGAAGGAAGTTTCTTGTTTTTCCTTTTTTGCTACAATATATAGAAAAACCTCAATTTCTACGAATTCTCACCATAAAAATCACTTCTACTTACCAGTTGTATGCAGAGACCTGTGCTTAGTTCTTTATTCGTGCACAATACACCATTAACTTCCCATAGTAACTCTGTGAAATTAGTAGTTATTCCCAGTTTATAGATGAGAAAACTGAGGCCTCTGGAGTTAGGTCACTTTTAAAAAAATCATATAGTTAGCATGTGATAGAACCAGGATTCAAATCTTCATCTCATGTTATATGCCTCCTAATTATAGTCGTGATAAGCATTGTTGCGGTAACCAACCTCATGACTAATGTGTAGGGCAAGTATTTGCTGGGTACTCTTTGGAGTGTGTTATAAATATTAATTAATTTAATCTTCCCAAGAACCTTTTGAAGTGGATACTAACACTTCCCCAGTTTCATAGATGTAGAAACAAAGGCATAGAAAGGTTAAGTAATGTACCCAAGGAAGCATAAGCAAGGAATGTTCACGCTGAGGTGTCCACATAAGTAGTGTGGCTCCAAGCCTTGCTCCCCACTTCTCTGCTCTTCTGCCTTTCTAGGATAAGGGAGGAGGGCAGGGAAAGGTGTGAGGTGCTCCTATCAATCATCATTGTTATTTTTCTAATTTTGGTTATTTATAAATTACCAAAGGGACTGGGATTGTAGCTCAGTGGTAGAGCACTCACCTAGCATGCATGAGGCCCTGGGTTCTATTCCCAGTACCATAGAATATAAAAATAAGAATTACTAAAGTACATATTTATTGAAATATTTCAAACAATATGAAACTATAGAATGAAAAGTGGCCATCAGGAGACTGAGGCAGAAGAATTGCAAGTTCAAGGCCATCCTCAGCAATACCCTGTCTCAAAATAAAAAATAAAAAGGGCTGGGATATGGTTCAGTGGCAGAGGGCATGCCCCTGTGTTCAGTCCCCAATACTTACCAGAAACAAAAAAGGAAAACTGACTATCTTCTTCCCCCTCATTGCACTTCACTTCAATTATTCAATTCACTGTGATATGTGGGAACATAGAAAAAATACACATTGTTTTCTAAGGAAAAGGATTTTACTTTTTTTGTTTTTATTGGCATATTAGAATTATATACAGTAGTAGGATTCATTGTGAGTTATTCATCAATTTCATTCCCTGGTACTCTTGCCTCCCTACAGCCCCCTTCTTCTACTCTCCTGGTTTCCCTTCAATAGGAGCATTATAACTAAACATGAAAGTGAGATACACTGTGATAGATCTGTATGTGTACATAGCATGAAGGATTAGTGTAACAAAGAGTTGGTTCTTTGAAAATATAATCAAGAATGATAAACCCTTAAACTTTTAACTTTTCTGTAGGCATAAATAATCTTTTGGACTGCTTTTAAATAAATGTTACAGTGTCTTTAATGATTAACTGCACTTTAACAGCCTTTTAAAAACAAACTCTCACACTAGTTGAAATATCCCTTAAAAACCAGTACTGGCTTTCCTAGGTCACTGTTACTTACCTAACTACATTAGCATTTACACTAATGTGTACAGTATTAGAATTGATAATACCAATTTTGCTAATAACATTAAAATCTAGAACACAACTTCTAGAAATAGATGAAAAGTATAAAATGCCTTACAAAACTAATCTCTTAATTTTTATCTTTTAATATCATTTCCCCAGTATTTACATTTACACTCTAATAAGGAGATATTAAGGGATTTACATCCAGTTTCTACAGGACCTTTGTCAATGAATGTGTGTTATTGTCCGAAAGTATATAAGTTTTGTGACCACAGGGATGATGGTAAGTAGTATTAGGATAGTTTGTTGGCACCTACAGCAAGTCTCCTTCACATGGGACCACAGTGGGATGTCATCAGTGAAATAGAGCTCAACTTGGCTTCTCGTCAGTTTGTTCTGTCATTTATTGTGGACTTCTGGACGAAGACCAGAGCTAGTCACTGCAGGAGCCACAAGCAGAGTTCTGCCTCATGAGAACTTACAGGGACGTGGGAGAGCAAATCACTTTCATTGAGGCCAGATAATAGAAGTGTTAGGAAAAGGTCACAGCTGCCATCACCCCATAACACTTTCTCTCTCAGATCGCATATTTCCTCTGTGCAACAATCCCCAAACGGCAAACGTGGAATGAAGTATGAGACACGTGGGATGGTATTAAGAATGAGGCCAGCCGGGAGCGGAGGCACACGCCTGTAATCCCAGCACTTTGGGAGACTGAGACAGGAGGATCACGAGTTCAAAGCCAGCCTCAGCAACGGCAAGGCGCTAAGCAACTCAGTGAGACCCTGTCTCTACATAAAACACAAAAAAGGGCTGGGGATGTGGCTCAGTGGTCGAGTGCCCCTGAGTTCAATCTCCAGTACCAAAAAAAAAAAAAAAAAGAATGGGGCCAATGTAGGGGGAACCAGGAATTTGTAAACATTCAGAGGGTGTTGATATCCACATAAAATCATAACCAAATCACATCAGATTTTCAGGAGTAGTTATCCTACATTTGATTTTTAAGTTTCTTGCTTAGAACCATCCATTAGAAGGTGGGCAGAAGTAGGGAAATTGGCAGGAAAAAAGATGGAAACTAATTTTTTTTTTTTGGTACTGGGGATTGAACTCAGGGTTACTCGACCACTGAGCTTATGAGTTTATCTGGGTAGATTTCATTCATTCATGCTTTCTTCTAAGTGTACATAATTTAGTACATAGTTAAAATTTTGTCATACCCTATTTAAAACATTTCATGATATGAATGTTATCTGAATGTGTAATTTAGAAAAAAAACAAGTAGAAAAATTATATCACATTTTATTTCAGAAGCACTTATAAAACAGTTTGCTTTGATTATGGATTTTGCTTTTGAGAAGCATTTCCATTTTATACATTTTTATATTTCAAAACAGAAGGCTCCGTTTACTAAATATTTTCCTAGGGTAAAACCCCTGAGTAAGGTCAAAAGTCTTTATTAAAGAAATAGAAACTAGTCTTTGAAATAAAAATATCCTTAAATATTCAGCAATTCGTTAATTGTTCACTTCTGTGAACCTTAATCCACTTTGATCTTCAGCCCTGCCACATACCACATACCACATAAAGAATACTGCTGAACACAAACCCTCGTTTATAAGCTTTCTGATAGGAATTCGGAGTGGTCTTATATTAAATGTTTTAATTCCATAGTGGGCTAGATTGAGATTACTCTCATTTGTGAATTACCCACATTGTTAATCTGTTAGTGACATAGATGATTTCAACTAGTGTTGGTATTTGGAACAGCATATAAAAAATCCTAATGCCAGGCGCAGTGGCGCACGCCTGTAATCCCAGCGCTTTGGGAGGCTGAGACAGGAGAATTGCGAGTTCAAAGCCAGCCTTAGCAACATTGAAGCCCTAAGCAACTCAGTGAGACCCTGTCTCTACATAAAACACAAAAGAGGGCTGGGAATGTGGCTCAGTGGTCGAGTACCCCTGAGTTCAATCCTCAGAATCAAAAAAAAAACAACCCCTAGGGATTTAAAAATTTAGAAACTTCTAATTTAATCTCTGATTCTTGCTGTCTGTTTTCTCTACTCCTTAATAGTTCTGCTGTTAGTTTTGTGATGATGATCTTAAGCTGAAACCACACTAAAAGGCAAGTTAGAACACAGCAAAAAAAATGCTGTTTTATATCAACAAAAGATGTAATCAGTAGTGATAACATAATACTCTGGACCTTTTATGAGCCAAATAACATACTCTGGACCTTTTATGAGCCAAATAACATATAACAACTAAATCATGTACATTAAATAAAGCTGTCACAACTTAGTTATTAGTATGTCCAATCCTAAACAAATGAAGCAGAGAAAAAGTACTGAGGGGTAAAAAGGATTTAAGCAGTATAATTAATAAGTATTTATCAAATTGGTACCCTACTAATCATAGGCCTTCTTATCAAGTATCATGAAAATTAATCATAAATTCAGAAGACCATTGACAAAATTTTAAAAACAGAACTTGTATTAACTACAACCTCTAATCACAATGCATCAAGCTACAAATTAAGTAAATGTTAGAATAAGAATGTATCCCTTGGAGCTAGATGCAGTAGCACATGCCTATAACTGCCGTTAACTCAGGAGCCTGAGCCAGGGAGCTGAGCCAGGTGGATCAGAAGTTCAAGGGCAGCCCCAGCAACTTAGAGACACCCTGTCTCAAAATAAAAATTAGAAAGGGCTGGGGATATATAGCTCAGTGATAGAGCACCCCTGGGTTCAATCCCCAATACTATACACACACACACACACACACACATAAAAAGAATGTCCTCTTGGACAGTTTTTAATGCTTTTTGAAGTAACAATTGAATCAAGGAGTTTTAAAAACAATACAGTGGTAGCTTTCTTGAAAAATACTAAAAACTGTGTATATGTGTGTACACATAGCAAAACCTGTGGCAACTGAAGCTGTACTAAAGTGAAAATTTATATATTTAAATGGTTCAATTCATCAGAGTACTGAAGGAAAACAAAATAAGCAAATATTCAAGTTAGGATTTTATAAAAAGTCCACAGCAATAAAAATTCTGAGGAAAGCATAAGAAAGATTTAATTAGTATTAAAAGCAAAATGTTAAAATTAGTGAAGAAGGAGATAGAGCAGTTACTAATACAATATTATCAAATCACATCAAAAAAAGGAAGAGGAGTTAAAAGAAGAAAAGACACTGTAAGAACAGATAAAGAGAATTTGTTGTTGTTGTTTTGTTGTTGTTGAAATGGTCTCACTATGTTGCCCAGGCTGGCCTTGAACTTCTGTGTTCAAGTAATCCTCTCAGCTTCCCGAGCAGCTGGGACTTCAGGTGTGCTCCACCAGGTCCAGCTTGGAGAGAATTTTTTTTTTATTATCATGAAAGAAACCACCCAGCTATATGCTAAGAATCTGAAAACCTCTGTGAAATGAGTTAGTTTCTGCAAAAATGTACATGACAAAAAAAATACTGACATAAGAGGTAGAAAAAAGTAGAAAAACCTGACCAGAGCAATAGAATGAAAATAAGGGAGTTCTCCAAAAAGAGTTTTCCTCCTCTAAAAGAGCAAAAAGACTGGGGTAGAGGTGGCACTCCTGACTCCTATTCTAATTCATCATTTCCATTAAAAAAATAAACAATAGATAATTCCATTATCATATAAATTTTCTACAATATAGGATTAAAAAAGGAAAACAAAACTGGAAATTTCCCTGTTCATTCTATAAAGCATACACTGAATAATCCTAATCCTAAAAACCTAACTTAAAATATCACAAACAATTGTGAAAATTCAGCAAACTGTATGCTTTTAAGAAATTGTGATGAAATATAACAAATGATGTAGGAAACATAAAATGTATCCCTTTAATCATTTTAAGTGTAAAGCTGTGTATCAGTGAGTATATTCACACTGTTGTACAACTATTGCCAAGTACATTGTCCATCGGTGTACTTTTCAGCATGTATATCATTAAGTAAAAAATTCCACTCACAAAAAACCTATCTTCACCTATGAATATTGATATAAAAATTTAAGAAGTTCCTGTAATCCCAGCACTTTGGGAGGCTGAGACAGGAGTATTGCGAGTTCAAAGCCAGCCTCAGCAATGGTGAGGCGCTAAGCAACTCAGTGAGACCCTGTCTCTACATAAAACACAAAAAAGGGCTGGGGATGTGGCTCAGTGGTCGAGTGCCCCTGAGTTCAATCCCTGGTACAAAAAAAAAATTAAGATATTAATAAGTGACATCAAAAGAACTTTCAGCACTTGTGAATAGAATCTTCTGGATTACCAGAAAGTGGACTCTGTGAACTCTCCATCTCTGTGAGCCTGGGCCTCACAGGGCTCTACAGAAATGTGTGGAGTGAGTCCTAGGAAAGGTGAGTGGACATCTAGAGTAAAAAGCCCAAGTCCAAGAGAAAGATAAAAAATCTAGAGCTTATCATCATACTCAGTTAGAAAATATAATGGAAATTAAAGTGGGAAAAAATCCTCCATAATTTCAGCAAAAAAAAAAGTCGTTTTAGAATAATCCTAGTAAGAAATGTGAATGATGTATATGAAAAGGCCTAAAACTTTGCTTAAAGATATAAAAGAAAATCAGAATATGAGACACACTGTGAGATGGGATGGGAAAACTAGGTTTTGTAAAGGTATCCTAACAACCACCCCTGCAGAATTTTTCTTGGTACTTTATAAAGTGAGAACATTTGGGATAGGACAAATTATCAAGAATATCAAATGATGTAAAAAGAGGAGTGTTGAGGAGGGACTAATGTTATGTGTTCTAAGGAACTGTGAATTAAAAGTAGGAGCTGCGGAGGAAGGATCTCCTCTCCCTTTCTTTACTATTTTTTTAAATTTATTTTGCTTTTATGTTTCTTATGTTCTTACTGCTTCCATAGTGTTTGGTGAGTACTGAGTTTCAGTCTGGGGTGATGAAAATGTGCTAGAGGTGGATGGTGGTGATGGTTACACAACAAACAAACGTACTTAAATGTCTTTAAAAATAGTTAAAATGGTAAATTTTATGCTATGCTATTTTACCCCAATAATATTTTTAAAAATAGATATTTGTGTAAGAACCAATGAAATCTATCCTATATGAGCATGTTTTAAGGAGGAAAAAATTGAATCAGTAAGTGACATTGGGTAGCTGGCTCTCAAACTAGAAAAACAAAATTAGACAGCTCTCCAATTACAAAAATGTAAATCAGATGGCTTAAATAATTTAAGAATATTCTTAGCCGGGCGCAGTGGCACACACCTGTAATCCCAGCACTTTGGGAGACTGAGACAGGAAAATTGCAAGTTCAAAGCCAGCCTCAGCAATGATGAGGTGCTAAGAAACTCAGTGTCTAAATAAATACCTAAATAACTCAGTGTCTCTAAATAAAACACAAAATAGGGCTGGGGATGTGACTCAGTGGTCGAGTGCCCGTGAGTTCAATCCCCAGTACCAAAAAAAAAGAATACTATTAAATTTAGAATTTTATTTTAGAAAATTTGGAATAAAGTAGAATCAAGTATATGTCAAATATTCAAGCTAAGGATAAATCAAAGAAAAATGTAACATTTAATTGCATGAAACTGGAAACTCCAAAGTGAATCAAAGCAAAATTCTTAGATTGAAAAAGTACTTGTATTAGATATCACAGGTAATATCATTATTCAATAACATTCACACATAAATAAAAAAGGGACACAATTAGATTCCAATATGTTAAATGGGCAAAATACATGAAAAAACAACTCATATATTAAAAACTAGAAGGAATGAAATTGGGTAACTGCATAAAAGAAGGTTCAGCTGGCACAGAGGTGCGTGCCTGCAATCCCAGCAACAGAGTTGGCTGAAGCAAGATCACAAGTTGTAGTCTACTCTCGGCAATTTAGCAAATCCCTGAGCAACTTAATAAGACCTTATCTCAAAAAATAAAAAGTAGCCGGATGCAGTGACACATGCCTGTAATCCCAGCACTTTGGGAGGCTGAGACAGGAGAATCGCGAGTTCAAAGCCAGCCTCAGCAATGGCGAGGCGCTAAGCAACTCAGTGAGACCCTGTCTCTACATAAAACACAAAATAGGGCTGGAGATGTGGCTCAGTGGAGTACCACTGAGTTAAATCCCTGGTAACAAAACAAAAAAATAAATAAATAAATTAAAAGTGCTGGGGATGTAGCTCATGGTAAAGTGCCCCTGACTTCAATCCCCAGTCTTCAAAAAAAAAAAAATTCAGCCTTAGTTGTGATTAAAGATATGCAAATTGGGCTGAAGTGTGGGATTCCTTTATAGAGTCCTTGCAACTTTTCTCTGAGTTTCAAATTATTTCAAGATATATTTTCAGTGTTCTCTTTTAATCAATAGTCTGTTTCAGGGCATATTATTTTTAAAGCCAAAATATCAAATATATGAATGGACGTATTAATCATGTAACTAGTTCTGATAGGGGAAAATAGGAAATAAATGTAAATGACTAAGTAAATTAAGGCACATCTACCCCCTAGGTGTTGCCATTGCACAGGATCCTTGTAAAGTCTGTGCAGTACATCTATAAGAGGATGTTTATAATGGTAATTCTTTTAAAGAAAGGAAGTAGCAATGTACCCTGTTTTGTACAAATAAAGGTATGCTTATTAAAAATACTAGAAAGGGTCTGAGGATATAGCTCAGTTGATAGAGTGCTTGCCTATCATGCACAAGGCCCTGGGTTCAATCCCCAGCATCACCACCAAAAATAAAATAAAAATACTAGAAAGGAATGTATAGGTGTAACAGTAGTGGAATGGACAATTGTCTGATCCTCCCATTGCATAAACTAGCAATATTAATATAATATATTATTATATTACTTGTACTTTTTAAGTGTTATGTGAAAGGAGAAGGGCACAGGTAAATTTGAATCCTGAGTGCCTTCTCCCTAAGGTTACCCAGAACAATTCAAGGTACATTGAAAAGGGAGCACTCTAGAGAGAGAGTAACAGGAAGAATTTAATCTCTAATTCATCTGTGGATTTGCCTACTTTTGAGGACAAAAAGAACATCAATGCTAAAGTGGTAAAGTGTCCCTGGGGTTCAGTCCCTAGTCTTAAAAAAAAAGTTCAGAACCTAACCAATAATAAGACCTTGTCTCACACAGTAGAAAAATCTTATAGTCTAGCATGTTCTAGGAACTGCCAAGCAGGATTATCACATGCATGTAGTACATTGATTATAGCCAAAGAATTGAAATAGAATTCTTTGTGATGACTCCCTCATACAGGTGGTCATTTCTTTCCTGAATATGTACCAAAATGGTTGCTAATCTTAGTTCAGACAGAATATCAGATTAACTGCCTTTAAATATGCTAGTTTTTTTGGTTTCCAGTTTGCTTCCATCTGAAACATTAAGTGTTGGATTTTATTTTTCTGTAGTTAGACCACTCTTGCTTTAAATCACCTTTCCTTTTTGAATCTCATTGGCCACTGTTAAGTATTTGGAGATTAATAGAGACAAAGCATATTTGATGTAGTTCTTCAAAATCCAACTTGCATGTGACCAAGGGGCACCCTATTAAACTCTCTCAGCATAATCAGTCCTCCTGTGAAGCATGAGATATTGTAAGCATTGCATTTTTTTAGGATTTTCATTTTCTAGTAAAGTTATCTTTTTTTCCTTTCAAAAATTTCAACAAGCCATAAATGAACTGCAAGTGTTTTTGAAAAATATTTGAATCAGTATTGACATTCTCATTTGCACAAATCTGTAGCTGTCACCTTATGAGTCATAACTGATAGTTTAGATTTAATAATATTTATGTGTATTATAGTTTAAAAATACACAACTATATACTGAATAGAATAATCCTAAAACAATTGTGCCTAAAAGCATTTAACAAACGTAGGGGAAATAATTGGCAATTTTATAATGTAGTTTATTTCTGTGCTTAGCCCGTTTACATTAGTTAAATGTAAATTTTGTATCTCACCTTTAAATGCAGGAGCCTCATTTTCTCTTTAAAATGTTTGTGCTTCTGCAGGTGGGTTCCGTGGTGGCTGTGGGCTGGATCCGCTCCCGGAAGGCCGTGGACTGGCGCCTCTTCCGTAATATCTTTGTGGCCTGGTTTGTGACTGTCCCAGTGGCTGGCTTATTCAGTGCTGCTATCATGGCTCTTCTCATGTATGGGATCCTTCCATATGTGTGACTTGTCTCCTTCCAACCAGTAACTAAAGGGATAGTCTGGCGTGGGTATGTGGAAGGTGTGTGCCCTCCTATCTCCCTCCCCTCCTCCTTCCCCCTCCTGGCGCACATGTGCACACACACACACACACACACACACACACACACACAGCTATCTCCCAACTAGCTCTCCACATCCCTTTCAAATGGTTCCACACCACACTGCTCACCCAGGCTGCAGAGATTCATCTTCCAGAGCTAACTTAACTACTGTACATAGTAATATGTATTAAACTGTTATCGTGGTGATATAATGTGGTGCAGTTACTTATACATTAAATATATATTGTATACATAGAATAGGTAGCATCACTTCAAACATATTCAAAATGGGAGTGGAGATTATTGCCTAGAATTCAATATTCAATAAATCTTGTACATAATAATTTCTATGATTTCTGTGGCAAATATTAAGGATTTTTAAAAAGAAAGTATAGGTTGGAAAATCTTTTTCCCCCCCAATGATGGTTTCATCTTTAATATACTGTAAGATAAATGAGATACAGGATACATGATACAAACTTGGGCGGGTGTACATAGGCCCACATATGATTGAATAATACCGGGACAGAGTTCACAAGTGCTTTCACTGAAGTATTTGTTCATATACTATGTATGGATTATTGTGTAATATATCATAATTACTTTTGTAAATACTTAAAACTGTAATTTTTTTAATGGTGTGCTTCCCTTATACTTTTTTGATCAGAGAATCTTGGAAAGTACCAAAGAAGCAGGGGAATAGTTTGCCAGTATTATTTTTTCATGTTGTTTGTACCCCCTTCTCATTAACCTGGGATGATGTAAGGCCACCTGAGCTCTAACTTGCCCCGGAGCAGTGTGTGTGGTTGAGGCACCAGCGCCCATCATGTTCATGTCACTCTTGGATACCCCACCCCACCAGCACCACCACTGCTGCCACAGCACCAGATGCTGGTCAGCCCTGCAGTGGCCTTTCATTGTCACCAGCGTGGAGAATGTACAGATGTAAGGATGTGTAACTAAACGCTACACATCAAGCCTAGTTTTAATCTCCATCCCTGTTCTCCCCTGCAGCTTGAAAAAAGGGATTGTCTCAAACTTTAAAGCCAGTGAGTCTTTTTATGTGCTTTGACATTCTAGAAATTCAGGGGCTGGGGAGTTGAAATACTAAGGTACACTGGGTTTGAGGATTTCCTTGAGGCCTTTACTAAGTGGGAGATCCTGATGCTCTCTTGTAGTCCCACTGGATTCTCTTCTCTTTTGATAGCGGGAGGAAGTATGACTAATGTTAGAGCCTGAAATTATGGAAATGCTGCTAAAATTTTTATATTGACAAACATTTTCTCGGTACTTCATTGTGATTTTTCATTAATCAACCATATTAAATTTATAATAAAAAATGCCCCTCAAAATTTTGCTTCTGAAGTCTTTTTCTGAATATCTACAAAATGTTTATCTTTCAGAGTTTCCACAAAAATAAAAGCTATATAATTTGGCCTCTTACAATTTTCAGATACCTTTTATTGCCCCCCCCCCCCGTTTTACTACCTTTACATGTTATGCAGAAAATACACATGAACAAGAAAAGGAAAGAATGGTCTACACAGCCAGGATTCAGAAATCCCTACTGTAAACATATACATACATTATGAAGCTATCTGACCACAGGATTTGTCCCTGGATCAGGACTTTGCTAAAGGAAGTACCCCTCTTCCTGCTCAGTCTCTCCAGCTTGGCTCTTAAGTTAGCCAGACTTTCAGGGCTAAGGACCTAGTAGGTAAGTGCTGATCCTATCTTTCCTCTGGGCACAAGCAGCCCAAAAACAAAAACAAACACTTTCCAAGGCTTCAAAGGAAAATGCCCCCCTTAATGTTCTGCAGCAGCAGCAGCAGCAGCCAAAAGCTGCCTTCCCTTCAGGAGCTAAGAAAGTAGCAGATGAACAACACTGGCCAGATGTAAACACTCCATCTTCACAAAGAAATCTGTAGTCCTCTACAATTTTGTTTTTTGAGGTGGTGTCTTACTCTGTAGCCCAGGTTGGCCTCAAATTCCTGGGCTCAGGTGATCATCCTATAGGAGCATGCCCCATGCCGGGTCACTGATTTTTCAAGTCACCTTAAGCCTTTCATTTTCCCACTTTTGATAAAGATTCAAAATGAAGTTCAATCTATTCCAAAATTTATAACAAAAATAGCAACACACCACAGTACAAGCAATATTGCACAGACCAGTCTGCTGGATGCAGGCAGCAGATCCTATCTAGTGTGCAGCCTCTGTCCTTGGAGAACTGCCACCTGAGTCCTGATGCAGCTCCAAGTAGGCTGGTGGCAGAGGCAGATTTCCAGCAAGTGAATGGGGACAAAGGTCACACCTCACCAGCAATGTTTTGAGAGAAGCCTTTGCACACTACACCCCCTTTCCCAGTTTTTATTATCTGACAAACAGATGGGCTAGCTACTTGGTAACTGATCCCCTTAGAAGAGGGGAAAATCCACTCTGACCTGGACTCATCCCCCTCAAGTCATTGCATAGCAAAGGCTCCCGTGAATGGTGGAGGGGACTGTCAGGCCCCAGATGGGGAAGCAGATGCCCTAATTAATTAGTCAACTGGTGATAGTAGGTTAATCTGCTCAGGTAGAGGGTGAGGTTATGTCCATAGGGGAGGGGATGCTGGTAGAGGGCTCTCCTGTCCTGAGCCATTAGCCCGCAGTTATCCCAAGAGTCTTTCCTCAGAGTTCATCAGCCTCTCCCACTAATAATGCAAACACGCCTCAGAAAGAAGGGAACACATGAATCACGGGTGTGTACTGGGGTACTTGGTATATTTTCTACACAACTTTCCTACATGGAAGAGAAACCTGGGGCAGACAGGAGAGCACTGCATAGTGAGGAAGGGCCCTGAAGACTGCTGTCTTTCCATGTCTGGGTTCCTCAGGGGCAGAGCTGGGATGCTATTAAAAAGAGATTGAACTCCCTGGACAGTGGTCTCTTACTTCAATTTCTGCCTTCCAGAGGGACTGAACTTGTAAGAAAATATCTACGTCTTTAGCGAGGTAGTTTTTAAAATAAGTCCTCCCCACCTCCACTTCCTAAGCTATAGCATTAAGCTTCAGAATTCTCAAGCAGTAGAAGAAAAATTTTTTTCAATCCCATAGTTTGGAAAATGAAATGTAAATATCAGTGACATCAATGATTTTACTCAATTATAAAGCAGGGCACTTTGAGATTATGCAGTGGTTTACTGTTCTAAAACGAGGTTGTATCCAGACTCTGTTCAACTGTGGGAGACCAAATTTGCCTGTTACCTTACAGTGATCCTGAAGAAGCAGCTCCTGGAGTCAGACAAAACTGAATTCAGATTTCAGTTCTACTTCAATGACCTTGGGCAACTTCTTTACCCTCTATTAGCTCCAGTTTCATTTGCAAAATGTGTACAGTGAGACCACCTCACACCAATGTAAGAACTGCAAAGACAGCATTGAGTATATTGAAGGGCTTGGCCCCCAACAGGGACTCCATGAACAAGTGCTTGTTTTCCTTCCCTGTAGATGAAGCCTTTATTCATAATTTTTTTTGTTGAGATTGGGGAGGTCTCATTATCTTGCCCAGGCTGACCTCCAACCAGTGGACTCTCCTGCCTCAGCCTCCTAAATAGCTAGAATTATGGGCGTATGCCATGCCTGGTCTCATCACTCAATTTTTTTTTTTTGTACTAGAGATTGAACCTAGGGGAGCTTTACCACTGGGTTACATCCCCAACCCTTTATATTCTTTATTTTGAGAGTGGGTCTCACTCAGTTACTGAGGGTCTAAATTGCTGAGGCGGATCTTGAACTTGAGATTCTCCTGCCTCAGCCTCCTGAATAGCTGGAATTATAAGTGCTGTGAGTACCACCATGACCAGCCTCACTGCTTCAGTTTTTTATGGGCAATTCCCTCCGGGAGAATTCCTCTGAGAACACTGAAATGGTTGTTGGAAAAGGAATAAAGAGAAAATAAACTACAGTTAGTTAAATAGGGTAAAACTGCCTACAGACTAAAAGAAAGTGGAGTGTGGGTTATCTACTTGCTTGATGGGGGAAAAAATGGGTGAGATCTACACAATGTGGTTAAATAAATAGGAAATGTAACCCTGTAGTTGAATTGTCACCCTCTTATATTTCTATAGTATATCACCCTTTACTATTGAAAAAGCAACAAAACAACCTTGAAGCATATTATGAAAAAAAGAAAAAAGTCACCTCTACTCCATCATACCACCTCCATCCTTTTTGAAACATTTTATTTCCCTTATTTGGTCTTTGAAACACCTGCACCTGCCTGGGCACCTTAAGGCACAGAATGAGAAAACATTTAGGTAGCCAAATGGTAACAGGGATGGAGGAGGCCCCAGGATTCCTGATCTTTATCTCAGTCTCTTCTTATTTAGTAGCTGTTGGACTGTCCTCAACCGAAGTCTCCATAAAAAGGAGGTCTGTGCAAAAGAACAAACTCTATTTGTGAATAATAATGCACCAATGTTGGTTCATCAATTGTAACAAATACACTATATTAATATCTTCTGTTAATAATGGGAGGACTTGAGTAAGGGGCTAAGGAAGTGAACAAATGAGAACTTGGTACTTTCTGTTCGGATTTCTGTAAAACTGAAGCTACTCTAAAAACCAAGATTATTTTTAAAAGATACGTGTTTATAACAAAGATAAAAAATGTAAACAAAAAAAATGTTTACTACTGTACAGTAGTAGACCTAGGAGGAAGGTTTAGAGAAGGAATACTGACCAGTGATTAAGAACTTGGAAAGGAAGTCTAGGAAGAAAAGGAGGGGGTTTGTTCTGCCTGTTTCTATAAAAAAAATATGAGGAATTAAATATTATTTTAAGTAAAGAGTTTGCCAAGGTAGTAAGAACAATCAACAGTTCTCCATGTGGCAAGATCAAAACCTACTTAAACAGCAAAAGGGATTTTGGCAAGAGCAGAATGAACAATTTTCTTGCCTTTCCCCAGATCTGCACAGAAGTTTAAATTAAACCCTGAATTTAAGAGATTCCAAACCACGAGTTGATAGGAAAGGGGCAAGGAGGTCAGAAGGGTTAGATTGAGTGACTTCAAGGACAGAAAGCACCACCTAGGTAACCAGAGCGGCACCCAGTGGCATCAAGTTTAATTACAATGATGACTATCTTTTCAGACCCTTTAAAACTGCAGCAGGGAAGTCATCTCACAGAATGTTCATTATATCATAATTTAGAGTCGCAAGAAATGCCAGAAATTATCCGTGCTCCTCTGATGGTCATAGGTAACCATGATCACTTGCAGAAGTCCCTGTTACTGGAGAGTCTGACTCAGCTCACCTGCCTGATGGCTCATTTTCATTCATTCAGCAAACATCCAGGAGGCCCTCATGTGCCAGGTACTGGCCTGGCCATGGTAGGAAGATGACAAGACCTCTAGGAGTTCAGAGGCAGGAGAGGAAACAAACACAACTGCAGTGGACTGCTGCCATCCTGAGTCTTTTTGGCAGAGCAGGAACCCTGGGCAAGGGCTGCTAAGTGGCTTAGGGAGATCAGAGAAGTTTTCAGAGAAAAGGTTGAAATTTGGCAGAGACTCCAAGTGCAGAGTGGTCCTAGAGAGCATAGATTGTTTGGGAAATAGTGGGTTCTGGATGCTTGTAGAATGTTCAAGGAGAGATGTCTGACAGGCAGTTTGAAATAAAAAGATTTGGAGTTCAGGAGTGAATTCTAGCTGGCTTTAGGAAGCAGCTGTACAGGAACAAGATGGGAGTGAGAGTGTTTAAAGGCAGAGTGAAGTCCATACATGAGAATCACTAGAAGATGTGTCAAAGGACACACTACACTTACCCCAGCACCTCCAGCTTTGGACACATTCCCTAGGTAGACAAATCAATTTTGGGGAGAAGGTAGGAACTGACTACAGCTTCAAAGTACACACACAATGAATACTATTCCCAGTTCCATGTGCCTAGGCCATATTTAAAACGACTCTATACCCTTTAATTCACCTACCAGAGAAAGAAAGTGCATTTAGTTTTTGTTGTTGTTGTTGTTGTTGTTTTAGTTTGGTTTGGGGTTTTGGGTTTTTTGTTTGTTTTTATGGGAGCTAGAAATCGAATCCAGGGCCTTGCATATGTTATGTATCTGCTTTATCACTGAGTTACACCCCTAGTCCCTGGCCATTTGGGAAGAATGAACTGGACATGATGGACTCAGTTCCTCTTAAGAGCAAAGCATTCCCCTGGTCCATGACATCCAGCCTGGAAGGAGGGGAGGTCTGTCCTGGCCCAGCACAGCTTGTGACTCTCACCCTGAGCTACAGTATCAACCAGCTTCCAGCAGTAGCAAAGATGTTTTTGACTTCCATCCACTAACAATTTGTCCTAGTTGGCTTCAGCTCTATCTTAGATCTCTTTCTATCCAAGGTTCTAGAACCTGAGCCTCAGCCAAGTTCACAGTGATCTTCAAGAGCAGATATTTAATAACCAAATGAAAATTTAAGATATTTATTGTCCTCTTCTGTCTCTGAACAGATACTGAGAGTATGATGTTAGATTAGCAATGGACTGAGACATATTCCTGGTCATTGCAGAAGCAATTAATATTATGTGTTAACTTTAATTTCTCATTACAAACTTAAATAAAAACCTCATGCCTATTAGTGTATCAGAAGCAACACCAATACTTTATAACTTTCCAAAGGGCAGCAGGTAGGAAGCAATGGCATTTCTTGTCTTGGCCAATGCCTCAGGACCCCAAGTGCTCAGCCTCAAAGTTGCTTACCACCTGTTAGATACCCTGCCTGTTTTGCTGCCACAGGCACCTCTGCCTTTTTTCAAATAACCAGTAGAGGGTTTTTTCTCCCCCTACTTACAGAAATAATAAATTCACTTTAGAAAACTGGAAATATAAAGTATAAAAAAGTAAAAATTACTTATCATTCCACCTTCCTGGGATATTGACTACAGATATTTTGGAGCATTTTCTCCTACATTTGCATATAGATTTTTTGAAATAAAATAGAGATTATATTTTTACTTTGCTTTTTCTATTCAACATTATACTGTGAGATGTCCTATTTCCTTTAGAAAAATGGTCTGTAATGGTGGACACATATTCCATTTAATGAATATACCATCATTTATTTAACCGTTGCCCTACTGGTACACATCTGAATGGTTATCAATTTTTCACCCTTATAAAGAACACTGCAGGGAGAAATCTTGCACATAAATCTGTGCATGCCTAAGGATTTCCTCAAGATAAATTCCTAGGAGTGGAGCCACTGAATCAAAGAGCCCATTGATGTTGAATACACATTTACCATAATGTTAGTCTTTGCTCCCATGTGCCAAGCACAGGCTGTGGAGAGGGCCAGACAGACATGGAGAGCTGCGGTAGGGAGGAGGCAAGTCGGGTTGGGGAGCAGCACTCGTGAGCAGCAAGTGCCTGCATTTCCTGGAGAAGGGAGCCATGAGAAACCACGTGAACTGTTCTGTTCCGGGAACCCTCTCGCGGTGTTCCTTTCCAGATTACTGGACTCCAAGATGTTTGCAGGATTAGATAGGTTGTTTCATATAAAAAGACCAGCATGCTGCTTATATATAAGCTTATATCCTTTTCTACTAGAACTTAATGTCTTTCTCAGTGATGAGGATCCTTAGCAGACAGTCTAACCAGCCACGATTCAATACAATTACTGAATAAAGGCTGAATTTGTTTATATTTGAATGACTGTATCATTAATACAAAATTTGGTTTCAGCTCTGCAATATCAATTACATCATTTAAAAGAAACAGCAAAAGGGGAAAAACACAAAAATATAGCAATCCCCTTCTCATCTATTCTAGGCCACAAATACAAACCACCTCAACAGATAAATAAGGAATAATTAAGGGTGACTCTCATTAGCATTTCCTTGCACATATCCTTACGCAGTCCCCATCCCCATCATTTCTATCCATTATCTTCAATCATACTAGACTGAAGAACTGCTCTGTGGATAGAAAAATCCTCAAACACACCACGGCTGGCTCCAGTTTGCAGAGCTCGTTCCTCCACCCCACATCATAATGGAATCCCTGGGCGCAGCTCTAGTCAGCTCACCTCGGCATCCCGTCCACACACATGCATGAGGAAGGACTCTCCCATAAGATACATGGTTAATTAGACTCAGGTGTTACCAAGGCAGAACTAATTTATGGCTTACCCATCTTCCTGTTATATTTTATCTCTTGTAATGGGGATAATGTGATTGGTATTATAGATATGTGATATCAAGTTATTACCCATTTCCCCTAATTTGGGTAAGGGATATTGTCTAGAAAAGTTAAGACAGTTTTGGTGGTCTAAGGGGTATCCTGCACTGAAATTTTTCAAAAAAAGCAAATGTGTCTACTGATCAGAGGAGCAGCAGATCTCATGAAAATCAAAAAGAGAGCAGTAGAGAAAAGGGCCAAGCCTGGTGGTCCATGCCTGCGATCCCAGCAGCTTGGGAGGCTAAGACAGGAGGATGGAGAGTTCAAAGCTAGCCTCAGCAACTCAGGGAGGCCCTCAGCAACTTAGTGAGAACCTGTTTCAAAAGGGCTGGGGATGTGGCTCAGTGGTTTAGCACCCCTGGGTTCAATCCCAGGAAGGAGGGAGAGAAAGAAGGGAGGGAGGGTGGGAGAGAGGGAAGAAGAGAGGGAAGGAAGGAAGAGGACCAGTGGGAGGGAGAAAGAGAGGGAAAGGGGAAATACTAGGAATGGTATCGGTCAAATTATATTATTACATTGTGTGCATGTACAAACATGTAACAACAAATCCCACCATTATGTACAACAATAATACAATAAAAAGATGGGGGAAAAAACAGTACTTTTTTTACCTATAAAAGTGCTAAGGGGTCTGAGGATGTTCAGTGGTAGAGCACTTGCCTGGCATGTGTGAAGCCTTGGGTTTAATTCCCAGTACCACAAAAACAAGTAAATAAATAAATCTTGTAAAATTTCAAAGTCTTCTAGCATTCAGTGTTACTCAGGATGTAAAAAAATAGGCACTCAAACACCACTAGTAGAAATATAAACAGGTATAAAATTTTTGAAGGACCATTTTGTACTATTTACTACATACCTATAGCCTGACTCGGCCATCTCATGGCTAGAAAACCCTTACAGAATTACACCGCCCAATAGCCACTAGCTACATGTGGCTATTTAAATTAACGAAAATAAAATAAAATGAAAAATTCATTTGCTGAGTTGTCCTTGTTGCACCTTAAGGGCTCAATAGCTGTGTTGTGGCCCAGGCCTACTATACAGGGCAGCGCAGATGTAGATCACTTTCATCATCACAGAGTTCTACCAGGCAGTGCTGCTGTGCTTTGTTCACAAAAATGAATGAAGACATTCAATGTTACATTGGTTATAAAGCAAAAAAAGGGTCAGGGGAATAAAGTATGTCACATTTACACTAAAGCATGCAAATAAAAACTATGAAGCAAACATGAACAAAGTGGACTCTAGTATAATGTTAAATTTAAAAGTATATTGCAGCCAAGTGTAACTGGCATATGCCTGTAATCCCAGCAATTTGGGAAGCTGAGACAGGATTACAAGTCTGGGGCTAGCCTCAGCAACTTAGACCCCATCTCAAAAAAAAGAAAAAAGAAAAAGGACTGGGGCTGTGGTTCAGTGCTAAAGCATCCCTGGGATCAATCTCCTATGCCACACACACCCCCCAAAAAAAAGTATACTGCAAAACAAGATATGCATTTTTAACATTTTATGTATAGGTATTTATGAAATCTATAAAAACGCTAAAAAATATCTGCAAAGATACATATCAAACTTAGTAATAGTGAAAAAAAGGATTGGAAAAAGGAATAAGAATTGTTACTTTTATTTATTTCTACATAGTCTGAATTTGTTACAACCAGCATATATTACTTCTATATTTAAAACAGAGAGAGACAGAGTAGCCAGGAATAGTGTGGCATGTGCCTATAATCTCAGCTGCCTGGGAGGCTGAGTTAAGAGGACTGAAACTTTGAGGCCAGCCTGGGTAACAAAGAGAGATATGTCTCCAAAGAGAAAAAAGAAGAGAGATTTTCAAAAAGATGATTTTAGAAAGCCCTGAGAATCGTACAATCTACTCAGTTCTTTTCTAAACGGGTACTTCCTTCTTTGTTTATCATTTTTCTAGATGTACCAATCAATATTTTTCTGAAGCCCTAGAGGAGCCAGAGGCATCCTCCTCCAGCTTTGACCCTCTTCTATCAGTATCTCTTCCTATCCCATATTACCCCAAACTGTACTCTTTCCTTTGCTCTGTCTTTTCACCAAATCACACCCTCACTCTTTCTGAGCAGACTTATGAAACTACTATCATTACACTACCCTATCACACCACAAGAGAAAGCAAGTATCTCAACAGATGTATTTCTTCCCAGAAGAACAAAACCCACTCTTTCATCCCTTAGCCCAATGAAAGGGTAAGAGAAATCAAAGTAGAAAAGGATAGGCAACAGCATTTTAGAAACACCACTTTAAATACATATCCCACCTATGAAAGTATTTTTCCAAACACCACATCAAATACGAGAAAACCACTACTACCAAATCAGATAAGCAATTGTGTTCCAAGTGTGATGGGTTTATTTTATTTTATTCTGATGCAAAACCAAATATTCCACTACAGCACAGAGACCAATATATTAAAACATCATGAAAAAGTGGTGTGGTACATGCAGGACGTGATGTACAAACTGGAGGGTCAGGTCATTTCCTTTAACATGACACTACACTGTCGCTGAGGAACAAATTTAAATTAACACTGCAGAACTCAACTGAAATGTGGCACAAACATGACAACTTCCAGGCATGCCTTCAAGAACCAACCTCCCTTAGGATGGACTTGCAATCTCTAGACTTCGGTGTGGGGAGATTTACAATTCTTTGGAAGAATAAAAAGTTCACACTTTTGAAATTTCACAGAAGAATTTTAAGGCCAAAACATAGTGGGTTCATTTCTCTTCACTTCCAAGAACAAATCTGATGCTTTACTCAAAACCACATTAAGCTTCCAGTTCAAATCCCAACCCAACCTTGTGCCCTCCTGCACTGAAGTTCTTTCCATCGATTAAAGCTGACAGGGTCAGTTTGACTCCTAGGAAGAAGAAAACACCACAATCACTTATTGCCAATATTACAATAATCAGATCTAAGTTTTCTAGAAATAATGGACAGAGTCAACTGCATGAATTATAGGCTGGGCATAAGCTGTACTAAATTGAACGGGGTTATCCATTATCCTCTGATCTGGAATGAGTAAAGCATGATCATAGCAAACTTTATTTGGAGTTCAGGGTTACAAACAATGAGTGATCAAACTAAAAAGCCAGAGTGACCAAATTATAATTAGAAATACATAAGCACTTTCTAAGTGAAAGTACTTGATCAAATGTTACAAAATAGTCTGAATCAACCTACAGTTGATTGTAGGCTGTTTTTCTATAGGTTATCCTCATAGTTCCTTTATCACCTTCTGCCCTAACCCCTCTGTTATCAATTCCTTTACATACCTGGTCGAAGAGTTTGAGTATAACCCAGTCCAATCAAGCTGGCATTGTTTACTTTAGCCTAAGATTAAGAGATGGAACAGAAACAGAAGACAATCAATTTCATAATATGTAAGTCCAATACAACACTACTTCATGAATCAGGTTTCCAAAACTAAAAGCACATTAGGGCCAAACTACAATTAGTAAAACTGAAAATTATATAAATAAAGATTACCCTTTTAAGAAGTCAATAGGGCTGGGAGGAGTGGTGGCAACTTTGAGAAGGCATGCTTAAAGGCCCTGAGCAAATTTCTTAAACACACTGTACATGCCTGTGTACTGAATTCTTTGAGATGCTAGTTTACAACATCTGACAGTGGTTATATCATGAACTATGCTGACAGAAAAACAGATATGGGTTCAAATCTTGACACTGCCACATACTGTGACTTTGACCTTTCTAGATGAGTTTTCTCATCTATAATCAGGGATAAGGATACACTGCTCACCACATACAGTAGTGAGGATTAAATGAGATAATACATGGAAAGCCTGAGCAGAGTCCCTGAAATCTAAGAGTAGATTTACTATTATTAAGAACTACTAATAACAACAGAAATAATAATCCTATCCCATGAATTTACAGGTAAGAAATTCCGAAGGCCAAAGAGATAAAATTACTTCAGAAGGTCAGACAATCACCAAATAGAGGAAGAGCTAGGGCTAGAATCCATAATTCCTACCCTTAGGCACAATTATCTTTTTACTACACAACGAGCTAGCTCATTAAAATTAATAAAGAATGTGCAAACTGCAACCATATCACAACATTCAACTATAGTTGGGATAAAAACATAAGAGCAGATCCAATCTAGCAGCACATTCTTACAGATAGAGAAGTTCTACAATCCAGCTTATATTTAGCAGCAATGCCAAAACGGGTATTGTTGCTACCAGCTGTCCATGCAAGGTTTATTGATGTTTCGATCTTCTCATTTACTTTCTGGTAGATAGAACCTCCAAATTCAGTGCCATCATTCCTGTTTTCGTAGCATAAGAAAAAGTCATAAATATTAGTTTGTATCATTCATTGTTATGACATGGAAACAAATTCTAAGACTATCTAAATATGGATTCCATTTTGCAATTACAGATTTCTGCAAATTTCTAACATAAATGAGCACTAAACAAGGAACTTAATCCAGCTATATGATTTATAATCACCTAATTAGAACATAGTGACATTTGATTCATTTCCTGCTCTACTACTAAGCTACATTCCTAGTCCTTTTTATTATTTTGAGACAAGGTTTCCTTGGGGATCAACATGAGGCTCAAACTTGTGATCCTCCTGCTTAGTCTATTTAGTTGCTGAGATTATAGGTATTCACCACCACACTCAGCTATAATGTAAGTTTCTTAGATCTGATTCAATTATGTGCAAAGGCAGGTAAATATGATCTTTGGGATGTTCACTGAATTTAGAAACTTCAGAGTAGAGTTCAATAAAGATTATGAAAATTTTTAAAAAGCAGAAATATAGGAATAAAGACAATTCTGGAAGTTATTTAAAACAGCCCTAGAGCAAGAAAAAACCTCCCTACAATATTGAGGCACCAGAGAAGCACTTCAATTATATATTTAAAGCATCCCAGATGTCAGTCCGTGAGCAGTATCAATGCCTATCTATACCACTGTTTGATTTTGTTTAGCCAGGATAAGTGAATCACAGCATCTAGCAGAGAGCAATCTGCTAACACTTCAAAAACACTTAGCTTACTCTTTTCTTTTATTTTTTTTTTTGGTACTGGGGATTGAACTCAGGGGCACTCAACCACTGAGCCACACCCCCAGCCTTATTTTGTATTTTATTTAGAGATAGGGTCTCACTGAGTTGCTTAGCACCTCGCTTTTGCTAAGGCTGGCTTTGAACTCTTGATCCTCCTACCTCCTGAGCCACTGGGATTATAGGCGTGTGCCACCATACCCAGCTCACCCTTTTATGTCCTGGTACAGATACAATACTCAGTTGACCAAGACTGAAAATACAATTTAAAAGTACAGATTCATTCAGCTAAAAGAGTGTAGCCTACATAATTGAATCCCAGGACAGCTCTGAGGACTTCTTTTGCTTCTGAATGTAAGAGGAGAAGCAGTTCTTGCCAAAGATATCTGAAAATCTCCACAGAATTACTGAAGATGCTCCAATCAATACAGAACATGTTCTTAATGATCCAAACAGACCAGCTTCAAAATATGGCCAAGATGGCACACAGAGCAGAGGAAGCACAACTCTCCAAAAGATCCTTTTTACCAAGAGAATAACCCATGCTCTGGGCTATCTCCAAGCAGTGGTTCTACACATTCTAGAGCTTCCTAAAGCTTGGGATAAAGGCTGAGATGCCAGTAAGTACCACTAGCACAGCAATATGCACTCAGTGTGCTGGCCTCTTAACAATGTTCTACTAACTGAAAACACAGCAAAGCTGGGTATTCTCCAAGACATATTGCCATCATTTCTGATCTTCTCAACATGCTAACAACTATCACCTTTTGGGGGGCAAATGCACTGGCATTAAAGAAGAAGCAATTTATAAATACTTACACATGAGTATGCAGTTGGAAGTCTGCAGCCTTATAACCCAGGGCGAAATTATTCTGAGACAGTTTGGATTTAGCTGTGTCAAAACTCATCTGATAGCCAGCAAGCCAACCTTCAAAAGCCAATACAGCCCAGCCATAGATGGTTGGTCCAGAAAAATCTATATCAACATTACTGCCAAGACTGAAACAATCTCGTTTATAGGAGGCCTTCAATTTCCCACTCTTCTTTCTGTAAAAGACACATGAGAACAATGTGAGTTTGTACTATTATCCAGGAATTTTTAAAGTTAAGACCCTCTCTCTCCCAATGTAAATATTGTTTCAGTAGATGACATAAGGATGGCAAAAATGTTTCAAATTACTTAGCTCTACAAATGTAAGTTTACTAAGATTAGAAATGTACACTGTAAGTTCAGATAATAGGATAGTTCATGATTAATTTTATAAAGGCATATAAACAAAACTAAAAGAAGGGGAAAGGCTGGTCAATATGCTCTGAGTTATAGTTAGATGGGAAATAAGCTTTGGCATTATATTGCCCAGTAGGGTTACTATAGATAAAGATAATGTATTATATATAATTCAAAAGAGAAAAAAGGATTTGATGGTTTCACCATGAAATGATAAATGTTCAAAGAGATGTTTATTGTGACTTGAACATTACACAATGTATACAAATATCAAACCACCACACAATACCCATAAAACATGTATAATGTCAATTAAAAATTTATTTACTAAAAAAGAAATAAAAATTTTCAGTGCCAAGCTAATACTGGAGATGTATGAATACAGACATGAGAAATTAAATCTCTTTAAGAGTTTGCAGAAGCCAAATGCCACAAAAAGTAACATCCAATACTCATTATTAACCTCTCATGGAAAGAAGTTGTATTATTTTGAAGAATAATACTGAAGAGACAAAATTAGTTCTTAATAGTCCTTGTCCCATTCCTGTCAAATCCTTGATGAGAATATTTGTCCTAAAGATAACTAAAGCATGTAATAGGAAAGATACTATAGTTACAACTGAGAAGAAATTCTACTTTTCATTTACACAGCACCCTTTGTCCTTCAGATAGCAGGGAACCAAGTTAGACAAAGAAGAAATAACACATCCACATTCTTTACAGAGTAGGTCAAGAAATCAAGTCAGTAGCACAACTATTCATTATGGTGTTTTAGAGTCCATAAATTATATTATATTCTGAAGATTATTATCTTCAGAAATTAACTTCTCAGCAAAATGCTATATTCATCGATTTTTAGAACAGTTTAACATATATCTATGGTCTTAGACCCTTAGATCCTAAACTTTTTTGTACAATGTGGCTCTCTGGAAGAGATACATAAATTTTTGTTCGTCTGTTCAATTTTCAAATGAAAATGCTATCCTACCTCAAGGATTTTCCTTTACCTTTATATACACAAGGTCTCTAGTATTCTTAACAGAAGCTTCCTAATTTCTCCCTGTCTCTAAACTTTCATTGCAACTCCCTTCTAAAGCTTTAAGGCTTCAAAAACAATTCAGAAAATAGGGTTTGGACAATTACCCTGTGTTCGGTACAAATATGGTATCAAGAGTCAGTTTCAACCCGTCAGCCAACTGAAAAACAAAGATTTTAAATTAACAATTAGTAATTTTTTAAAACTATGTTTTTAGTTGTAGTTGGACATAATATCTTTATTTCACTTATTTTTATGTGGTGCTGAGGATTGAACCCAGCGCCTTGCACGTGCTAGGCAAGCAATCTACTGCTGAGCTACAACCCCAGCCCCACAATTAGTAATTTGCAATGCTTTATTTGACTCAAAGAGCCAATTTTAAAGTTTCCTCTAATTTCCTCTTTAACAAAAATAGGAAGTCATTAAAGAAAGCCAGATATCAAATTATATAATAAATTACTTCCCATCCATCCCTGTCCCCTTATTCTTCTTCCCTCACCCCCAGCCTTCCGCCTGGTTCTCCCATCAAAAAAGATGTTATAAGCTGAGCCAACTGGGCAGGTACTTGTAGTCCCAGCTATTTCAGAGGCTGAGGCAGGAGGATCCCTTAAGCCCAGGAATTCAAAGCCAGCTCAGCCAACATCTCAAAAAAGGAGGTTAAAATGTATAGGCCAAATCCTATTAAGGCAAATAACATAAATTATAGTACAAAAATAATAAATTCCAATACAACAAAATAATCTTGTTATATTCTCTTAAAATTGTTGTAATGAGATAACAAGCCAACTTAAATAATTTATTCAGTTGTCATCTGTTATATGACAACACACATATAGACATACCTTTAAAAATAGGGCCCTGTACATAGTGGGTACTTGACAAATGTCTACTGATAGATTTTTCTCCTTGAAAACATTAAAGAATTTTATAAACATTTTTTTTTGTGAAACTAATTTTGCAATGATTATAAAATTAGACTACTGCATATAGTTTGTTCTACTCAGGAAAAGTTCAGCTACATAACAGAATAATTAGAACTGGTCAGAAAATATCTTATGTGATAACTAGAGGACTCACAAACAAAGCCTTATTTCTAGAAATGTAAGACATAGCAAAAAACCACATGCACAGAAAAAATACAGCTATTAGATACGGTGTAAGACCTCATTCAGATTATATTTGAGGTTTGTTCATCATTTAATCTGCAAGAGAAACTGAACCTACAAATAACTTCTAATACCTTCTCTTACCTTATTCTCCAAAGAGATTTCTGTCCCAAGAGTATTGTCTGTGTTCCATTTTTGGGTGAAGGTAAGTCCATAGTTACAGACCTTATATTTGGTCTCTAGGTTGCCCGACGCTTTCCCTGTATCAGTATAAGCATGACCCGAAGTAGAAAATTCCTGGTAAACAAGAAAAAATAATTACTTTAAAATTAGCTCATCAAAGAGAAAACATTAATTCCAGAAAGCAGAACTCAATGCATCAGACACCAATACGATTTACTTTTTTAGCAGAGCCCTACTCTACAGCAATCCTACTTTCCTTCTGCTTTTCCTCTCTTAATATCTTAATCAACTTTAGCCATCACCTCTCTTTTTAATATTTAATGTTCTGCATACTCTTCCTAAATGGGCACCTTAAATTTTCTCCTTCAAGCTGTGTGTGGTGACACGCTCCTGTAATCCCAGTGACTCAGGAGGCTGAGGCAGGAGGATTGTAAGTTTGAGGCCATCCTCAGCTAACTCAGTGAGGCCCTAAGCAATTTAGCAAGACCCTGTCTCAAAATAAAAAATAAAAAGAGCTGGAGGTTTGGGCTGTAGCTCAATGGCAGAGCACTTGCCTAGCATATGTGAGGCACACTGGGTTCGATCCTTAGCACTGCATAAAAATAAACAAATAAAATAATTATTAAAAAAAAAAGCTAGAGATGTAGCTCAAGGGTAAAGTACCCCTGGGTTCAATTCCAAGTACCAAAATAAATAAAGAAGTAAACAAACAATAAAAATAATTCTCTCCTTCAAAAGAAATATATCTTTACTAAAACTAAATGCCAAAAGACAAAAATTATTGAATCTTAAACATTTTACTTTTGTGGTCTTAAAAAACATCATCAGTTCTCTGTAATGCCTTTCAAACTACTAATTAAATCTAGAGGTCCTTAAAAAACCCAAAGCACTACCCCCTCCCCACTTTTAATAGGGTCAATGCATTTGTTTTTTGTTTTTTCCAGTACTAGTAATCAAACCCAGGGCCTTGTGCATGGTAGGCAAGCAATCTACCACGGAGCTAAATCCCCAGTCTATTACTTTTTCTGATGTATTTTTATTGTGTAAAAATACGTTTAACATAAAAGTTAGCATTTTAACAGTTTTCAAATGAACAATGTACACGTTTAATGTGAATCATTAAGTACATTCACATTGTTGTGCAAAACATTAACTGCTTTTGTCCACAACACTATCTGCAAAACTTTCAACATAAACAATTTCAGTACTTGAAATTATCTACCTATTTTTCACAATAAAGTAGAATGCTACAATTTATCCCTCTTTCCTCCTTCTCCATCTTATCTACCTTATAAAGTTGCTTTCTACCAACAGCTACTATGAATGCCTTAAGATATCCTCCTCCCAATTTAAGTATCCCTTCAGTCATATGACAATAAGCAATTAGAAACAGACCTCCTTCTAGGGGGAAGCAAACAGTCAACACCTGTCACTGACAATCCACAACTGTCAAAGAAATAACACTCTGATTGGTCCTGTTTGCAAGGAGCATTTCTGAAATACTGCCAACAGTAATAAAAGGCTGCCAACCCTGACCATTTCTGTTTCACAGCCTGCAATATGAATCCTCCCTTTTAACAAAACCCTGCCCCCTAACTCAAGTTCCACAGGCAGATGAAACAACTGGAAAACTGTGATCTGTTTATCAGCACCACACAGAAAGCTTTCAAAGTGACTATCATGCTGCACATTTAGGGCAAGGCCTTAGGAAAAAAAGTGATAAAATGTTAGTCATGTTTAACAGTCTGTGTAATTCTTTAATGTGACAAAAGCTTTCTTGTAGTAGCTCCAACCTGGTAATGTTTTATTTTTTCATTGTCACACGTTTGACCCAGCAGAGCAAATGTAAATCTTAATTTTGGTGTAAGGAAAATTTCATGCATAAAATTAAGGTGATAGATTAGTCTACATGTCTTCCTTGTTACTGTCAACTTTTCTTAGTTTGAAGCTCTGTCAAAAAACTAAAATTAGCCAGGCGTGGTGGCACAAGCCTATAATCCTAGCACTTAGGGAGTCTAAGACAGGAGAATCGTGAGTTCAAAGCCAGCCTCAGCAACAGTGAGGCGCTAAGCAACTCAAGTGAGACCCTGTCTCCACATAAAACACAAAATAGGGCTGGGGATGTGGCTCAGTGGTCGAGTGCCCCTGAGTTCAATCTCCAGTACCAAAAAAACAAAAAACAAAAAAACAAAAAACTAAAATACCAGAGGTAAAAATCTCAGAGAAGACTAGATTGTTCTAAGTTGCATTCCCAGACCCACAACTGCTTTACTCTAATTTCAAATTTGATCAAAGTGAAAAAACATTTGTAACATGCATATAACATCCACAGCTCTATATTACATGCTAGTAAGCAACAAACCAAAAATGTCACTGTTAAATAGACAGTGTATGATAAAAACACTCAGATACAATCTAAGAAACAATGGATGAAATTTATCCTAAATCAGTACCAAGACCAAAAGCAACCATAAAAACAAACACGTAAATAAGCTTTTTTCCTTACCATCTGTACGAATATAATCACACCACAGCAGCATGAAAAGGGGAGATAAAATTTCAGTTGATAACTTTCACAACACAAACATAACTTGCAAATTCTGAAACCTACTCAAAACATGCATGATTTTTCTATTTTAACAGAACCATACATACATTATGCCCATCTTAGTAGGACAGGTGAATATGTATTTTTATTTATGCTAGAGGATCCTAGAGAAAGAATGATAGTGACAAACCAAGGTTACACAGAGTCCAACAGAAAATATAGGAATTCTACATGCTTCTGTCCTTCTAATTAAATCCTTATTTCCAGAAATAAACTTTGCACGGGTTCAAATAGGTAAATACCAACAAAAGATGAAGCTCATGAGGAGAAATCAGAGAATGAGGTTAATGAAAAGTTAAATCTATTTGCTGAGATTTATTGAATAAAAGCTTTGGTTAATGATGTTTTGAAACTATGTCAATACATCCTTCACTATATTCTTACTTCCAGGGGAAAAAAGACCATACGTGGGGCTGGGGATATAGCTCAGTAGTAGAGTACCTGCCTAGCATGAGCAAGGCCCTCAACTGAATCCCCAGCACCACCAGAAAAAAAAAAAAAAAAAAAAGTGAGGAGTGTAGAGAACAAGACGAAGTTAAGAACATTATCAGTTAAAAACTAAAGAATTAATTTTCTGTGTGCATACATGTAGAAATACATTTTATTTCTACATTCTGTTTCAACGAATCATGAAGAGACAAAGATTGAAATTAATTTTTGTAATAAAGCAACAAAACTTACATGAACCCATGTAATGGCAATGAACTTTTTGGTAATATATTTTCATGAATGCAAATATATGATATGGGTCAAAATTTCTCTTCTAAGAGTATGATGGAGAACATTCTTATGACAAACACAGTCTCTCCGCCACATTCAACCTGATTGTCCATAGGTTTCACTGGCTGAGTTAGCATGCTAAGTGAAATCTGAGAGCAGAACAAAACTGTAAGAAAGAGCATGATCCCAAAAGTATGCCATTTCACTTAACTAGATTAATAATGATTTTTAAGCAAGTTCCTTTTAAGTTAATTATGCTACATCTATTCAAAATATACTAGATACTTACCACTCCACTACAAGACTTGGTTCTCAGATCTATTTTGACCATGCCAAACCCTAGATACAGAAAAACAAATATACAAAATGTGACACGCCATTTTTTTTCACATCAGAAATTATTAAAATAGCACAGAATACTTTCCATACAGAAAATACACGGTATTCTCATTAGGTGAGTGTTCCATAAGAAACTGCATTATAATGAAGTAAGTATAATTTTTAAGCCCCTCAAAATGAATAAAGACATATTTCTAAAATATAAGTTAAAGAACAAATGAATGAAAGGAATATTTACTATTCCAAGAAACAAAGTTATTGGAAAATTTTATGCTGATATATATACAAAGTTGAAATATACAATTAATATTATCAGGAAAAAATTGTGAACAGCATAAAATTTTTAAGAGACTAAATTTTAAAACCTAAAAATAAATGCTTGCAAGGAATTCTATCTCTGAAGAGTCTAATAGCCTGTTAATATTCATCCCCTTAAAGTTTGTAAAGTAAATTAATGTCGGCTTATCCTTATTTTACTACACAGCATCTTACACACAGTAGCTATTCAATGCTCTTACCAAAACCTGCAAATTTATAACAGTATATACTTACCATATCCCTTGTTGAAGACATCCTTGGCAGCCTTTCCTAGGTCACAGTAAGTCGGTGTGTTACACATATCTTATAAAGAAAAATGAGAACAAAGGAATAACCATTTAGTATGTATTCACCCAAAGTTGTTCTACTCTTTCATCCTGTGAGGCATATAGTTTTTCTTCCTTTGCATTATTAATGTTTATACCCAACTGTAATCAAAGTTAAGAAAAGGCATTCTACGCCTTTTTTAAAAAAAAAAAAAAAGAGCTTTCCAGAACACTAGAAAATAAAAGGTTTTCTCATGAGAGTCAGAGGTCATCTTTCTGACTACATTTCAAAGAAAAGAAGTTCTCACAGGCTGAAGGGGGTGTTCTATTAAACCATATTCTTCTAAAAACAAAGCAAAACATAAAAAAAACCTTCAAAACTTTCTACTTCAGAGAACCGTTTCTTGGACTGTTATACAGCCACAAGGTAAAGTTTTTATGGAACTGTAACAATATATGTAATCAAAACCTTTAGAGTTAGGGCTGGGGGTGTAGCTCAGTGGCTCACAAGTGCAAGACCCTGGGTTCAATCCCCAGCACCCCTACCCACAAACACATACACACACACCCCTTCAGGGTTAACATTTTGCTCCTCTGAAATAAGGCTTAAAATAAGCCTTAAAATAAGTGCTACCATACTAATTGAAATGTACTCATCCAGAATATGGTCTCTCTAGTTCTTCTTAAAGTTTATAATTTTACCATTAACTAGAAATAGGATATAGATTCTAATCTGCTTACCAAAGTTGGTGTAAACTCTGCAGTTAAAACTTTGAAAACCTAATGTGCCTTGACTTTACATCTTGCCTTATCAATATTCACCCAGCTTGTCTACTGCCAATATGACCCTCACATCAAATTCTCCAAAGCTACCAACACTACTGAACATACCTTTGCCCATTTCCATAATGGAAGCTCTTTCCTGCAGCAAGTTCTGCTATGTGCCTCTTGCAGACTCAAAAGCCATGTCTAACCAATTACAGAATCACCTCAAGCAGTCCCATGAGCACACTTTTACTATACCAGAAAAATCCAGAGTTCCAGCTAGTCCTTACAACTACACCTGAATCATCTAGACATTCAAACTATTTATTTAAATATTATTTATATAGTCCAGCTATTTATAGTCTAGGTCTTAATCTGAACTTCTGCTAAATTTATGCCTATACCATCTTACTTGACCCTCATACTTGAAGTGCTTGATATACTTCTTTTTTTTAGAAGGATTTTTTAAAGTTATAGATGAACACAACAGCTTTATTTTTATTTATTTGTTTTTATTTCTTTTTAAAATTCATTTATTCTACTCAGATATACATGATAGCAGAATGCATTTTGATTCATTGTACGATGGAGCATAACTTTTCATTTCTCTGGTTGTACGTGATGTAGAACCACATCATATATGCAATCATACATGAAGCTAGGGCTATGATGTCCATCTTATTCCACCATCTTTCTTGCCCCCATGCCCCCTTCCGCTCCCTCCTCTTTGAACAAAGTTCCTCCATTCTTCGCATGTCCCCTCCTTCATTAGGGATCAGTATCCACTTATCAGAGAGAACATGCAGCATTTGGTTTTTTGGGATTGGCTTACTTCACTTAGCATGATATTCTCCAACTCCATCCATTTACCTGCAAATGCCATAATTTTATTTTCTTTTATTGCTGAGTAATATTCCGTTGTGTATATATACCACAGTTTCTTTATCCATTCATCTATTGAAGGGCATCTAGGCTGGTTTCACAGTTTTAATAAAACTAATAGCTTTATTTTATTTGTTTATTTTTATGTGTTGCTGAGGATGAAATCCAGTGCGTCACATATGCTAGGCAAGTGCTCTACCACTGAGCTACAACCCCAGCCCTCAGGTACTTAACTAAGAATTCATTAAAGTTTGTTCCTTAACCTAAACCTGTCAAATATAACAGACAATATGATATAAAATTAAGAAGAGTATTTTATATACATACATATATAATTACATATATAATATACATATAAAATCATATATAAAGTTTAGAGGAATGTAGGCTGGGAACGTAGTTCAGTTGGTGGAGTGCTAGCCTAGCATGCAGGAAGCCCTAGGTTCAATTCTCCAGCACCACCAAATTAAAAAGCAAAGAGAAAAGAGTGTAATAAAGGTAAAAGAGTGGTATAGATATGCTGATTCAAACCAAAATAAAACTTTCCTCTAAGCTACAGAGTTTCATAGTTCACTTCCAGAGCAATTATTTTACAATTCAGTTCCTTGTACTCCAATGATCAAGATTTTTACATATTCTCAATTCTAACTTCATATTATCAACTCTTTATGATCACAAATGACGCTAGTATGCATTGAAATTTTGCCAGAAGCCTGTATTTTGGGTGATAAGAATAGAAATTCAGGAACTATATATTCAAATAGAAATGCTTAAAGCTTTCAGTCTTTTTTTCTTAGTGACAAGAGAAAAGATACACTGAAATGTTCAGAAGCACCCATATATATTCCTCTAGGTACTAATTATAATCCTTTACATTTTGTTTTATTTTTCAAAACCAGTATCAGATACTTTGCAAAAGTCAAGTAGCTGATTTAGTTTACCAACTGATCTCAATTCTGCCTAATTTACTCTTATTTTTCAGGTCCATGATTCTGACGGGAAATGCATTGCTAGTATGATCAAGCAAAAATCGAGAAGTCAGGGAGATTTCATGTTACTGGAGAGTAAAGCTATAACCACACATTTCTATTAGCTCTACAAAATGCACTTCGTAGATATGCACCATGTACCAAGGTTGCATCAGATGCAGGCTGGAATTTTTTTAAAGGTGTTAACTAGATAATATTGCTTTACACAATCACAAACTTGACAGTCAGTAGAGAGCCCCCTTTTGTTCCTCGTTTCTGCTTTTTAAGTTGCACGTACAGCATCCTCCCTTCGGCCAGAAGTGGAAGACCCGCCTGGTGCTGGTCAACAATTCCAGAGAGAAAGGTGAGGGTGAGGGTGCGGGAGTAGTTTGTGGTTCAAGGATCCAACTTCCCTAGAAACCGACCTCCTTTCTAGAAAGCCTGACACCTTGAAACAAAGTCCTGTCCACACGCCAGGTGGTAGGAAGGTCGCGGCTCTCTGCGGCACCAGCCTCCGCCAGAGCTGTGGCTCCATCCCCTGAGGCGGCCAGGGAGCAAGGTCCCTGGCAGGAGCCGGCGTCCCCTCTGCCCTCCGCGGCCCCTCCGGCCCGCGCCCCGTTAGACCGCTGTCTCCCTCCACCGCCCCTTGTTAGGCCCGCCTCCGTCGATCTCCGCTGGATCACGTCCCCCCACTCTCCGGCCTTCCCGGGTCTCCAGATCCGCGACCTCGGCTCGCCTCACCTCCAACCTAAGGGCCTGTCTCGGCTCCGCCAGGGCAACGCTGAAGGTCTTCTTCAAACCAACGCCGTCCGCGCCTGCGCGGCCTCACTCCCCCTGCGGCGCCTGCGCGCCCCTGACGCCCCCAAGCGCGTTTGCGCCGTGGTGTCGTACAGCGCTCGCGCGCCTCGGGTCTGGGTGCGGAGAGGAGCCGCCCGGGTGGACACGCACCAACTGTCCGGCTCCTCGGGCGCGCGTGCGCAGTAGGGCCCAGCGCGCAGGTGCCTGGGGCGAGGGTTGACGTGGTGCAGCTGAGTCCAAGGGACCACGCTTTGTCCTCGTAGGGGCTCGTTCTCGCGAGAACGCCTGAAGGCACCTAGCTACTGTTGCCATGGAAGGGTGCAGGGAAGGCACGTAGAGATGGGGACCCTCCTGCATCTGAGTGGATGCTGCCGCGGGCACGACATTCAGACCCATTTTCTGGTATATGTCTCGCAGATATTTAGGGAATTTCCTCTCAGAATGACAAGAATGTGACCCTTGGGTCACCTTAAGGATGAAAAAACATAGGTCCCCAAGGGGTAAGTAGAAGTACATTGTAACTCGTTGCGGGGAGGATGGAGGAGGGAAAGCCCTTCAGAGAATACCAAGTAAAGGGTGTAGGAGAGATTATATAATTAGAAAACCACCACTTTGGAACCACTATAGTAGCAATCCATTCAGGCAAAAATAATCAAAAGATGGTTGGGTAGGATATTGCTATGGTTTCAAAGAATCGCCCCATAGGCTACTTACCAAAAAGAAAAAGGTACCTTCACATCTAAAAAATTCACCTTTAACTAAATGATCAAACAACTTCACCACGGATGGTAGAGAATGATATTATGTACCTGGTGATGTAGTGCAGAGAAGGCCACAAAGATAATTTTCTGGCCAAACGTGTGTAATTGTCCCTATTCATGAGGAAAGAATCAGACAAACCCAAATTGAGGGAACTTCTTTAAAAAAAAAAAACAAAAAAACAAAAACTGCCCAGCTCTTTTTAAAATTTCGGTTTCATGGGCAGATTTTTTTTTTTTTTTTTTGGAAAGGTTGGTGGGCTATATTCTATGTTAAAGGAGACAAAGATATGACACTAGAAGGAATGTGTGATCCTAAGTGAACTCTGGATAAGAAAGAAACAAAACAGCTCTTGAAGAACATTATTAGGACATTTGGAGAAATGTGAATGTAGATTATATTAATATTGTAACAATGTAAAATTTTCTGACAATGATGTATTTTGATGATGCAGAAGTGACCTTGTTTTTAGGAGATACATTCTGAAATATTTAAAAGTACATCTGCAACTAACTCTCAAATGGTCCAGAAAAAAATAAATGTGACAAAATGTTAACAATTGGTGAATCTAGATAGAAAATATACATGTGTTCACTGACCTATTCTTGAAACTTTCCAGTAAGTTTTAAAATTTTTAAAATAAAAGGGAGAAAACAACACCACAAAGTCTGGGTTGATCAGTATACAATACAGGTTGCTGCTTGAATCAATAGGCAAATACTGTTGCTTGTCTGCCATAAGGCATTTCAGTTAATAAGAGATAAGTAAGTTAAATGCCCCTAAGGGACTCATAAGGTTAGACTTGGACAGATATCTGCTTAATAAGGCAGAATATGATAAATGTCATAAGAACAAAGCAGTATAACCTAGTAGCCTAGATAAAATGAGCTTTGGAGTCAAAAGAGGCTGCATTTGTATTCCAACTCTGCTAACTCTGATCTTAGGCAAGCAACTTAGCTTCTCTATGCCTCAGTTTACACAGCTATGAAACAGCACTAAATGATACCTCATAAAATTATCATAACATAATCTTCTGTTCCTATAGAATTGATAGAATCATAGAATTTCAGAGCAGAAAAGGGACTTTAGACTCCTTCCTCTGAGAGAGATTTGCTAAGTGCTTTCTGTGTGCTTAGAGGTGATATTTGAAGAAACTTCCCAAAGTGGCAGAGTCATGCAGGTTGAGAGGCCCAGAGAGACGGTATCCCATGAATGGGTTTCCAAGACCCAGGTCACTTGCTCAGATCACCAACATAACTTGCTGATCTGCCTATGTTGCCTTTTTGAATGAAAAATCCATAAAGTTAGCATAGATATATTCTCAGAAATTAAAAAAAAACAGGTAAGAACAGAAGTACTACTGTGAAGCTTTGGTAGCTCAGTGACTCTAAGGGTTAAGAATATGATAAGACTATAAAGCCAATGGTGTTAATTTTGTTTCTTTAACGAAAAAGGGCCCATGTGCTTCTTTTCAAGGACTCCAAAATTGTGATGAGGCCTGAAGATCCCTTATCTACTGAACTGCTGATGGTATCTTTGAAGAGAAGAAAGAACCTTCTAACAAGGAGGCAGCTAAGCACAGGGACACAGCAGTGACAGCACCTATTTGAACCTAGGAGGAAAGTGAAGGCTTCTTATAGTGGTTCATGTGGACAAGAGGGGAATGGCTTCCACAGCAGAGGGACAGGAGAATCAAAGACTTATTTCATAACCTTAGAATCCACTCACCTCAAGGAAGTGATTATATATTTCTGCCAAGATTTATCATTAATTGCTTAAATAATTTAAAGTAGCAAAACATTTAAAAGAATCTAAATGGCTAACATTTAGAATATTCATTAAATAAACCATACTACATCCATATTCTGAGTTATGGTTCAATCATGTCTGATAATATTTAATTATCCAGGAGAAAGGCTTGGTGGGGGAAAAAGGTATATCCAGTGTAATCCATGTGTGTGTGCTGTGATTTCACTTTAAGAAGAAGCAAGGGAGGGGCTGGGGTTATGGCGCAGTGGTGGCGTGCTCGCCTAGCACGCGGGAGGCACTGGGTTCGATCCTCAGCACCACATAAAAATAAAATAAAGATATTCTGTCCACCTACAACTACAAAAATAAATAAATATTTAAAAAAAAAAAAAAAAAAAAAAGAAGCAAGGGAGTGATAAACATCAGTGTCTATTTCTGATGGCGAGACAGTGGGACTTGGCAGAGGACGCTCCCAAGAGAAGATTTATAAAGGCATAAGTAATGGCTAATTATGGAGCTGATGATAGATGAAATATATTGAATATTAAATAAATGCTGAATGTATATGTGTATATGTAACTTCATAGAAAAAAAGTTGGAAAAATTTTACCAAAGTCAGGCAGTAATTATTTTTGCTGGGTCAGAGCATATGTTATTTTAATTTTCTTCACACTTTTCTGTATTTTCCAAAATTACTAAAATTTGGAAACATGTATTTCTTTCATAATTAGGAAAGTTTGACTTACTTTCATAAGGTGGGGAAGTACCTAGATTTATGAGAAAGAGAGTGCTCTTCCTTGGGGAATTTCCCCCAGAAATTGGGAAACATTTCTGGAATCACATACCTGGAATTTGTATTAGTCTTTCTGATACCCACTTTTGGCCACAAGAGGGAGCAAGGAGACAAGATAAAAGTCAAGCTAAACCTAAAGGACAAGTTTCCCATTGAGTCAAGACCAGGACCTTACCCTTCCTTTTACTCCCCCAAACCTTATCCAAGATCTTTATAGATTCTAGACTCTCATGGTTGTTATTGGACAATGTGTCTGTGGACTTTATATCAAAGTCAGAGTCAAATTAGAATGTCCAAAAGGAGTTTCAAATGTTCATAAAGTTATGATAAAACCAATTTTCAGTGTGCCACACGTTAGGGTAGAGCCTGGATGACACAGCCAATGAGTTATGTAATCTTAAGCACTTCCTAGTGAAGCACCATTTACCTGAAAAATTGGAAAAAAGAAAGTGACATGCCTACAGTTATATATAACCTGAGAACAACAACAGTGTTCCCTGTGATTATTTTTTAGTGAATATATATACCTATGTTCCAAGCAACTTGATAATTTTGGGGATGAACTTCATCTTATGAGCAATGTAGTGTGGAATGGAGGAAAGAATAAACTTTGGAACCAGAAAACTTATGTATAAATCTTAGGTCTGTAACTCACAAATCATGTGACCTTGCACAAATTGCTTGATCTTTCTGAACCTCACTGTCTTCACTTTTAAAATGGAGATCCCCAAAATAAACTCATGGTCAGATGGGGCCTACTCAGAGGGAGGCTTCAGCTGCAGACAGCTTTCTTCGGCCAAAGTCCTAGGGAGACTTAGACCACACCTGAGAGCCTGGAACAGGGGAGCCAAGATCGTACTCAGTGACTCAGATACAGCACAACACCAGGAAGAAGAGTAATTAGATGAAGACTCACCCTAAGCTGGGAGTGGTAATGGGAAGAGACAGTAAAATCATGTAACACCCATGAATACCCAGGGAAGTTAAAGGCACATAGTCTCTTTTCTCCAGTAGAGGACTCCAGAACTCATGTTGTGCATAGGTTATGGGTAACATTAATCTTTTAAAGTTTGCTTCTTCAGAATTGAGACTCTAGAAGATTTGGAGTTTTCTAATACAATGGGATTCACCACTTACTTTTGAGAAAAAAATATAGACCCAGTTTGATCTGCATCGTGGCAGAACCTTTTTTGTCAATGGAAAAGAGGCTACAGACCTAGAGAATCCCTCTTTGCTTATTCCTTCCCTGAAACAGGCTTCCTAGGGTTTGTGGACTACCTGGTAATTTTCCTTGTTTCTGCCCTACTCAAGTCACACACAGTGTTGCTGTGGAACCTTTGTTTCTTGCCCACCTCTACAACCCTTCTGGCCTTTTTTTTTTTGGAGGGGGTACCGGGGATTGAACTCAGGGGCACTCAACCACTGAGCCACATCCCCAGCCCTATTTTGTATTTTATTTAGAGACAGGGTTGCACCGAGTTGCTTATCACCTCACTTTTGCTGAGGCTGGCTTTGAACTCTCAATCCTCATGCCTCAGCCTCCTGAGCCTCTGGGATTACAGGAGTACACCACCACCCCCGACCCCTTCTATCCTTTTATGTATAAGACACCACTCTAGACTAGGTTCCTGGAGACAGTGAATCACAAGCCTACATACAGGAGGCCAGCACCCCAACATAGGTGCCAAAGCACACAAGAGACAGAACTGACCATCAGCTTACCATTCCCTTTAGGCTCAAAATGCCACCAGACACATCATCAAATTTGAGAAAATCTTTGTATTAAAAGGAAAGAGAATAAGTGGGGTTATGGGCATACAATGGAAAGAAAAAATAAGAAAATTAAGAGAAATGAGGCAAAAGAGAAAGACTCAAATGATGAAAAAGCATACAGGAGACAACAGTGGAAATGGAAGATAATGAATTAAATGAAAAAGAACGGGAGAGGGCTCCACTTAGAGGAGTAGATTTCTGTTATCTTTCCAATGTCCACCTCCAAGCAGAGGATTTGCTCTTAAGTTACAGCCAATAAAGAGAATGAATCAAAGTGAACTCCAGGAAAATGCTTTGCTTTCCAAGTGGTTACTTCATTTGGGAGAATTTCATAAAATTGTAAGGCTGAAAGAAGCCTCAAGAAGTTGGCCATCAACTACTCTTGAAACATAACTATAACTCAAGTTTTTTATAAAACACCAAGAATTTACATGCATGTTCTATAGAACACTGCTGGGATGCACAGAGACGTTGATGCAGGATGCCACTTACAGTCAGGGCTGCATCAACCCTAGTCCACTCAAATGCATATCCGGCCTCCTCTCAACTCACCAACTCCTGCACTGACCAGGTGAAGAGCAATGTTTGCTGACCACTATGTATTGAGACAGGGTCAGTTTCTTCTCTTTTCTTGCCTTTTCATAGCATCCATTGTCACTCCCACTGCAATTTGTGTAATGTATGTCATCGCTGGCTTGGCACAGAAGAGCAAGAAAGGGGAGGGTGCCCAGGACTAGGGTGAGGCATTTAGGATTTATGAAGTCACAAGAAATAGCATCAAATTCTGTTTTAAACAAAACAATGGGCCGGGTGCAGTGGCGCACACCTGTTATCCCAGCGGCTCAGGAGGCTGAGGCAGAGGGATCGCAAGTTCAAAGCCAGCCTCAGCAACAGCAAGATGCTAAGCAACTCAGTGAAACATAAATAAAAATAAAATACAAAATAGGGCTGAGGATGTGGCTCAGTGGTCGAGTGCCTCTGAGTTCAATCCTTGGTAGCCCCTTCCCCCCCCAAAAGATGGCAGAACCTATCTTTGAGGAAGGAAGTTCTGGGGAGCCTGGTGCTATTCCCAGAGAGATGCCTGGTGTAGGGTGAGGAACCAAGGCCATTTATGCTAAAAAAGGAAGGTTCTTGCCAATGCCATGTTGCACCATCCCCAAGGCAGTTACTTTTGCTGAGAATGCGGTCAGAATGGTGCCTTCTGCAGCAGAGCAACCTTTGCACTAGGCACACCCCACTCTAAACTCTTCAAAAACTGGTATGTGAGGGGTCCCCAAATAAGGAGGAACTGAGATTAGAGGTGACATGACCTATCCACAGTCAGTAAAAGAGGCTAGACCCAGAGTCCTGCTTTCCAGCCCATACTATGCTACCCCCACACTTTGTTCCAAGACACCTGACAAACTCTGCTCCTCAGCGTTTATAGATGGTTTGCTTTACCTCCTGACCCCAGGTAGCTAAATGGTAATGATTACAACTCTGTGATTATATCCTGCAGTCTTTGTCTGCTCCCACCAACATGCCCCTTTTCATCTCTGATTTTATTGAACATTTCCTGTGAGATTCTGCCAAAGATCTGCTTGTTTCAGTTACTTTGATTTTTCTTTTAAGAAAAGCAAAATTTATGGAAATCAAACTGGTTTTGACACTGAAGTTTCCATTCCTACATGAATATAAATCATCAGTTCTGACACTGCCTTTGACTTGAACTATAGCAGCTGTGATTGGGAGAATACAGGTGTCAGCTCTCAGACACAAGCCTGTAGTTCTTACCTAGGTCAGGAGACACCCAGAGTATAATCAGACGTAAAATGCTAAAACTGGAACCTTTGGAAATTTCTTCTGAACATATTTGTTTCCCCTAAGTTTACTCAATAATGCTCAATTTTAGTGTTTCATTGGCCCAGGTGTTCACTACAAAACTAAGGATCAGTTTGAGATTTTCAATTAGCCCATAATCCTCGCCAGGGGGCATCAAAATGGCAACATCCTGGCCAAAACTGCACAGGAGGGCTTCCTTTGTTCTACAGTGAATAAAGTTCCTTACAGTGGCTTTTTTAAAAAGATAGCTACCGTTCAAAGTCCTGCCTGCTGCTCAAGGGATCCCTGTTGAGCTGCTGGTATGGTTTGCATTCAGTGGACTAATCTAGAAGCAGAGAGTCCTTTTTAAGCGAAACATTTTTTAAAGCATTCCTCTTCCTCCCTTATTCCTCTCTGTCACCCTTTTCCCACTACCCCATCACCTCTAATCCCCAGAAAACTGAGATGCGGCTTGTGACAGTAGTCACTGCCAGGAGGGCATCTCATTTTGTTTATTGCCATCCTAGCTGAGGACAGTTATGAATGGGCAAGCAGCCCTGGCAAATTTGAAAATATCCCCAAAGTCATTATCTAGGGAGTACTTCACATACCGACTCCCCTCCAAATTCCTCTGACCTTTGAAAGACAGAAATAGTTGGATTATTTCGAAGAGAGTTCTCAGCTTAGGGGAGTTTTGGGGTTTTTTTTAATGTTTTGTATAAAACAACTATTGAAAGCCTGCCATGATATGGCCATGTGATTGCTTGGTGCTAAAGTTTGTGTGATGACGGAACATTCTGGCTTGGAAAATTGACGAGCGACAATTGCCTAGAGTTTTTTGAGTGCTAGTTACCTCACCAGGCCCTATCCATGTACTCAGACACTGAACCCTTAAATATTGTCTTTGTGGGTTAGATAGTACCAGTTGTATGACTGAAGAGATTTCAATCTAGAAAGGTGAACTAATTGCCTGAGGTCACAAAGTTTTATTAATCCACTCATTTATGCATTTATGCATCACATAAAAATTTATGGAGCACTTATTATGTGCCAAGCACTCAAAACATGAGAATACAAAGATAAATTAGCGATGGACCTGCCCTCATAGAGCTTAACATTTAGGTATAAAGACAAATAAGTTGAGTTTTATAAGTGCTGTGATAGGCAGATGGAGGCCCAGGGAGGAGGTTGAGGGGTGGGAAATGGAAGCCCAAGAGGGGAAGTGAGGATGGTAACCAAATAAGGTCTGACCCCAAAGCCCACACTCATTCAGTGCTGAGCGACACAGAGAGAGTGAGACACAGACAGAGGATTCTGCTCTTCATTGTTCCATTCCATTTGCCACTCGCTCATGTCTGGCATCCGTATCAACTCCTCTGTCTCTGGGATGCAAAATGGAGAACACTTCATTCAAGATGTTAGTTAATCTTATACCTCAATACTACATATTCAGCAAATACTTGATTATTTAGATACCTTTCCTCAAGGCAAAATGTTATCCTGCCTCCCCTAACTTGCTTTCCAGCCTGAAATCCCAGTCCCAATCCCATGACCCCAAATTAGAAATGTCAGATTTGTCCTGAGCGTCTCTCTCCTAATCACTCCCCACACCCACACAGAACGATGTAGATGAAATTTCAGAATCCCATCCCTTGCTTGATTCTCATCGCCATGCGTCACTGCCAGAAATTGGACCTCTATGTTGTCATGGAACAATTACAGCTGAGTTCTAAGTGACCTCCCTGCATCACCTTTTACCCATCACAACCTTGGTTCCACACTGCCACCAGCACCATCTTCCTATAAAGCAAATTAGGTCATGCCATTTTCAGGTTCAAGTGTCATTAAGGACTTGCTATGGCAAAGAGAATAAAATCCAGTTTTCTTGACATGGTTTATCAGCTGTGTAATCGTCAGCCTCATCCTGTTTCCCCATCATCTGCCCCAGCCACACAGAATTTCTCACTAGAACCTACATGCACTTCCCTGAACTTGCACACACTTCACTGTCTGGACCTGGGGTGAGACCAATCCATGCTTCTCAACCTAGCAAATCTCCATTCATTGCACAAAACGCAGCCCAAATATTACCTGTTCTGCAAACACATTCTTTTATTTCTCCAGAAGGTCTGAATCATGTCTTCCTCTGTATTCATATGTTTAGGTCCTCCAACTCTGCATTTATACCTCTATTTTAGTGTTTCTTATAATATATGTAACTCACTCATCCATACGTGTCTTCTGTCTGAACTCTATATCCTCCGAGTTTCATACTTGATTTCTAACATTGAGCACAGGTTCTGCTACATACTTAAGATTCTGTACTGTGTTACAGCATCTCTTACCAGTCCTTTTGTCTGTATAGCATCAGAGGCCTTTGGGACCCTGACATTTTTTCTGCATTTAGGCAACAGGAAGTAAAGAAACTCAGCAGAAAAAAAAAAAAAAAAAAAAAGAAACTCAGCAGAGAGGGGACCCTGGGGCTCTTACCTTTATCCTTGGTCATAATTGTCCAACTTCAAAATAAATTCTGTACCATCCCTACTTGCTGGCTTATCACATTATCAAAGGGTGTTTGATGTTGTCAGTTTAAGTGGTTTAAAAAAAATAGTACTTGACAAAGAAAGACCTCTCAATGTGCCATGTGAGCAGTACCAAGCAACACCAACACAAGGAAGACAGCCAAGTAACATAAAGACAGATTTCCCAGTTCAACTCCTGACCCACATCGGGCATTACTGAAAGTGAGAAATGCAGCTTGGGTTGTGGCTTCGTGGTACAGTGCTTGCCTAACGTGCTTGAGGCCTTGGGTTCCATCCCAGGTAACTCAGACACACATTCAGAGAGAGAGAGCGAGAGTGAGAGCAAGAGAGAGACAGAGAGACAGAGAGAATGAGAATATTGTCATTACATAGAATGTCAAGATCCATGGGCTGGTGATGTGAAGTTGTCCCGGAAGAAGATTCAGTAAAACTAAGCTTGCCACTATGGCAAAGAAAATCTGCTTTTTTAGATTTTAAATAATACCCCACCTGAGGCACTGGGATGGGTTTACTCTGAGAACAATGAAAACAATGAAGAGAGGAAAAAGGAAAATTCTGACCCAGATCTAGATTATTCTACCCTTAAAGTACTCAAAGCAGCAATACTTGACTTCTCTGTCTGTCTAGGAAAAAAAAAATCAGGTAGTGCCAGGCAAGGTGGCATTACCTGTCGCGCAGATACTGGAGTGGCTGAGGAAGGAGGATAGCCTGAGCCAAAGAGTTCAAGCTCAGCTTGGGTAATATAGCAAGACGCCTGTCTCAAAAAAAAAAAGGAAAGAAAAGAAATTAAAAATCAGAACAAAAAAAGGATAAAACAATTTTAATCATTCAAATTTTGAAAATTGAAGATGCATGAAATTTCATCTGGAATCAGCTAAAGACTTAAAAACCAGTTCTGCTTATGTTAATTTAACTTAATGTAATACAAATTAAATACATTATTTATAAAATGAATCAAAAGCATTCTAATGACCAGCATAAATCTATATGAAATGGGATTTCTGTGGTTTTCACCATCGAAAATATTTTTAAATGGGATTTTTATACACCCCATTATTTTCCCATTAAATATCTCTAACTTTAAGCAGTTCAATTTTCATTGTAAGAATAATTTCCCTATTGACATTTAGTCAGAACAGGCACTATTATGTTCATAATTATTCTTAAGCTACTGGGATTTTTACATCTGGGTGCCAGAGCTAATCGGAAGGCATTATCTGTATCTGAAACAGTTTAAAGCTTCTCCAAAGATTTGGTAACATCAGTTTTTGGCATCTTCTACAGCATATTGGCCAATATGATTCATTCTTTCTTTGAGCACAATTAGCTATGAAAACAGATCTTAGATTCCCCCCACCCAAAGGATTATTGAGGGTCGGAAATGCAGGTGATTATCGTAGTTTGCCTTTGATACAGACATCCTGCTCTCCTGCAGGCCCTTTGAACTAACTTTGATATACAGTAATTAAGAGGGATTCATCCCCCGGAGGAGAAGCCGCTGCAGCCCTGCCTCTTGTCTCCTTCTATCGAGTCCTTGTTTTGAACTATTGATCAAACAGATTTGAAAGGATTTGTTGAAGCCTGTGTAGGGTAAAAAGGAAGGAAACAAGAGGGGGGGAGAACAGGAATGAGGGGGCCCATCTGGCTATAAATAGTTGCAGGAGGAACCTGCTGATCAGACCTGCTCCTTCAATTTCATACACCTTCCGTAGGCAGATTTGCTTCTCTTTGAGAACACGGTTACAGGCGACTTGCAGTTTCCAGCTTGGCAGAAGCTCGGCTGTGGGTTTGGAGCAGCCCAATTTGGGGGGACACACAGAGTGCTGGGAACATCAAGGAGACTGGGCAACTGAAGGATGGTGCTGGTGGCCTTGCTAGGGCTCAGCTGGTTCTGCTCACCCCTGGGAGCTCTGGTTCTGGACTTCAACAATATCAAGAGCTCTGCTGACATGCAAGGGGCTCTGAAGGTGAGCACACCTAGGGTGAGGGTGCTGTGCACTTGGAGGTGGGGGCTGATAAAGGTGTGTGATGGGTGTTGCATTTCAGTTTAAGTTGTTCATATTAATGCATGAAATAGCTTATCTCAAAGTAAGCTGAATTGATTGAGGAATTGGGAAGGCTCCCAGGGAGAATCCAAGTGCCTCAGCATGAACATACTAAACCAGTGAAGTGGTTTTTCAGGACATTTAGCTCAGGGAATAAACTAAAACTAATATTTAAAAAGCTCTACCATGTGCCAGGCTTTTATACACAATATCTCATTTAATCTTCCTCACAACTTGAGATAGATATCACATTTCCAAATCACAGATGAAGAAATAAGACTCAGAAATGTTAAGTCATTTAACCAAGGCCACATAGCCAGTAAAACGGTGGGGGTAGGGGGGTTAAAATTTAAATGCAGTAATATGATGCATTGTCATTGTCACCATCTTGTTTCATAGGGACACACATATATATATGTGTGTGTAAATATACAATATTATATATTTAGTATATCTGCATATAATATACATACTATATATACTATACTAGACATACTATATGTACATACACTACATATATACACTATAATATGACATATATAGTGCTGTACTATATGTATATTATATATGAAAAAGCATCAACTGTGGATGAAATAAACTTGATCATTCTATGGTATCTTTTTCTCTATGCAAACCAATGAGGCATCACTAAAAATCAAAGGACTATTAACTTGGGTAAGGATGATCGAGACAATAACTGATTCACTAGAGTAAAAAATCAAATAGAAATGCTACAAAAGCCAACTTTATATTTAATTGAACTTTAGCACAGCCTCTAAAGTTAAGAGATATATATTAGACACATCATGCCATATGTAAGACACACATAGGAAAACATTTACTTCCCTTTTCACAAAGAGCATGAGGAAATAAAGTTTTGAAAGTATGACAATTCTTCAAACATAAACAACCTTTGCAGTGCTAAGGTCTCTTTGCAGGTGATTTGATCTCCCCTTTGTGGGAGAAAAACAATTACACTGAAAAATTAAAATGCTGCCTAAGATTTTTTAAAATAATTTTTTAGTTGTAGATAGATACAATACCTTTATTTTATTCATTTTTATGTGGTGCTGAGGATTGAACCCAGTGCCTCACACATACTAGGCAAGTGCTGTACCACTGAGCCACAACCCTAGCCCCTGCCTAAGCTTCCTATGGTTTGTCACAGCATTCAAAGTGCTGTTATAATTTGGCCTCCTCATCTCCTTGAATAAAGCCATCTTACTTATTGATTGCCTAGCCTTGTGACAAGTTTCCCTTCACAGGGATCACAGTGCATATCTGACAAGGACTGCAACACTAGAAAATTCTGCCTCAAGCCCCGTGATGAGAAGCCATTCTGTGCTACGTGCCGAGGGTTGCGGAGGAGGTGCCAGCGAAATGCCATGTGCTGCCCAGGAACACTCTGCATGAATGGTGAGCCATCAAAAACCCGGCAGTTACTGCCTTGTTTCAGTCAAGTGATTTCTAAACTGAAGATAGGATTGGAATCTCAGACTAGAAGATTCCAAGAAAGGCACTCTAAGGGCTTTCTAGATTCATACTTGAAAAAAATTTATACAGCTGTCCTTTCTTTTTTTAAAAAAATATTTTTTATGTGGTGCTGAGGATCGAATCCAGTGCTTCCTGCATGCAAGGCAAGCGGTCTACCACTGAGCTACAATCCCAGTCCAGCTGTCTTTTCTTGATGAAACAAAATAGTTTGCTTCCTGGCAAAAAACTCTAGCCAGTACCTTAGAATGATGATTTTAAAGGAAAGCTTCAAGTTGGAATCAAATTCTTCCATTTTCACTTGGATTCTATTAATTACTTAATTACCTTCTTTGACATATGTGAGCATGTAAATATTTAGTGCATGACTCATATCTAGAAAGTTATGCATAATTGGAAGACAGAGGTGATACCAATTGTATAACAGTATAACTAGCATGTCTGTGGCTCTACTCCTTGAAGTTATTAACTCTAGTTCCACCTGCTTGTCCCTCAGATGTCTGTACTACAATGGAAGATGCAACCCCAATACTGGAAAGACAGGTTGATGACCAAGATGGCACAGACACAAAAGGAACAACTGAACATCCAATGGAGGAAAACAAACCCAAAAGGAAGCCAAATATTAAGAAACCACAAGGCAGTAAGGGTAAGAGCAGCATCATGAGCGCAATTGTTCAAGAAAAATATCTTCTCCTTCCAGTTTCTTAATGACAGGCTGAAATTGAGTGTTATTCTCTGCCTGGGAAACATAGGGAATGTGTCCTGTTTGTAATCTCTTTCCATAAGAAGCTGCAGAGAGCATGCAAGGAGTAGTATAAGGTAGTCAGTAGGCCAAGAGGACAGGACAATGGCTCTAACAATGGACTGGTTAGCAAGAAAACCTTTTATTATTGAGTTCAGTTTGACACACATACCCCCCTTTTTTTGGTCCCAAAGATTGAACCCGGGAGGTACTTTACCATTGAGTCACATCCCCAGCCTTTTAAATTGTTTTATTTTGAGACTAAGTTCCTTAGAGCCTTGCTAAATTGCTGAGGGTGGCTTTGAACTTGGAATCCATCTGCCTCAGCCTCCCGAGCTACTGGGATTACAGGCATGCACCACCACGTCTGGCACACATACACTTTTCTACAGTCTATATTGTAATTTAACAAGTGGCAGTTTACCTTTCTAGATCCTCAGGATATAAAATAGAGATGGAAGTAGATGCATTAACTTTTCAGCCTTGTACAAAGTATAAGTTTATTTTTTTTAAACAAAGTTGTAGTAGTCTAAAATTCCTCTTTGACATAACATAGCCAGAATGTTTAAAAGCCATTCTCGTTTGTATCTTCAGATTAACTGGCCCCTTCGTAAGTAGTGGTCTCTCCATACACTATAAATCCCATTTAATAAAACATTGCCAAATGATATTTCATTTCTCAAGACTGGAAATCCCATTTTCCCTTGATGGATGTTTTAACTTTATAAGACAGACAATAAATCCTCAGATGGGCTGAAATTTCCACTTCATTGTTGCTTTTAGTGTGAAGACCTAACTCTGTATGTCCTAAAGACTATTCCTATTTTTACTTTGTGGCCTTCAGTTCTAGATCTCTAATCTTGTCCCATTAGCAATTCCCCCACATTCAATTTTCCCCACTTACTACTGAAGTTCATATTAATCTTGTTACAGCACAAGAGGGAGAAAGCTGTCTGAGAACCTTTGACTGTGGCTCTGGACTTTGCTGTGCTCGTCATTTTTGGACTAAAATTTGTAAACCAGTCCTATTAGAGGGACAGGTCTGTTCTAGAAGAGGACATAAGGATACTGCTCAAGCTCCAGAAATCTTCCAGCGCTGTGACTGTGGTCCTGGACTATTGTGTCGAAGCCAAGGGACTGGCAATCGACAACATGCACGGTTAAGAATATGCCAAAAAACATAAAAAGCTGTAAACATTTCAACATAAAGCATTCTTATTGTATTCAAGCAGATTCTCAGACATTAATTTTAAAGTACTTCAATACAAATCTCTCTTAAAATCAAATCTTACAGCAACAGAAATAGACTGAAACTAGAGAACTGTGAGATGCTACATTGTGATGAATTGAAGCTAGTTTTTGCTTTTCATCTGATGTGATTCTGTAAGTTAAAAAAAATTAATTCTGATCTAGTGACTCAATTAGTTCAAATAAGTCTTTTTGAAAAATGGAAATTGTATACCTTAAGGTATACAGCATGATGTTTTGATATACACTATATACACAGTTGACTGATTACCATAGTCAAGCCAATTAACATATACATCTCCATAAATGTTTATGTAATTCCAGTATCTAACAGGCTGGTATCTAACAGTATCTTAAAGGAAAAATTAGTGATGGTACCTGAAGTTAAACAAATTTTTGTATCTTACTAGGGAAAATTATCAGAGCAAATACAGCAATTTTCTTTAAAAACTCTATTATTTCCCTTCATTTCTTGGAAGGGAAGTTACATTTCACCACAAAACAATTTATTACAAAACAATAAGATTCAAAGGTGATAATATCTTGTTTGAATAGTCCTTTGCAAGTTACAAAAGCATTTTCACATATTTTGTTTTCAATAACTTTACTAACCATTTGATAACTTTTTCTATTTTGTATTTATCTAATGTTCATATTTGAAAGCTAGAACTTTCAAGAAATATTTTTACTTATACATTATAATTAATATACTTACTCAGAGGAAAACTCAGGAATGAAATTTTTGTTTCTTTGAGGTTTAGGAGGCTGTATTATGTGCATAACAGAATAGAAGAGGATTTGTTTAGGGAAGCTCTAATAGATTTCAGTCAGGTGCTACAGAATTCACTTAAGAGATAAACCACACACCTGTTCTTCTGTTTAAGACATAAGTGTATATTACAAAAGAGAAAATCAAATTTATGAAGGTCTCTAGTTTTTAAAAAAATCTTCCTCGATGTATCTGACTTGACTAATTTGTAATTGGGAAATAGGAGGAAAGGTAGTGGAATAACATGGTTTATTACATAGGGCAGAAAATAAAGAAAATGAAAATTCCCATTTTCATCTCATCTCTACCCATAGTAAAGTGTGATTGTGAACATAATATGAAATTTAAACACATTTGATAAGAAATAAAAACATCATCATCCACAGTAACAAGAGGTTTTATTGATCTAATGCAAACTAAGCATGGGGAAGAAACAATCACTTAAAAACACCAAAGACCCTTACATAGCAAAGGTTAAGAAATAAATTAAGACTCTTATTGGGCTGTGTCTAGGAGGAAGAATAGGCCTCATTCACTTCGATCCTTGGGTTCTCGGTATTTCCACTGAATATAATCAAAGATGTCCCTCTCACTGTCTACTGGCAGGGGTTCTCCAGCAACTCCTGCAAGTACAGAGGGAAAAGAAATATATTTTAAGAACCTGTTTGGGAATTTAGTTATGAGGGTTCAGGATTGAGAGCTCTGTGAGATTTGCTTTCATAATTAAAAGGAAAACCAAGCCATCAATCCTCCCATACCAGCTTGTGCTTGAGGTTTGTCACATGTATTACCAATGCTACAAAAAGAACCTGAGTTTTCCAACTACTGTCACTGAAGTTACCCTAACTTATGATTTTCCTCTCTGCTGGATCTCCATTGTAGCCATCATATGTTATATAAAATATTCTAGCTAGTTCCTTTGCAATTCAAAATGTTGTAGGACTAGCAGCAGTGGCATTCTGTGGAAACTTATAGAAATGCAAAACCTTGAGCTTCAAGGAATTAGATCTGCATCATCATCCCCCCACCCCCAGTAAATGGTATGCATGTTGAAATGTGAGCAGCACTGCCCTCATCTACTGGAATAAAAGCCCTACTTAATATTTTTAGGGCAAAATGGCAAAAATTCATTCTCCCAGTACAGAATAGTAAATCCTATAGTAAATAGTGAAATGTTAACTATAAACTATAGAGTAAGGAATCTTTATTCTTTAAACTTTAAACCATGGGGTCAAAGTCTGGGAGTCATTAAAAGCAATGAGACCTGAATTTCTCAGAATTTTTAACAAAAAACTCTTTTAGACCAATATGATTTTTTAATGACTATGATGGACAGGAAGGATTTAATCTATCCTGATAGAGCTAGAAATAACTTACCTTGATGGTCATCACTAAGGAACTGGGAGTACATTAAGCATTCAAGCCCTATTTGTTCTAAGGGACTAATAATACAAATACATTTGACCAGCATAGTGGCTTTTTAGAGAAGCTAAACTTGCTAAACCCTTGAAAATAACTTTCTCTCAAGATGACATGGATCATCTCTAAGGCAGTCACACATACTCACCAGTGACTCCCAAGGGGCGGATGGTGTATTCGTTGATTGTGAAACCCTTTTCTAGGGCATGAGCTCTCATATTTTTATTGAAAATGTCACTCCCAGTGAAATAAAGAACACCACAGTAATACTGATCTTTGGGTATCAATCTAAAAAAAAGAAGATAGTTTTTATTACACTTCTCAAATTTAGCAAATATAGAACTTCTAACTATAAGTAAGGAACAAAACGCCTAATATAAGCCTATGTCCCAATAATCTAAAGAGGAGACTATCATCAGGTGGAACACTCAAATCACCCAATCTTGCAATGTGTTTAGGTTTCAGTAAATTTTGCTCTGTAAGAGGTATGGAGAAATGAAAAGCATTATCACTTAGTATAACTAACTTTCCCCATGCCAGAAACTACTTTGGAGTTGTGGAAGGCATCATGGTGATGTGCAAGTCCACAGGAAGAAAAAAAAATCTGCAGATAGTCATTATTCTTTATACTTAAGGCTAAACATTATATTTGGCAAGAATATATGATCCTTCAGAATAAAAGAGGGTTCTATACATATATGTAAACTTTAAGATATACAGAGGGAAAAAAAGAAAAGGATTCAAGAAGAGAAAAGCAAAAAGGTCAGAAACAAAGTTTGAGTATACCTGATATCAATTCTTCTGTGAGGATATTCTTTTTCATCATTTTTACTGGGAAGCTGACAAACACCCTGAAAGGGATATTTTAAAGAATGTTTTAAAGATATTTTTAAAGTTATGGCTTAATTTTAATCAAATTTTAAATGTGAGACTAGTTTTGCTTTTAACGGTGAGTTTTAGCTAGCTTCTCTAAGCTGTATGTTATCATGACCTTCCCATTACATTCTATAATAATTTGAGAATTACATGAATCAATAAAGGCTCTAGCTATAAGAATTTCACCTGTATATGATTCTAAACAAGAAATAAATCAAGTAAAGCATCAAATATGAAACACAGAGCCCAAAACAAACAGGAAAAAGCAACTTGGGAGAAATAATGATTATGCAGAAATAAGAAAATAAACAAAAAAGCTATAGTAACAAAGCTATATTTTTCTTAGACAATAGAAGATATTCAATACATGAAACAGGCAAAATACTACAGAAAAAGAACATTTCGGACAGGTTTAAATATGATAGCAGAAATAGAAGAGTCTGAGGAAATCTTTTTTAATTTTTTTTGTTGTTTCTTAGTTGTAAATGGACACAATACCTTCATTTTATTTATTTATTTTTATGTGGTGTTGAAGATTGAACCCAGTGCCTCACACATGCTAGGCAAGTGCTCTACCACTGAGCTATAACCACAGCCCAAAATCTCTTAAATAATATGAAAGAAAGGATTAGAAAGTAAGAAAAATATTTAAAATATAAGAAAACCTGGATGTAGTGGCATACATCTATAATCCCAGCTATTTAGGAGGCTGAGGCAGGATGATTACAAGTTTGAAGCCAAACTGGGCAACTAGCAAGGCCTCATCTCAACTTAAAAAATAAAAAGGGCCCTCAGTGGTAGAGTGCCCCTGGGTTCAATCCCTAAGAGTGCAATAAATAATAAGAAAATTAAAGGATCTTTTATTTTCCTCCTTTACAGTTGAATTTTCATTATACTTATTCAGTTTCAAGCAAAAATCATCAAAGCCTATTTTGTCATCTTTTTTTTTTCCCTTTCCAGAAAAATAGGCAAATTTCTGGACTGGGCAGCAACCCACACATATGTTTAAAAAGAGCTATAAACATCACCAGATTTCAAATTGTAAGTATCTAATTCTATATTCTAAGAAAAATAAACAAGTGACAAGCTTCTTATCCTAAATACACGTTAATACACGTCACTAAAAGCCATGCTTTTTCACTCAACAAAAAACAGAAAAATTAAAATTGAAAATGTGCATTTTCTTTAGTCATTCCTATGGCTGGAAGATTAATGAAACATGTTTATCTTCAAAACGTGAAATTTACCTTCTTAGGCATTAACAAGTTCCAACACAACTTCCACCTTCAAATGGATCAGAAATGATTTCCATCAGGAATTACCACGAGGTATTGCGGATATGGATGTCTGGATGCCACAGGCAATCATCTTGCTGTTTATCACATTAGTGATAAGATTTCATCTAATGGCTTTGTTCCCTTTTTCAAGGCTAATTTTATTTCATGAATTTTTTCTGAAGCGTTAATGTTAAAGATTTTCTCTGTATTATTGTAAAATCTTTATTATACTTAATGGATTAGTATTATTTGGTATTTAAATTCAGTAGCTTCATTGAATGTTTAAAATAAAGCCTTTCATTTTCTCAGGGTAGTCAAGGTATCTTCTATTGTCCCTTGAATTCTTAAGATGTATATTCTACACAAAAATTGCTCAAGGCCAAACATGCACAAAATAACAAAATACTAAAATTTGAATGGCACACAGCTAACATAAGACTTAACAGAATGGACAGAAAACTGTATTTTCTTCCAAATATTATTACATTCACGGTAAGAACAGTTCAATTTTCTAAAGGTCACAATTTTACAAGATGATCTGGAATAACTCTGACTTTCCTAGAGTTTGATTACTACTAACTTAAAGGAATCCATGTTTTGAAGGTAACTTGACAAGCACACGAATAGACATATTTTTAAAACTAGTCAGTGGTTATAGCAATAAAAGGCTTTGTAATCAAGAAGATATAGAATAGTTTTTCTACTTTTTTTTTTTTTTTTTTTTTTTTTTTTTTAGTTATAGATGGACACAATGTCTTTATTTTATTACTTTGTATGTGGTGCTGAGGATCGAACCCAGGGCCTCACGCATGCGAGGTAAGCGCTCTACCGCTGAGCTACAATCCCAGCCCCTAGTTTTTCTACTTTATGAGTTGATTTCATTTTGTAGCCAATTTCCTTTCAGAACCTAGAGACCTTAACTTCTTTGGATGTCTCTGATACTGTCCATCACTTAGGCTACTGTTCTAACTCCTGCCTAGCCAACTCTGTCTAGACAGGTATCTGCTTGACTAACTCCTTCACCTCGAGGCTCTAAGTCTCATTCTCTCAATAAGGCTGCCCCGACCATTCTATTTAATATTGCTTCCTGCATTCCTATATCCTCCATACCTTCTCTCTCATTTTTGAGCACTATTTTAACCTAATATACTAAAATTTACCTGTTTATTATGTTCATCACTAATGATCAGTTCCTTCCCATAAGTCCTAATGTAAGTTCTACTTAAACTCACCGATTTATCCTCAGTTCCTAGAACAGGGCTTGCAACATAACAGATTCATTCGGCAAATACATATTTGTTGAATTGACTGAATACACTTTCACAGTTCATTAAAATCACCATGCAGAACTTAATGAAATGATTGTATATGTAGTTCTTATATGTAACATCCAGTTTATCATCTTAATGGTTTCTTAAACCATCTTAACCATTTTTAAGTATATAGTAGGTGTATCTGTATTATATAACCATTACCATCATCCATGTCCAGAATATTTTCATCTTCCCCAATTGGAACTCTGTATCTATTAAAAATAATTGCATATTCTCTCTCCTCAGAGACAGGTAACTGCCATTCTACTTTCTGTATGACATGATAGTTTATCTTTCTCATTTTTTTTACTTTTGGCTAATACTCCTGTCAAATCTATGCATTCTGAGACTCATAAATTTTAGCATGTCTAGGCTCTGAAAGCACAGTATCTTTCCTTTAAGTCATATAACCTCAAAAAAAAAAAAAAACATGGAGAAGAGGGGACCCCAATAAAGTATTTAAGTGAGTAGAAGAAGAAAGTAAACCTAAAGAAAGAAAAATCTCAATCCTATATTTTTATTGGCTTTCCTACTGGTTAATATACTGGGCCATTTAATCTATTTTAATCCACTTGCCATTTGTTTTGAATCTTTATATTTCCATTCCCTAGGAAGCCTACAGGATTTTGACAGCACACTGTAATGGGTTTCACTGTGAAAATCTTTGCTAGTGTCCCTCTCTTTGAGCTTCCCTGTTGATCATTTCATGTAACAGTGTTCTTATATATGTTGTATGACATACCCTGATTCTTTTTCTTTCTTTAAATACCCTTCTGTCAATTCTAACCTGACTCATTGAAGGATTCTGAGTCAGAGAATATGAGAACCATTTGTGATTTTAGGGGAAAATCTACTGTATGTCAAAGTTATTATAGACATTTTACAAAAACAAATTATGCCTAATTATTTACTTTGACAGTATAGATCATTTATAAATGGGGAGCTTAAAAGAAAATCCATTTTTCTTATTGTTGTTTTGTTTTGTTTTTTTACAGTGCTGGGGACTGAACCTATGGCCTCATGCATGCTAGGCAAGTACTCTACCACTGAGCTAAATCCTCAGCCCCTAAAAGAAAATTCTTTACTAAAATATTATGAGAGCAGCTGTAAGAAAATCAGGTATCCTGCCAATTATTTTTCTCTAAGGTTTCAAGGACATCCTATTTGTTTGTTTTGGGGGATTTTTTCTTTTTCTTTTCTTTTTTTTTGTACTGGGGATTGAACCCAAGGGCACTCAACCACTGAGCCACATCCCTAGCCCTTTTGATATTTTATTTGGAGACAGGGCTCTCTAAGTTGCTTTGAGCCTCACTAAATTGCTGAGGCTGCCTTTGAACTCACAACCCTCCTGCCTCAGCCTCTGAGCCGCTGGGATTACAGGTAAGCGCCACCATGCCCAGCTATTTGTTGACCTTACACTAAGCTACAACCAAGTCACATACTCAGAATGGTTACTGAGCAATCTCTAAGGATTTTTTCATGTGTTAATTCAAATGGGTTACTTACCATGAACTTTGTCTCCCCTTTGGACAGCATATCTGTAATAAAATGGACCTTTTGTAACTGCTCCACAACACGATGTAGCAGCTTTGGCTGTAGAATCATAATCAGGGAATAAGAAAAAAGAGCAATTATTCTGTTATTTCAAAAAATATTTTTTGTTTGGTGCTGGGAATTGAACCTAAGGCCACTGAGCCACATGCCCAACCCTAAAATATTTTTAATATGAGTTTTCAGATTACCTTACGGAAAAATATCTATAGTTATGTTTTATGTGTGGATTTTTATTTTTATTTTTTTATTTTTTGGTGCTGGGGGTTGAACGTAGGGCCTCTGGCATGCTAGGCAAGCACTCTACTACTGAGCTACATCCCAAGCCTTTATGTTCTTTTTAATGTTCTGATTAAGTACCTTTCCCCTCAAATACAGAATTCATCTTATCAAATGAAACATTTTCAGAAACTAGTTTCTCACCAATCTCATGATAACCTAAAACAAACACAATTTGTGTTTATCTATTTCATTAAATTCATTCATCTTTAAAAGGCACATATAATCCAAAATCAAAAATGTTTTGTTTTTAATGTGTTTTCTAATAGAAGTCAATTTTTCAGGCCAGGGTGCAGCTCAGTAGTACAGCACTTGCCCAGCATGTACAAGGTCCTGAGTTCCATCTCCAGCAGTCCAAGGGAAAAAAAAAAAAAAAAGTAGTTTCTCAATACTTTATTTTTTAATAGGAAAATATTCCTTTAATGAAAACCTGAACATTTGCCCAAGCATTTCTGAAACAGCTCCAATGGATTAGGTAGAGGGAAGTGAAGGGAGGGGAGGGGGTACGGGAACAGGAAGGATAGTAGAATGAATCAGACATTATTACCCTATGTGCATATATATCCAGTGGGATTCTACATCATGTACAACCAGAAGAACGAGAAATTATACTCCATCTATGTATTATGTATCAAAGTGCATTCTACTGTCATGCATAACTAATTAGAATGAATAAAAGAAAGAAAATACAGCAAGGCAAAAAAAAACTATTACATTTCCTCTCATTCAAATGTTAGACTGCCTTCTAGTTCCTTAAGGAAAAACAGTATGTCTCCTTTCCTACACCTACATTTGCTTTTCATAGAATTCAATCAGTATAAAACACTTCAGCTGACTTTATAGAAAGATTAAAATGAAAATATGTTGAATATGATAAAATATGATAAAATGTTATGAAAATATCCAACTATCATTTAAAAAATGATATTTGCTGCTACACTGCCATATAAGACAGATCATATTTGATTATAAGTTCTATGGTACCTGTTTGGTTGATTCTGAGGTAAAGTTTGGGTGGGTCAGAAGAACATCCATGTCACCACTGGATTCTGCACCTACAGTAACAAGGAAAATGGAAGGTATTCTCCATGTAAATCTATCAATAAGGCCAACAAAGAATAAAACTAATGACATACATAGAAGAGCCTTACTTCATAGCCTATTATTCTATTTCACTGGCTTCATATTCAGAATTAGTTAAAAGATTTCAATTTTCTGTCCAATTATTCAGGTATATTGATAGAGACAGCAGAATCTGGGATAACAACAGTAATTTGCATTAGATACATATTGCATACAATTTGTGTATTTAATGTGCTAAAAATGCATCTAACCACTCAACAATAAAAACATTTGAAAATGGTTTTGGAATACATCTATGAACAAACTAAATATCTAAAAATCTCAAACAATATGCTTTCTTTAAAAGGTAATCAGAAAGCAGGCTGGGGTTATGGCTCAGTGGTAGAGTGCTCACCTAGCATGCATGAGGCACTGGGTTTGATCGTCAGCACCACATAAAAATAAAATAAAGATATTCTGTCTACCTACAACTAAAAAATAAATATATTTTTTAAAAAAGGTAATCAGAAAGCTTATTTCAATTCTTATGACTGAACTCATTTAATAAATATTGGCAAAAATTATTATTATGATATCATGGATAAGAACACAGCACTTTATAATGATTCAAGTTTTGATCTTTATAACCACATAACTTCAGGCAAATTACACATAGCTGTTTGAACCTTACTATGTACTATGAAATTCTGACTCTAATTAGATGTTTTTCACTTTCAGTATTGTAAATGAGGACTCGATATTTCTCTAAACCTCAGTTTCCTTGCCTGTAAACTACTAAAATCTGTTTCACAGGCTACTGTGCAACTGGATAAGAGCTAAAGCATCTACTATTTTGCCTCATTCACAGCATAAAATAATACTATCTCCTCTCTTTCCATTTTGATAAGTATAGTACATGCAAAACATACTTTAGGTGACCATGCAGATCATCATCCTATGTATCAATCTTTAACCAGATACAGTAGTCCCACTTTTCTGCAGAGGATTCCAAGGCCCTCAGTGGATGCCTGAAACCACAGATAGGACCAAATCCTATAATTTAACACCTTTTCCATAGTAACTAAGTACTTAATCACACACTGTGGCCATAATTTTTGCAGTTTGAGATGTGACACCAAAACTAGCAAAAATTTAATTTTCCTTCTTCATAATTTCATGGTAAGATATGTTCTTTCTGTAGATCTTAGCAAGCTTAGCATACAAGGTTTTTCCTTTCCTTATTAAATCATAAACTTTCCCCATTTCACTTAAGGGACACACTTTACAGATTCTCGTTGGCAGATCTGAATTGTCAGCATCACTACTCTTATGTTTTGAGGCCCTTAGTAAGTAAAATAAGGCCCCATGATATTTCAACAGTCAATCTGAGATCTGAGAGTCAAGATGGCTAAGTGACAAAGTGCAGGACAGGTAGCATAAATTATGGATATGCTGGACAAAGGGATGATTCACATCCCAGGCAGGATGGAGGGAGATTTTATCTTAGTATTCATAATATCATGAAGCTTAAAACTACAAATTGTTTATTTCTGGAATTTTACATTTAGTATTTTCAGACTGTGGTTGACCTGAGTTACTGAAACCTCAGAAGGCAAAACTATGGATAAGTGGGGATTATTGTATCTACATATAAAAAAGACAAGGGTGAATGTGTACTGATTCCAGGATATTTATAAAAGCTATTTTAATAAAGAAAATTCTACTGTATTCTCACTTATTTCTCCTATAAGCTTAATGCTTTCACTATGCAGTTACCACCAAAAACACTTTATTCTTTTTTTTAAGAAAAAAAGAAAACCATATTAGCAAAGGAAGAAGAAAGGAAGGAAGGATAGACTCAAGGGTCCATTGATAGGGGGCTGGATAAATAATTATGGTAAATCCACAAAATCAAATATTAAGCAACCATAAAAAAGAATAAAGATAATCTCTATATATTTATATGAAAAAATCTCCAGGATGTATCTTTAATTTTAAAAAAAGTATAGTATTATGCATACATTATGTTACCTGGTGAAAAAAAGGGAAAGGGAAGTGGAGGAGAAAATCAAGAATGTATACTCATATTTAGTTATCTTCAAGCAGAAACATTGAAAGAATTCACAAGAAAGCGGTTATTAATGGGACAATGATGGCGCATAGTATACAGAATGAACAGAGACAGAGTAAAACTGAGACTTCATAGTGTATACCTTTTTATATTAAAGCATATAACCACATAACATACTCAACAACATAAAAATAGAATAGAAATATATAAATACAGAAAGTTTGTCATATTCAACAGAGCATGCATTTAGCTTTCTTTGCATCAAAATATACATTTTGAGCTGGGCATAGTGGTGCATGCCTGTAATCCCAGCAGCTCAGGAAGCTGAGATAGGAAGATTGTGAGTTCAAAGCCAGCCTCAGCAACTTACTGAGGCTCTAAGTAACTTAGCGAGACTCTGTCTCCAAATAAAATATGTGGGGATGTGGCTAGGGATGTGGCTCAGTTGTTAAGCACCCCTGGGTTCAATCCTAGGTACAAAAATACACACACGCACACACAAACACATTTTGAAAATAGAGAATCCAAGATCCCACCTAAGGTGATTTTTATTTAGTAGGTTTATAGCGGGGTATAACAATGTGTATATTTTTTGAAAATTCCCAGATATTTCTGATGCAGACATACTCAAATAACTTCAATCCTCTCATTTTGAAAATATAAAAATTAGGATAAAGCAAGACAGATTTACCTAAAATCATATATTAGTAAGAAAACTGGGTCTAGAACCCAGGTCTTTTGATCCCAATCCAATGTTCTTTCCGCTTACCAGCAAATATGGATTTAATCTTTGTCCCTCCAACTCTAGATTCTTACAGAAGATACCTGGAATATTTCTGATAGCTCATTGCCTACTTCCTACCCAAAACTCTACTGGTGGCCAGAGATTCATTCAGTCTAGGTATTTACTCTGAAATGTTTTAAACAAATTTTTTTCTATTTCAATTTAAAAAGCTATGTTAGCCTCCCAAGAGACCAGGATTGCGTGGTTCTCACTTTGCTTGCTCTCACATAGTAAGTGAAAGACGTGAAAAATCTGGTGATTGTGAGAATTGGTTTTGAGCTGGTTCTTCTGAGACATTATTCTTAGACTCATTAGAGAAAACAGAAAATTTAAAAAGTAAATACACAAAACTATCCACAGCTCCACTTAGCATCTAGCCAGATAACCATTACTAGTGTTTTAATATACCTAAAATCATTTTATAAATTTTGTTAAAAGCAGTCAAAAAATATTCTCCTTATAATAAAATTAGGATACTTTCCTCTAATTATTTACACATATTCCCATCTATGCACAAATAAACAGCTAATACTACAGGGTCTTGGCAAATCCCTGAAGCAATATAAATGACACATTTTAATCCAAGTTTTTCATATACTCTAGGCAATTTTAACATCAAGGCATGAAATAGCCCAAGATTAGGAAGTATGTTACCTCTTCTGAAACTGCCACAGACTGTAGCAATGTATTCAGAATCCACTTTTTTAACTTCATTTAGTACAATATCCTAATAGAAGAAAGATTAAGTCAGTATTCCAAAAACAGCTTTTCTCCAAGTGATGTTCTCAACAGTAATCAAAGAATACAATTCAGCCCATTCTTACTTGCATTTGTAACATCTCTTCACGAGGGATTCTTTTTTCAAAGTCCTCAAAATATCTATAAAGACAGAACAAGTACACAAAAGAATTTTGTAAAATTTAAATCTCTTTAAAAATTAAATTGTCCGGGCTGGGATTGTAGCTCAGTGGTAGAGCGCTTGCCTCACATGCATGAGGCTGTGGGTTCGATCCTCAGCACCACATACAAAGCAATAAAATAAAGACACTGTGTCCATCAACAACTAAAAAAAATTAAAAAAAAATAAATTGCCCACCATACATAGTGTCCTTACACCAGCAGATCACAATTCTCACAAATCAAGAATTTATGATTCTTGAGGGACAAAGATTAAATCCATATTTGCTGGTAAGTGGAAAGAACATTGGATTGGGATCAAAAGACCTGGGTTCTAGACCAAGTCTTCTTACTAATATATGATTTTAGGTAAATCTGTCTTGCTTTATCCTAGTTTCCATATTTTCAAAATGAAAGGATTGAAGTTATTTGAATATCTTGAATTTATTGAGAAGATAATAGCAAAACTGAGATGGGGGTGTCTGTTTCTTAACTGAATCAAAATCCTGAAGTTTGTCCTTTGTAATATTCAAGAACCTGCATCAAAACTGAAATGTAAATAAGGTTCATATTCACATTACAATAATAAATAAATTCATTTAAGTTGAGACATGTTTTCAAAGTACTGCTCTTTACTAGTAAATCAAGGGGTTGGTTACAATTAAATCTGCAAAAATAGGTGTAAGGAGTTCTGTTATGCTATTATACTATAGGATAACTATAGATAATGATAATTTGCTATATATTTCAAATAGCTAGAAGAAAGGATTTTGAATGTTTTCGCCATAAAGTAATGATAAATGTTTAAGGAGATTTGTTTACCCTAACTAAACGACACAGCATATACATGTATCAAAACATACATGGTACCCTCAAAATACATACAATGCCATTATTATCAGTTAAAAATAAATATAAATTTAAAAATGACACAAAATTCTGCAAAATTGTTGTATTTTAAAATATTAACCTATAACATGGATGAACCTAGACAATAATATGCTAAGTGAAAGAAAGCAGTCACAAAAGACCCCATGTTGTATGATTTCATTTATACAAAATGTCCAGAACAGGCAAATCTGAATAGTAGATTAGTGGTTGCCTAGGGCTAAGTGAGGATAAATGGAGAATGATTGCTAATGGATGAGTTCTTTTGAGGATAACAAAAATGTCCTAAAACTGATCATAATAACAGTTACACAACTTTGTGTACATACCAAAAGTCACTGAATTATATCCTTTAAATTGATGAATTGCATGGTATATGACTTATATCTCAATAAGGCAGTTATAAAAAGATTATCTTCGAAATAATATCTAAGCATATGACTAAGAATGATGATCTATTTCTTTAAAACCAATTCTCATGATAGCTAGGTTTTTCAGAATACCTCCATTTACTATATAAATGCAAAAAAAGTAAGAATCACACCATCCTGGGCTATTACTGGCTCAAAATTTTAGAACAGTGTAAGTTTAAGAGAAAATACATATAGTGCTTATACACTATCATAGTAAATAATCAATATCTAGCACACAAAATAATTATTGATACTGATAGAGAAACATGCCTACTAGTTATTCCTATTCTGTTTTTAGTTGTCTGGAGATTTTTCTTCTCTTTAAAAAAAATTTAGTTTTTCATGTTCATGTAAACTAATGTTTGCATGTTTCATGTTCTCAGACAGACAATAAATTCCTTAAGAGCTACACTGAACCTCTTTAATAATTCTTCCCCCAGACCTAGCACAGTGCTTTGTACAACATAAGCATAGAATAAACACCCAATGACTGTCTGATGCACTAATTTCTATGTATTTTAAGAGGGAGTGCTCCACTAAAGTCAAGAGAATGAGGGAAATTCTTAAAATAAATAAACAAACTAGAAAGCAATAACAAAATGTATATGCACAGGCATAAACTCTACCAGAGTCTGCAACAAATCTTAGCATTCCTGAATTGGAAAATGCTTGTGTTTAACTAAGTTTGAGGAATTATTATGATGTATGAAAGAATGTCTGTAAAAATTTTTACTTTCACATCTCAAATATCAAAAGAAAATTTGCTGTCTTACTTCAGCCCAATTCGTTGATGATGGTTCAATTTATCTTCATTTTTCCTGAGATCTGAATAAAAGATAAGTGTAAGGTGTTAATTTGAACACTCTTGGGGGGAAATAGTAAACTCAGCCACCTTTTTACAAAGAACTACCTGGAGGGAAAATACATTGAAATGATTTTTAAAAAAACAATGAGAAAAAATTTTTTAGATGTTAAGGACTAGATAAAATGACTTTTCAATGTAGTAAAAACCTAACGGCTATTTTCATAATCGTTTCCATTTACTGACTCAAAATTTCAATGAGTTACATGAAATAATAAGTATACCAGGAATTATATCAAATTTTGCTGGCTATCACAAAAGATAACCTTAAAAGAACAAATATTGCTTAATTTACTGTTCAAAGCAGCAACAGCAATCATAACTTCTGAAGATTTTACAATTACCTAAGTTCATTCATACTGTACATTTATTCATTCACTCCATTGAATTAGTGTTGAATATTGATTTGTGCAGGCATTGCACTAAAAGTCCTGTTGAAAGTAAAGGTATTAGCTTCATTTTTTAATTCGCAAAAGTTGTCCTAACATTGTTTCTTAAAATGACCAAGTTCCACTGGGTGTTCTTCCTTTTCTAGGCATAAGTATAGTAGTGAACCTTGTTAAAGCAAACAGCAAGATAAGTATGGTTTACAAGCAATTCCTATAACCACCCTTAGATTCACAAATACATAAATTCACTTTGGAGACACAAAACAGAGAAAAATAAGCATCTTTATGACACATGGAACATTTAACATCTCCCACAGGAAATACTAATATATACTAATGTATATATCTGAAAATGAAATGGAAATAGTGATTATACATATGTATAGGTACACATATATATCTATACATATAACTTATATATAAGTATATACACATATATACACATATATACTTATATATACTTATATATGTGTGTATATACTTATATATGTTATATGTACAGATATTACATAATTATGAAGTAATATAAAAACCAAATCTTTGACACTACAAAGATATACAATCTGAATACCTTTGAGAAACCCATTTTTTTTTTTTTTTTGGTATCAGGGATTGAACTCAGGGGTACTCGACCACTGAGCCACATCCTCAGCCTTATTTTGTGTTTTATTTAGAGACAAGGTCTCACTGAGTTGCTCAGCACCTCACCATTGCTGAGGCTGGCTTTGAACTCGTGATCCTCCTGTCAGCCTCCCAAAGTGCTGAGAGTACAGGCCTGAGTCACTGCGCCTGACTTTTTTTTTTTTTGAGTCGGTTTCTTCCTATGTTGCCCAGGCTGGCTGGCCTGTCTCAGCCTCTCAAGCAGCAACCAGCCTGAAACCTATAAACTCTTGATTGCTTTAGCCCATCAGCCTATTCAGATACACTGTATATGCCATAAGCAGAAAAGCACATACCCTCTCTGAGATGCACAGAAAGAGATCATTCTCTAGAAATTCTTAGTTTAGTAATACTACTAGTGAATAATATTTCATAAAAGTCAGTTAATCATTTTTTCAGTACTTACTATGTATCAAGCACTCTGCTAAGTGCTTTATAGGCGGCATTAAATTATATGAGGCAGAAATATTTATTTTGTAGCTAAAAAACTGAAGCACAATGCTCACCCATTCTAATAATGTGGTAGAGGTGGGATTCAAACCCAGGTCAGTCTCCAAAACATGTTCACCTAACCACTGGGTTGCTTGTAATAGTTGAACCCACAAATACTAAACCCTTAATGCCATGGATGTACTATAATGAATTCATATGTATAGCGTACACCTTGAAAAGTATGAAAGGATTGCTATATTAGGTTTACGGAAAATGTTTTACAATTACTTGACTTAGGATCTATTTTTATCACTTCTTAAAAGTAAAAATTCCTTCAATAAGCACAGCAAATTTTAATATGTAAATCAGCATTTAATCTTAACATATAAGACTTATTGTCTAAAGTTTCATCATAGAAACAAAAGCAATTTAAATCTTCTAAAAATCTACAAATAACTATTTTCATTGTCTTTGAATTAAGAAATTACTTGCTACTCTTGATTTTCATCTGAGTTACAAACCTAAAAATGTTTAAGATGAGACTATAAACTATATATCTATGTTCTACTATAGAGCTAAAAAGAAGATTTTATTTGTATTTATTAATCGGGAACAGGTTTTCCAGGTTTTAGTTTGTTAGAGTATTAATGGTCCTTCAGGACCATGTTTAAGCTAAAATTAGCAAGCTGTGGTCATACTCACCTTCTAATGTTTTAATTCCTTCATCTACAAACTTCCTTGCAGCAGATGGACTACAAAGAAAGAAACACATTATCTCGATATCTGATGAAATTCAGGACCACTGTAACAAATAACCAATTATGTTTTCTGTTGTCAAACATAAAGACCTGCTATTATGCTAAAAAAAGACCTACCAAAATGGTTACTTTGGTAATGTGCAATTTTATTCAAAGTAAGAGTTTTTGAAGCTTCAATCATTAGGAAGATGACCATGAACTTGGACATGGAGAAAACACCTAAGCAGCTAGCTATCATAGTGTCCATGTTCAAACATATGGGCACTTGAAAACTGTTCATTCATTGAACTAAGATTTACTGAGCACCTATTATATGCCAGATATTGCTGAAAATACAGCATAGATAAGACAAATAAGAGCTTTGGACATTACCCACTTACACTCTAGTAAGAAGATACTAAACTAAATACATATACAAACAAGAAAAATATCAGGTAGAGGAATTAAAATCCAGTGACATGACAGAATGACTGAGTCCTACTTTAGACTGGGTGGTGAGTAAAGTCCTCTAAGATACGTAAGCTGAAATTTAAATGACAAAGAGCTGGCTATGGGGGATCAAGGGAAAAAGCACTTCAGGGAAAGGGAACAGTCAAAAGCCCTCAGGCTGGCATGAGCTTGGCTTGTTCAAGAAAGGAGAAAAACAAGTATGGCTAGAATGAGATGGTAAGAGATACCACTGAGCAATACACAGGGGCTACACTTTATCATGTTTTTTAAGCCAGGGTAGTAAGTTTAGGTTTTATTCTGAGTGCAATGGGAGACTATTAGAATGTACTGGGCAAAGCAGTGATAAAATCTGATTTGGGTTAATAAACAATTATTGTAATTGCCATATTCACATAAATAAATCAGAACATCAGAAAGGACTAAAGAAGTTCTTATGAAATGGCAGGGACAGAACCAAACCTCCCTCTCAATTTTACAGGGAAGGACATTAAAATCAAAAAAGCTGGAAATAATTTGCTTAGGTAACAAATTTAGCTGGTAGTAGTAATGGGACCAGTACTCAGACTTCCTGATTCTCTTCACATTATACCAATTTACAGTAAAATAAAGTGAGAACAGAGATCAGAAAGAAAAGCATACATACACATGCATGTGCATACAACAGCCTGGGCCACAGTTTTTGGGACACTGTGCAAACATCATGATATTATAGTTCGGTATAATGGATATTGATATTAGGAAGGCAATGTGACAAAGAAAAATGGGATTGAATTGGAAGGCAAGAGACATGGGTTGTAATTCTGGCTCTGCCATAGTTACTCACTTTGTGTACTCAAGTTTCAGCTTTCTTCCTTGAAAACAAGGATAATATAACATATGCTCTCTAAAACATCTTCTATTGGAAATTTTAAAATAGGCTTGGGTCCATAAGGAATCATGCTAATTTTCAGTAAATTATGCTTAAGAAGTAATACAATTTAGAATAACTTCTATCGAAAATGTGGTCATTTAAAGGAATAATCACCATATAATGTAAAGGAATGTCTTGTTTCTTAAAGGTAAGAGATAAGGAAAGCATTATGGCCTTAATATTTCAGTGTCAATCTTTCCTTTGTCCAGTGTCAAAAAAGACCCTTTCAGTGCTAGTTCAAATTTTGAGATAAAGATTCCTTCATTAAAAAACAACTGAGGGCTTGTTCCAAATTCATAAAGTTCTAAAGAAAAACTTAAATGCTTAAGGTGGACACTATACTCAGAGAAGCAGAGGAGATACACAATCTGAAGAGGGCAATAACACGTACACTGCAAGTACAGTGGAGTTTAGAGGAAAGAAGAGATTACTTTGGGCTGGGGAATCAAAGTGGGTCATGAAGAAGGTAACATTTGCCCTAGATGGAATTTTCACAATAGGAGCAGCATGTGAAGAATCAGCCTCAGATGGATAAGCTACAGAAAGGTGAACTGTTTGGGTAAAGGCGAAGAGGTACAGAAGCACAGGTGTAGAAGGAAAACAGCAGGTAACTTAGTTTGGCTGACATGAAAAATATCTATGTTTGCTTAAAAAATAGTTCTTACCCAATGCCACTAACTCGAGTCAGGAAATTGATGGATGAACTTGTATCATCCTGCCGAATCTTTAAGGAAAAAAAAAGGCTAACAATGATTTAGGAATGCTTTGAGAGTGTAATCAATCTTACTAGAAATCAGAATCATGTACATTTACCTGGTTAACCCACATTGAAGTATTCATATATAACCTAGGTAATTATAGATGAATAACAGCAGCCAAAGAAGTCTCATCTCTAATTTATTCAATACTTTTGGCTGGGGGTATAGTTCAGTGGTAGAGTGTGTGCATGAGGCTCTGAATTCAATCCTCAGCACTAAAAATAATAACTTTTTTTCTTTAAAGTGACAGATAAAATTGTATGTATTTATCATATACAACACAATGTTTTGAAATATACGTAAGTTGTAGACTGGTTAATCTAATAAATTTGCTAAGTAATAAATGTACCACTTCATATAGTTATTTCTGTGAGAAGAACATTTAACATCCAGTCTCTTTGCATTTTTTGATTTTCTAATACTTTTAAAAGGCCTATCCATAAAGAACTAGAAATGACATAATTATCATTGGAGTGAAATAAAAGCATAAAAATACTTGGAAGAACAGAAATCCTAAATGACAATAATCTTTTAGTCAAAGTTTATAATCTCTTTTCTGAATAGTACTCAAAATAAAGAGCCAACTGTATCATAAATGCTAAAAGTCTCTTAAATGTCGCATAAAATAAGTGAGATTTTTTTTGTGTGTGTGTGAGACAGAGTGGCCCAGGTTGGTCACAAACTTGTGAGTTGAAGTGATCCTTCCATCTCAGCTTCCTGTGCAGATGGGACTACAGACATGCACTACCATGCCCAGCTAATAAGTGAAAATTTTATAGAGGCAATGTTCATATTTTTAAAAATAGAATATGTAAAGCCATAAAGTCTACTCATCTTTTTTCCTTCTGGGTCTTACTAGAGTGAGTAACATTAATCACCCTATAAGGATACTACATGATAGTTGCTATAAAGGAAGACACTGTAACCGAATAAGTAAATAAGTTAAAATTTTACCTTTTCCAGTTTACGCAATTTTCCAGTTGCTAAATACTCATCAATTTTTTCAGCAATTTTTGTTCCTACTCCAGGCTATATAGAAAATTAAAAACATAAAAATCATATAAATATAATGCTTACCAAATTACTAAATTATAAAGTAAAAAGTAAAAAAAGACAAACAAGTGCTCATAAGTAACAAGTTTTTAAACAATGGACAGAAAATTGAACTCCTATAATAAATTCTCCCAGCAGCAAAATCCTTAAATGACTGACAGAAGAGAAACCCTAATAAAATAGATCTAAATGACTCATTTAAAATTAAATTTTGTTGTAGAAAAATTAGAAAACAGTTACCCAAAGAATGCTAAAATCACTTGTCAATCTCATTGACCTGAAAATTAAAAACTTCATTCTCTAACATTTGCTATGTATTATTTGATTTCTTTCCTACTTATAAATATACATACATACACATATGCTTTTTCTTAATACATTAAGAACATATTTCTATATTAATAAATAAATGTGGGGCTGGGGCTGTAGCTCAGTGGTAGAGCACTTGCCTAGCATGTGTGAGGCACTGGGTTCGATCCTCAGCACCACATATAAATAATAAATGAATAAAATAAAGATCCATCAACAACTAAAAAATAAAAATTAAAAAATAAATAAATAAATGCAATGATATCTTTAGCAGTTGCATAGTATATCATTATATTAATACCCTACATGTGAACATTTAGGTGGTTTCCAATTATTTGATAGTATAACAATGCTATTAGGAACTCCTGTTAGAACAGAGGTTCTTAAGCTTTTGCGTGCATCTGCATCACCTGGAAACTTACTAAAAAGCACAGAATGTCAAGTCCCACCTTAGACTTTCTGATTTATTTTATCAGGGATAAACCAGGAAGCCAAAGGTTTATACTTCTAAGTTCCCCAGTGCTGCTGTTGCGGCTGGTCTAGGTATCACACATTAAGAATCACTGCTCTAGAACTGCAAAGTCCAATGTGGAACACTAGCCACATATGACAATTTAAGTTTAATTAAAATCTAGAATTCTTCAGTTACACTAGCCACATTTCAAGGACTAAATAGCCAAATGTGGTTTGTGGTTGCCATACTGGACCGTACTGCTTTAGAATGTAAGCTCTAAAAGAGCATTATCCCTAGGGCCTGGCATACAGGTGCTCAAAAGTTATGAGGTGCTAGCTGGGCACGGTGGCGCAAGCCTGTAATCCCAGCACTTAGGGAGGCTGAGACAGGAGAATCGCGAGTTCAAAGCCAGCCTCAGCAATTGTGAGGTGCTAAGCAACTCGGTGAGACCCTGTCTCTACATAAAACACAAAATAGGGCTGGGGATGTGGCTCAGTGATCAAGTGCCCCTGAGTTCAATCTCCAGTACTAAAAAAAAAAAAAAAAAAAGAAAAGAAAAGTTATGAGGTGCTGAGTCCTTGTATACACATAACTCTATTGGTCTCCTCAGAACAAATCCCTCAAAGTGGAATTGCTGGGTCAAAGGATACATACATTTTTCCAAATTTTTCCTCAGAAAGGCTGTAACAATCAACATGACCTTCAGCAGTAAATGAGTGTTCTTTTTTTCACATCTTTGTTTACATTTTATACTAATTTGATCATTTGATAGGCACTATATGGTATATTGTTTTAATTTCCAACTTAGTGGAACTTTTTTCACATTTATTGGTCCTTTTAAATATTCAACAAGCATAATAACGTGTGCCAGTTATTTCCTATTGTCCCTCAGCCCTACATTCTTCACCCTTGTGTACTCTTTATTTAATGTTTAATAAATGTCTCAAAACTATTGAATGCATATTCAAATTTTGAAAGAGCAATAACCAAATAGAAATGGACAAAATATTTGGGCAGATTAGAAAAGGCAAACTGCTCAGGCTTCTCATTTCTAATACTAAATGATAAAAAGGTAATTATTTTTTCCTCTACAGATAGTGCTACAATAATTTCACTCAATAAATACTGACCTCAAGCAATTTAGACCCAGGCTATTTTCTGTATCTAACATTAAGAAATAAAAGGCAAACAACTCATTCTGAAAATGTAATATTTCTGAAATTACTGAGAAGCACTCATTTGGTCTAGATAATAGGTCTGTGATTCTTAAAATAATAGTAAAATGAAATAATGTTGAGATTTTTATGTTAAGTCCAGTCTAATGGAAAAAAGTTTTAAATAATTTTGTATTTTTTTAGGGACATAACAGGAGCTCAGATTCAGGATGATGTGTATCAGATCTTTTCAGAGGCCTTTAATAAAATGAGCAGGCTATTTGCAATCAGCACAGAAAAGGAAGTTTAGGAGTTTCAATAAAAGGGAAACAGAATGGAAGTAGGCATGGTCTCTGAAATTAACACTGCATTAGTTCACTAAGACAGAAATTCAGAATAAGAAATAAATGTCTAATGTATTTATAACTTAGTTGGCTGCTGTATTTGGGGAAAATATACTACTGCTGGTAACGGTTCATGGCACAAAGGATTTAAAACCTATACATGAGTATGATTGGTATTGATTAGCAAACTCAAGGTTAAGATGTGGCACATGATTAATGTGGGAATCACAAGATTCATGGGTGACTATGAAGGGTGAAAAAATAAAGGCAGTTATGGTTCATACTCTGAAGGCTCTCATGAGAAAATTAAGGATGATCAAATATTAATACTTAAAATTCCAGAGGACTTTTGTAAAACACAAGTAAAGAACAACAGATGGAGATAATAACTATCATCTGGACTAAGCAAAAGCCAAGTCAGTTTGGCATTTTTAACAAAAGGTACAATATGGTCATTAAATTTGAGCAGCTTTAAATCATTTATTGAGGTTTAGATGAAAAAAAACCACCTATCAATAGGGAGACTTTCCAAGGATATTCTTAGTGATATTATTACAAATTACCAAGAGATGTGAGCTTTTAGAAACTGACATTCCTAGGACACTAATGGCATATAGGGTTTCATGGAAATGACAGAGAACAGAGCCAAATGCCATATTATAAAAGAGGTCTATTTATGTGCCTATTTGTAGGTAAGATCTCTTTAGGGAACACTCTAAGTAACTAATATAAGTCCCTATACCTGGGGATGAGAGGATAGATAGGGACCAAATATGCAAGTATCACTACATCATCATAGTCTTTTTTTTTTTTGGTACTGGGGATTAAACCCAGGGATACTCTGCCACTGAGCTATATCCTTAGCTCTTTCTATTTCTTATGTGAGACAGGGTCTCACTAAGTTACTTACAGCCTCACTCAATTGCTGAGGCTGGCCTCAAACTTGTAATCCTCTTGCCCCAGCCTCCTGAGTTGAGTTGCTGGGATTACAGGTGTGCACGACCACTCCTGACCACCACTGTCAGAGGAATTCAATGTGAGAGTCAGTACATGCATATGTGGTAAAGTAGAAAAAAAAACAACTATAATTATATATCCATCCATTTCCAAAAACATTTTGAGCTTAAAAAAGTGTGCTTGAAACTGTATTAATTTTATTCCAAGAAATTAGGAATAGTGAAATCTGTTTGTTTGGGTCAAGGCAGCTTCAGAAACATGAGTCTAGTTTTGTGGGAACCTACGAAATTTGTACATGTATAAACTGTTCAACAAACGTGTTCACTAAACTTACCAATTTCTTAGCTTCTGCTCCACTCTTTATTTTGTGTGGGTACTTTGCTATAACAGATGCTGCTTTTCTATAAGAGGGGGAAAAAAAAGGGAAAATCAATTAAAAAACAAGCAAGGTCTTAACTTTTCTTAAACTAGAAAGCGCATACAAATATCTACCTTACACTTTGACCAAGATAACTAATTTTCCATTCCTATGTAAAATTTCAATGCTAAATGTAGTTTAGAATTGTTGCTGATAAAAAGCAATAGTGCAATTAAATCTAAAGCACAAATGTTGAATAATCTTTTGAAACTGAGATTTTCATTCTATTCTAGTATATATTATCTTTAGATTCGGATTATAACTTATCTATTAGCATATGATTAATGATGAGTCTGGAAAGTACATAATTATAAGGTAAGAAACAGGCTAAGGGTGGTTTATGGAGGGGATTTCAGGAAAGACAAGTAGATCCAGATAATTGGCACTAGGTGCCCAAGCCTGAAAGAGATGAATTCAATCAAGAAAGGCCTTTTAAGCCGGGCGCGGTGGCGCACACCTGTAATCCCAGCATTTATGGAGGCTGAGACAGGAGAATCGCGAGTTCAAAGCCAGCCTCAGCAACAATGAGGCGCTAAGCAACTCAGTGAGACCCTGTCTCTACACAAAACACAAAATAGGGCTCGGGATGTGGCTCAGTGGTCGAGTGCCCCTGAGTTCAGTCCTCAGTACTAAAAAAAAAAAAAAGAAAGAAAGGCCTTTTATATGCCATCATGTATTTGGGCTTTATCAAGGAAAACAAAAAATACTGAATTATTTGATATGAAAAATTGACAAGACTAGATGATTATTTTTAAAAATACTTCATTCACAATCAAGAGAAATGTATACTGGGTGTGGGGAGCAGTGTGCAGGGATAGTAGGGCATTATTTGTTTTTCTGGACTTATTTCACACTCATACTATAACCTTTAAGCAAACTTAATTACTGACTTTTAGAAAAATTTATATTCTTTCATGTCTCAAGGATTTGCCCCATTTTGTATCCTTTGTCTAGATTTCTGCTCCTCTTACTTAATTCCTGATGAGCTCCTTCAAGAGTAAATACTTCCTCTCTGAAGACTGCTATGACCCAAATAGTACACAGGGTGAAATATCTGTGTGAATTCTAGGTCACCAATGTATGACGATGGTACAATTGTTTTACATAGGAAGTTATAAGAAGTAATTAAAGAAGAAAGCACCATCAGTTTTAAAATGCTGAATGGGAAGGGAAAAATTCTGGTGAAAAGACCAAAGTTTTGGAGTCACTAACTTAAGTGGTATTCAAAGGCAAGAAAGGACAAGTATGTAAGTGAGAAAAGGGCTATGGGAAGATGTCTGGAAACTAGCAATAGTAAAAGCTAAGAAAGATGAAAAAATGAAAGAACAGAAGAAAGTACCATCATGAAAGTCAAGGGAAAGACTTTCATGGAATGAGCTTGTGGTGAATGCCACTGAGAGTCCAATGAGATGAGATGTAGGTGAGAGACTTTTCAGAGGAATAGCAGGATGGAAATAATACTGCAATGACAGAAAGGAATGACTATTGATGAGGAAGTCCAGGAATAGAACACAGATTGTTCAAGAAGGAAAGATAAGGTAACTAGCTAGAGAGAAATTAAGACTGTTTTGTTTTTGCTTTTAAGAGCTGAGGGACTTGGGTATGTTTATAGGCTAAGGGGTTTAGACAGGTGGATGTGAAAATAATGGCTAGGATAAGGTCCCTGGTAATGGACAAGGACTAGATCCCATGAAGGTGACAGGATCAGCCACAGACCAACCAGATGGAAAGATATGATTCCTTGCACCACAAATGTTTCATAGTACAGATCTCAGCCACTGTCTTTCATTATGGCTTAAAACCGCACTGCATATCCAGTCAATCACATTGGATGATGAAAAAAATGTATATCAAGCTACATCTATTTTCAAGCAGAATTGGGAACTTATCTGAATTGATCCTATAGAGCTCTATCAAAATTCTTCCAGAAATATTAAGTAAGGTACCACCTTCTTGTTGCTTTTTCTGCTCTTGCAGATGGTCGAAATGTCCATTGGACCCTTGGTCATGTTAAGTGCCACACAAAGCAGGTGCATACCAGAATGCATGCTAGCAAAGAATGCTGCACTGTCCCACCTGTAAGCATTGTACTTGTGGATAGCCTGGCTCACGTTCTTCTCAAAGTTTGCGAGTTCTGAAAAGGCAACAACAGGCTTGGGTGAAAACGAATTACGAGTAAACACACAAGAACTGAGTTCCCTGGAAGGGCATGTGGCAGCATCTAAGGGTCAGTAGCCACCCATTTCTTTACAGGCAAGAGCAAAGGCTGCCCAAGCGATGACCCAGGAGTCCTCGGAAGGACTGACAATCAACCCCTGGCCACGAGTGCCTCAGGAAGATCCCCACGGAAGACACCAGCTGATCCCACCCACTGAACTGTCTCGGCAGGCGAGAAGGAAGGGAAGGCAATGGGGTAAAAGGAAAGGGAAAGAAAGCCAATGGGGCCTGGCCCGGGACTAACCCATGAGCATGTCCGTGATTCCCCCGTTGAGAGTCTCCTGCGGCGCCTTCCGTTTACTCATGGTGGCCTGCACCCGAGGGCTCCAGGGTGTCCAGAGCCTGGGAGAGCCTGGGACTAGCTCGCCTCCTCCAGCCTTAAGAAGGAATGGGGACTCGGAGAAGGGACAAGGATCAATCCAGCCCAGCAAAGCTGGCGCGACCGGCTGAACAATGGCTGCCTCTGACAGGAGGCGCGGCGCGGCGCGGCTCACGTGGTGACGTCACGCGCTGGGGGCGGTTTCGGGGGCGGGGCTAGAGAGGCGAGTCCACCGTCTGGGAGAAAAATGCTAGAAAGGTGGAGGCTACCCAAGAGGCAGCTGGTTCAAAGCTTAGGTTTCGCAAGACGGAGTGGGAACAGAATTACATCTTGATACGTTTCTTAGGGGAAGACCTGGAATATTAATCTAACAGATTTTGTGTTCCTAATGTTTCTCTGGAATCCTCTCCCTAGAGAGGGTAAAATAGAAGTCCAATTTTGATGGCAGGAGCCGGATATAGAGGACCGAAGACTGGTCTTGTGGACATGTATGTGCACAATAATAGTTACTGAATGCATGACATGTTTTATATGTGAAAAAAGGCAACACTAGCATCATACTTATTGTCCAAACTCTCTGAGAATGTCATGCAATCCACACTGCAGTGGGATTCTGTACTCAGCACTGCAGGAGCATGAAATGAGATATACCAATCACAAGCAGCTGTCCACCAGCATTTTTAGCATATCTGCCAGCCATAAGCTAAAGGTATTCTACTTATATTCCCTTTCCTTTTGTTCTAGGAGCCAAGGTGATGAAAACACCACAAAAAAGGGAGACGTGTTTGACCTATGTAATGAGAAATTGAACTCTCATTATGAGAAGTTGAAATATGACATCAGCTCTATGTTATCTTAAAAGTGTAACTCCTGGGTCCATTTCTTTCTTTCTTTTTTTTTTTTTTTTTAACTTTTTTTAGTTGTTGATGGATTTTATTTTATTCACTTATTATTTATATGTGGTGCTGAGGATCGAACCCAGTGCCTCACTAGCACTCTACCACTGAGCCACAGCCACAGCCTTCCTGGGTCCATTTCTAACTGCAATTCCAGGCAATTGCTTTGTGCATAAAGTTAAACTTTTACTATAAGATGATACATAATTGCTGTAGAAAAATCTGAAATATGAATAAAAGGTGAAAAGAAAATTAAAATTAGAGGTCATCTCTCCATCCAGCTTGACTAGTATTAATATTTTGGGGCATACATTTCTTGTTTTTAATCTATGCCTTTTAAAATCCTCATTATTTTAAAATAATGAAGTAATGCTTTAGATGAAATCTTTTAATAGCAACATATGGTTGATTGTGGGGTTTTTGCAATATCAGTGTGCATCTTAAGTGATGCTTATTGAACATTTGTATTTCTTCTTTTATGAATTTCCTATTCATGTCCTTTGCTTATTTTCCTAATGAAGATAGTTGTCTTCTATTAAGTTTTTAGACCTTTTATATATTATCACCTTCTTTTGTATATTTTTGTAAAGAGACTTGGACTAGTTTTTTCTATATCCATATTTTTTCTATTGAATATCAATATGCCAGACTATATTCAGATTACTTTGTTCTAGAGAATGACTGTCCTTCATTAAATAGAGGTGTTTTTATTCACCTCCAAATTGACAAATGTAGAGAGTTGTGTGAAAATTTTTTATATGAATACTATGATTTTTAAAAATTAATACTAGAAAATCCAAGGAAAATGATTCCTGATCTTCTGAGACAACCTACATTTGATCCACTTAACCAGTCTCTTTTTGAAGTAATTTGTTTTCAATTGACTTCTAAGATACCACATACTCTGTGTTTTCCTTCCTCCTTTCTGGCCACTTTCCAGGTGCCGTGTATGTACATGCTGGTTCCTAGCTCCTGCTCCACTCTCCATCCTTTATGGGAAAAAAGCTTGGGCCTTGATTCTCTAAGAAGCTTTTCCACCTTGTTGAGTGTTAAAATGCCAAGACTAGCTTGATTGGTTTTCTCAGGTATTTGTTATAATGACAGAAATCTGACTAACACAATCATTCATTTCTGGCTTCTGGGACTTATGAGATGGCAATTTCCTTACCTAAAATCAGAATTACAGATATAGCAGGTTTGGGAGGATAATTAGATAATAAGTTCAGTATTTTTGAGGTATTTGGATATGTTTGGTATGGCTAAATACACAGATTTGAAGTTTAGGGGTAATAATGTAAGTTTGTTTAAAAAACAAGAAGAAATGTAGATTTGTGAGGCATCAACATAAATAGTTAAAAACATTGAGCATCAATCTTGGGAAAAAAAATCAGCATTTTCCCTAAAACTTATTAAAAACTCATTCTATTTTGGAGCCTATATAAAAATGTCAGCCCTTTTCAGATATAAAAATAAATGTAAAAATCCTAAATATCATCTAACTGAATTTGAAAGTAATCATAAACAAGCATTTGATAAAATTCAAGTCAATTTATGATTTTAACAGGATTCAGAAAATGGAATAGAAGAAAACATCCTTCACTTAATAAACTACCTGACAGAAGCCTATGGTAATCATCCTTGTGGGTAAAGTAATTTTGGCTTTAGCGGAGGACAAGGATGTCCACTACCATCATTATTGTGCAACCAGTACTGGAGATCCTAGTCCATGCAATGACAAGAAACAGAAAGCAGCATACTACAGTGATGCAGCCACTTCAATGTTCATAGCAGCTCAATTCACAATAGCTAAACTGTGGAACCAACCTAGACACCCTTCAACAGATGAATGGATAAAGAAACTGTGGTACATATACACAATGGAATATTACTCAGCATTAAAAGAGAGTAAAATTATGGCATTTGCAGGTAAATGGATGGAGTTGGAGAACATCATACTAAGCGAAATAAGCCAATCCCAAAAAACCAAAGGCCGAATATTCTCTCTGATAAGTGGATGCTGATCCATAATGTGGGAGGGAGCATGGGAAGAATGGAGAAACTTTGGTCAAAGGGGAGCGAAAGGAAGGGATGGGACATGGGGGCAGGAAAGATGGTGGAATGTGATGGACAACAATGCCCTAAGTTCATGTATGACTGCACATATGGTATAACTCTATATTGTGTACAACCAGAGGAATGAAAAGTTGTGCTCCATTTGTGTACAATGAATCAAAATGCATTCTGCTGTAATGTAAACGTAATTAGAATAAATAAAAACAATTAAAAAATTAGCAATACATGAAATTTTATTTGCCCTTAAAAGAAATGGAAATACTACCATGCAATGATAAGAAACAGAAATATACATCCAATGGATTAGAAAAGATAAAATCATATTTGCTGTGAACAGTAACTTTTATATAAATAACAAAAGTGAAAATAAACAATTAAAATAATAATTACATAATCAATGTGTCTAATTTATCATTAATAAAAATATAACTATAAAGTACCAGATAAATGACTGAATTATAAACATTAATTTATTCCCCTCTACAACTAAAAACCAATTAAAAATTATAGAAAATAAAATATATTGACAAAATAACATAAGTCATGAAGGCACAAAGTGTGTAAGAATTGGGGCTGGGATTGTATCTCAGTGGTAGAGCACTTGCCTTGCATGTGTGAGGCACTGGGTTCGATCCTCAGCACCACATAAAAATAAACAAACAAAATAAAGACACTGTGTGCATGCATAACTAAAATATATTTAAAAAAAAGAAATATATAAGCACATGACAAATGAATTGATTTTAGAATGAAACTTAGATACTTGAGCATTATGAGGCTCTGTATTTTATTGAAATCTTCTGAGTAGGCTTCCTCTGACACTGTTCTATCAGGGGAGACAAAATGCCAATCTGATTATTATCAAGTGAAAATGGAAATCTACATTCCCCATTCTGCCTGTTGCCATCTGGGATGTCTGCTGGGTATACTCATTGATGGTAGTAGAGTTTAGACTCACCAGTAGGGCTCCATAGACACCATGGGAGCAGGCACTCCTTGATACTTAGAAAGATGTGGGAGTTTAGTCTCTTGACTACATCTCCATTAATATAACACTGGCTGGGGGTGGGTAGTTAAAAGTGCCATTCCCCATGTAGTCTCCCATGATACCACGTGGAAGAGGATTTGTTAGCATCTAGCAGGCATTTGTCTCCACCCTAGTGGGAGACATGGGGATTCTTCATAACAATATGATGAGTGTGGATGTCAAAGGTCCTTTCTTGGTCTTTGCTGGCAGAAACAGCAGTTTTGCTATGGCTGTTAGCTGGAGTAGTCATTGCTGAAGATTCTTTCTCCTGGTCTTATGGCTAATGTAGTAATTTAAATGGTGTACCCAAGATGATATGTTCACATATCATTCTCAGAATTTGTGACTATTATCTTATGGCAAAGGAATGGACAGTATTGTAAAGACTACATGACCAGAAGGAGATGAATTAAAGCCACTTGAAAATACAGCTCTCGGCCGAATCCTCCCATCCATCAGTGTGTCTGGGAGAATGGCGCTGGGGCTCCAGTGCACAGAGAATTTGAAAAGGCCCAGTCAGGAAGAGGAGGGCTTGGGGGCAGGAAGAGAAAGTCAGAGTCCTTCCTGGATAGGTCAGGAAAACCTGCTGATTGACAGGAGGCGTGTCTACTGGTGGCCTCAGCGTCTGGCTGAGGTCCCCCTAATTGAACATCCAGGACCCTGGCCCGACCTAACAAGGATCTTATACAATAAAATATGTACTAAAAAATTTGGTAGGACCATCTTAACAAGTATCCTGATAAAAGACACACAGGCAATATTTGATGGATAGGAGGTAGTAAACATAGAGGCAGAGACAGTCACCTACCTGTGGTAATTTATTATGAAAAACTAGAAAGATGATAGGTTTTGGTATTAAGTAATGGGATGCTCTATAATACATACTATAACACAAAGAGGTGGAAGTAGTTTTGGAATTATATAATGAAGAGATGAAGAATATTAAGGTACATGACAGAAAACATCTTGACTGCCTTGAATACTGTTGATAGAAATACAGATGTTAAAGAATACTGTTGATAGAAATACAGATGTTAAAGACAGATGGTGAGGACTGAGAAGGATGTTAGGAGCATGGTAGAGAAAGTTTCTAACATCTTAGAGAATACATGTTTATTATGAACAAAGTATTTACAGAAATACAAATGTTAACAGTCATTGCTGGTTGGACTCAGGAAAAAATGAAAAACACATGATTGGAAATTGAAGGAAAAGACTATCCTTTTTATATAAAGAAGTAAACTAGCTGCATTGTGTTCTGAGTTGTGTGAAAAGCAGAATTTGTAAGCAATGAATTTGGTTATTTGCCTGAGATTCCCAAGCAAAACACTGACAATACAGCCTGGTTTCTCCTTGCTGCTTATAGTAAAAGGCAAGAGGGATAAGATAAATTGAGGAATTGTTAAGCAAAAAAAAAAAAAAAACCAGCACTTGATGGGGCTGGGGCTGTAGCTCAGTGGCAGAGCACTTGCCTAGCATGTGTGAGGCACTGAATTTGATTCTTAGTACCACATAAAAATAAACAAATAAAATAAAGGCATGCCGTCCATCTACAACTACAAAAAAAAAAGGAACCACTTTTTGACTTGGGATGTCCTTGTCCTACCCAGATTGCAAAGCTAAAATTTAAAAATTCACTCTGGGAAAGCGCCTCCTGGAAGGAAAGTCAAGGGTATACTAGATAACCTTTCATAGGCATGTGACTCATGGCATATGACCCACTCAACCATTTCAGTAAAAGTTAGGATGGGATTATTCTGAAAAGTATGTGGAGGACCCTCATGTCTAATGGTGTGGAACTCCATGACATATACACAGGAGACCTACATTATTTTTGAGAATGTGTTATCAACAGAAATCAGTTCAGACTGAAAGGGACACAGGATGAAAGGAGGGAAAGGCAGCTGAAATTTCAAAATTCTACAGGCAGGAAATGGGCTGATCAAACTATTAGGCTGCAAACATGCTTTCCTTCTAGGGGGAAAAGAAAGGAAGAATAACTATAAGGGCAGAATTATTGGCACAGAGACAGGCCAATGACTGAAAAGGCACAGAGGTAATGGATGCAGACCTATGAAGTTTCTGTGGGCGCAATCAAGTCTATGGAGACACCATAGGCATAAAGAAGTCTATGGTTTGTCTCTGTCTTCTATTCTGTACCATTGGTCTATATGTCTGTTTTGGTGTCAATACCATGCTGTTTTTGTTACCATAGCTCTGTAGTATAGTTTAAGGTATGGTATTGTGATGCTTCCTGCTTTACTCTTCTTGCTAAGGATTGCTTTGGCTATTCTGGGTCTCTTATTTTTCCAAATGAATTTCATGATTGCTTTTTATAGTTCTATGAAGAATGTCATTGGGATCTTAATAGGAATTGCATTAAATCTGTATAACACTTTCGGTAATATGGCCATTTTGACAATATTAATTCTGCCTATTCAGGAGCATGGGAGGTCTATCTTCTAAGGTCTTCTTCAATTTTTTTCTTTAGTGTTCTGTAGTTTTCATTGTAGAGCTCTTTCTCTCTCTTGTTACATTGATTCTCAAGTATTTTATTTTTTTGAGGCTATTGTGAATAGGGTAATTTTTCCTAATTTCTCTTTCAGTAGATTCATCACTGATATATAGGAATGCGTTTGATTTATGGGTGTTGATTTTATATCTTTGCTGCTACTTTGCTGAATTCATTTATAATTCCTAAAAATTTTCTGGTAGAATATTTTAGATCTTCTAAATACAGAATCTAAATACAGAATCATGTCATCGGTGAATAGGGATAATTTGAGTTCTTTTTATTTGTATCCCTTTCTTTCTCCTGTCAAATTGCTCTGGTTAGAGTTTCAAGGATGATATTGAATAAAAGTGGTGAAAGAGGGCATGATGTATCAAAGTGCATTCTACTGTCATGTATAACTAATTAGAAAAAAGAGAGAGAGAGAGAGAAGTCCATGAAGCTGCTGTGAGCACAGACGAAAAGATTAACAGAGGGGGCTGGGATTGTAGCTCAGCGGTACAGCGCTTGCCTCGCATGCATGAGGCACTGGATTTGATCCTCGGCACCACATAAAAAAATAAATAAAGAAAATAAACATATTGTGTCCATCTACAACTAAAAAACTATTTAAAAAAAAAAAAAAAGGTTAACAGAGCTGCTGTGGGCCTAATAGGCAGAGCTACAAACCAATTATTTACAGAATTTGAAGCATAATGGAATTTGCCCTGCTGAATTCCCAAATTGGCGGGACTGATGACTTCATTATTCCTTCCAATTTCCCTTTTTGGAATAGGAATGTCTATAATATGCCTATTCTACCATTGTATTTTGGAAGCAGATAACTTGTTTCTTAATTCCACAGGTCTACAGATGGGCAGATTTTGTTTTAGAATGTAACTGGCCCAAGTCTTACCAACACCTGATTGAGATGAGATTCAGGACTTTTGAGCTGATATTTAGATAAGAATATGGCCTCAGAGCTGATTCTGTAATGAATAGACTTTTGGGAATGTTTTGACAGACATGAATTTGGAGGATCCAAGGGTGACCCAGATCCCCGGAACCTGTGAATGTTACCTCACATGGCAAAATGTGTGACTGCATTAAAATCCTGAGATGAGGTACTTATACTACATTTCCCAAACTGGACCTAAAATCCAATGACAAGTGTTATCATAAATGACACACAGAGGAGATTTGATAGAGGAGGCTGTGGCAACATATCCTTGGGTCAGAGTTGCAGCCACAAGTCAGGATTGTCTGGATCCGTAACATATTGGAAGAGGCAAGGGACAGAATTTCTAGAGCCTACAGAGGAGATATAGTCCTGTCTACATCATGATTTCAGACTTCTGGCCTTCAGAGCTGTGAGAATAAATTACTGTTGTTTAAGCCATGCAATTTATAGTAATTTATTACAGCAGCCCCAGGAAAACTCAAAAGAGAGCAGGCTTTTCTTGGGACTTTTTTGTCTGTGCCCATTGGCTGGCTCTTCCAGCACCCAATCTGGGATAGATGAAAGAAAAACCCAAAGAACTCACTACCAATGTCATTACTCAGATCCCAAGGTCCCTACACAGTCTGCCTTACCTCTACCTTCTTATATTTGCTCATACAATGTTCAAGGATTTTAGTTGTACTTAACAAAAAGAATAAAGCATAACTACTTCATCTTTTTGGAAGCAGAAGTCCTAACTCTTGGGTTTTCACTTTTTTTGATTAGAATGGCCCAGTGACAAACTTTTCAAACCACTGCTTTGGCTATGTCATTTTCTTGTTCAAAATTCTTAAGTGATTTCCAATTGCCTATGAAACAAGTCCATAGCCCTTAGCCCATTCCCTCCTGTCCCAGTCTTTCTGGTCTTATTTCCCACTTTGTTCCTAACCACGGCTTCCAAAGTCATGCTTTCTCAAACCATAAATCCTTTGGATGTTAATAAATGTTAAACACATGGGGAGGGGTGAAGTTCTATGATCAAATGACATTGGTCAATAGCGAATTTATATAAAGTTAAGCCAGTTTCTTTATTATAAGACTTTTCAGATACTTTACCAGTATATAGAACAAATCTCCAAGAAGCAGTTAAAGCTGAAGAATTTCCTAAACTTACTTGACCAGGCACTGCTTCACACTATCTCCATGGAAATTACTTCATGAAATTCCTCCACTCCAAGTTTCTTTACCAACAAAACACACCTATTCATGATCATTTGAATTCATTTTTCTTGCTTTTACATATAAAATAGTTTTGTGAAATGCTGAAGTAGTGCTACTACATTGTTTATGATCCAAACAATAATTAATTTTATACAATTTTCCATTATGCTGGATGTTGAGTTCAGAAGTTCTAACCGTATGTATTATAGAAATGGACCGTAGAATCCAATCTAAGTATTTGAGTCATGTTTCAAAATACAGAAATTATTTGTAAAATAAACCAATTTAATAATACTGCTAGAAGATATGAGAGGCAGGAACACCCCTACCCCACCACCACACACAGACATTTTTGACAAGGTTAAAAGGGTCAGTAGCAGTAGGCTAGTCATTGACAGACTCTCTTCTTCTTTCCCTCTTCTCCAGGATAACTGACTCCCAGGTCATCTTTGGAACTCAAAAGAAGGTAATAGCTATTCATCCTGTCCCTAGGAAGTCACTCTGTAGCTGAAAGGACTGTAGACAATGGGACACTTGGCATTACTACAATCTTGCTGAAAGGAGGATGACCATAATGCAGTAGGTAAAAAAATTTTTTAGCAGCAATAAAATAAAAAGAGGAACAGATGGGTTCAGGCCAAACCTATGATTTAAAAGTCTGTTTAAGAGAAGCTGAATCCAGATTAAGTCTTAGCTATCTGGTAAAAAGGGACAGGTGGATCAAGGCCTCCCTGGAGATCAGGAGAAGTCAGGACAGGGCAGGCTGGCACCAAGTACCATTCCTAAAAGATTCAAGTTAGACATCTGTCCAGTGGTCTGTGTGGCAAACCATACCCTGAGCGCTCTTTTCATAGCAGAGGAAGCAGCTGCTGAGGCTCTGTTTCCCTGAAAACTCACAACTGGCACTGACATTTACTGGGCTTCTATGATGGATTTCCAGTGTACAGACAAGGTACTGGCATGGCCTGCTGAGGGCCATACCTTTGGCCCAGGATGAAAAACTCAGCTGCTGGGGAATTAAGATCTCCATCTAGGTGCTGAACAGCGCTGGGATGTCAATACTGCAGGAGCCTCTGAGGGAAAGTGGCAGGTCAGGTGGTCTGGGCCCCTAGTCATGAGGCTTGCTCTGAAGCATTCTGTTCTTCGCTCTCTGTCTGTAACCAGCTCCAGTCCAGAGTCTGCAAGTCAAAAGGCATGTTAGATGTTCTTTCCTTTTTAGGAGGCAACCAATGCAATTTCAAAGTAAGTTTAAAGTCTTCTATAATGAACAGTCCTGTTATTGCAGGATACCTTTGAACTGAGCTACATATTCAAACCATGCAGATATTTTTGGATCAGTTCAAAGTCCCTGAAATTCTGGGACTATGAAAACTAAAAAGACAATTTTAATACTACTAGTAGCTCACAGCACTTACATACTCACTATAGGTAGGTAATACTGACAGTTATCACCTTAACTGTAAGTTTCCAATCTCACCAGAGGAAATGACCTGATGAGACATGTTTCTCTCCTGGAAGAGGGCAACTAGCAGTGATGTGATCAAAATATATAGCACCAGGAGGTGAAGAGAAATAAGAGGTACAGAAAGCCCACACAATGGAGGACACTTGAACAAATCAGAGATAACTACAACTGGCAGCAGTGTCCTCTTTGATTTTTCTTAGAAGTTACATAAGAGCTAGCAACTGATTACATTAGCAGAAAAAGGCCATTTGAACATCTAAGGAGAGATTTAGGATCTTCTCAGCAATTTCAGTTTTGTCTTAATGTATCTCTATCTTGGCTGGGTTTTCCTCAGGTTAGCTTCCCTATATTAGTACTGCCTACTGCTAAGCTGAGTGTCTAGGGTACAGAGCCATGAGAGGTTGCTGTTTTGTCACCAGAATCCAGCACAACACCCAATACACACAGATGCTCAGTAATATTAGCCAGGGCAGGATCTTCTAGGAATAATGTTGCCTCCTCATCAGAATCCAGTTTTGTAAAGATTAAAAAAGGATAATGCACACAATGTACTTAGAAGCATGCAATAATCATTAGCCATTAATTATTATGAATCACAAAAAAAATACCAGAAAATCATAAATACATACTGAGACCAAGGCTAATGTTGGACTGCCTTTTCATTTCCTCTTTTGCTGCAGAAAAAAAGGGGCATGAAAAGATAGGGTTCCCACAGGCTCTTACCATCAAATTCTGGTCCTGCTCCTTCAAAGTGTCTTGCATGGCATTTTCTAGCTGTGTGCAGAGAGTATGTGCTTCAGCCACCAGTTCTTCACTAAAGACAATGATCAATTATTAGAAAGGGTCATGAGTATCTTATCAAGGCTAATACTTCTGTTGAAAATATGCTAAAGAACATTTGACATTTTTTAAATGAAATAACAATTATTTTGATCCTGAATGTCTCAGCACCATGTCACTGACTAATGACTTCATTCATCTGATTAAGTACTTCTTAGAAGCCTAAATCCAGTCATGAGTATTACTGTTCAAAATGTGAAAAAGTAAATAGATCTGTTTAATTAAAAAGCAAAACAGCTTTTTGACTTACTAGATAGCTATACTGAATTCTTTTCAAACTGCCAAAATCTAAAGGTATCCTCTCAAGTAAATTGTTTTCCAATTTTTGAAATGGAAAGGAAAAAAAAGTACGGGCGGGGCAGGGGAGTGACTAATCATTTTTCCTTTTCTGACCTCTGCTTTACGACATGGAGAGAAAAGAGAATCTTTGTGCTCTCAGGACAGATTTTCTGAGTTTTAAGAACACCACTAGAGAGGGCTGAGGTTGTGGCTCAGTGGCAGAGCACTTGCCTTGCACATGTGAGGCACTGGGTTCAATCCTCAGCACCACATAAAAATAAAAAAAATAAAGACACTGTGTTCATGTATAACTAAAAAAAAAAGAATGCCACTGGAGAAAAAATACCAAGTATAGGGCAATGGTGCTCTGGAATTCCCTTTGCCCTACAAAACTTGACATCTTGGGTGGAAAGGAACCCAGCATATTGTGCTCAGGCTTATCTATAGGACTTCTAGCTAAGTTCAAGGCTCAATACCAGCTCAGAGGACAATGAGAGAGTCACGTGACCTGTGACCGATTACAGTCCTCCAGAAATTCACAAGAGATAGAGGACATAATGAAGAATCTAAGGTTGTGTATAATTAAATACCAAAACTGGCTACAAACTCACCAAGGACAAGAATAGATTTTTTTCAAAACATTTTTATTACAATATAATTTATATACTATAAAGTGTGCCTGTTCAAAGTGTATAACTCCATGGCTTTATCATATTTACAGAGTTGGACAATCATCACTATGTCTGGCTTTAGAACATTTTTATCACCCCAAAAAGAGACCTTGTACCCATTATCAATAAGTCCATTCCTCCTCTCCTTTGACCCTAGGCAATCATTAATTTATTTTCTATGCCTACTGTTTTGCCTACAGGAACTGACTTCAATCATCTCCAGTACCTAGGGATCAGCACACAGAAGGTGCTGAGTAAATGCCTATGGAACTGAACTAGAAAACAAACCCTAAGGGCTGAGGTTATGGCGCAGTGGTAGTGTGCTCGCCTAGCATGAGTGAGGCACTGGGTTCGATCCTCAGCACCACATAAAAATAAAATAAAGATATTCTGTCCACCTACAACTAAAAAAATAAATAAATACTTAAAAAAAAAAAAAAGAAAGAAAACAAACCCTAAGACGGGAACAGGGCATGTGTGGATGTTCAAGGCTTTGAAGGAAGTGGAAGGCAGAGGGAAACGGTGTGCTCAGTGGGTGGGAGGACCACCATAGTGAAGGGCACCTAAGGAACAAGAGCTTGCTCAGTAAGGAGAGCAGTTCTCATTCTTCTATGTGCAGCAGAATCATCCAGACAGCTTGTAAGACACAGACTCTTAGGCACCTCCACTGATTCAGGGCTTTGGTGGAACCAAAGAATCTGCATTTTTAACAAGTACCTGGATGCTGTTGCTGCTGCTGATCTGGATGGGATTTTTAAGAACTGGGCTAGTGTGAGCAGTTTTTAAAGGGCAGTAGATGAGCCCGAGAGCCACATTGGGGTTCTTGCAAATGCCTGAAAAAGTTCAGACATGATCTAGAATGGAGTGTGAAGCCATTGCTAGTTACTGACCAAGTAACTACTTGGGCAGAATGGTATTTTGTCAAGATTTGGCATCAGGGCTGGGGTTGCAGCTCAGTGATAGAGCACTTACCTAGCATGTGTGAAGCACTGGGTTCAATTCTCAGCATTGCATGAAAATAAGTAAATAAATAAAGGTCCATCAACAACTGAAAAAATATATTAAAAAGAAAAAGGACTAGGTAGGTAGCAGTAACAGGCAGGAAGCAGAGGCAGAAAGCCTTGCTAGGGAAAGGGCTGAAATGTTCTGTTTGAGACTTCCATTGAAGTGGTTCAGGAAAAAGGAAGGAAAGAAAGGGATGAATGAGAGATGAAGAGAGGCACTGGGAAGAAAAACAGTAACTTGCCAACTCAAAATGTAGGTGAATGGGATGGAAGAAGCCAGACAACCCAGATGTGAAGGGAAGCTGGTTTTGAAGAAGAGATGATTGTTGATAGGCTATGTGTAACAGCATGTGACTGACCAGAGCTTTCTGTATCTTTGCTAAGCAATTAGTAATCCAACCCTAGGACAAGGAAACTACTTAGTGAGCAAGTTATAAGGGACTATGGGAGCAAAATATGAACCACCTTTGTCACCATAAGGCCTTGCATATATAACAAAGAGGACCATACACAAAACCATTGGATGTTTATCAGTGTAAATATTTCCATTTCCATAGTCTCCTGATATGTCCTGAATGTGACACTAGGCATTGTTAACTGTAACTTACCTTTTCTTGGCTGACTCAGGTAAGCTGTCAGGGGCAGTGGATGGCTGAGACATCAGCTGACTGGGGTGACAAAGTCGAGAAGCATTCATGCTATCTGGGCTTCCACTGACAGGACCACGGACCTTGCTCTGAAGGACAAACCCCAAAAAATAGTCAACAAAACAAATTATGCATTCACACCACAGTACTTCTTCATGAGACAACTGGCTGCAAGATACCATAACTATTCCTAGAAACTACCAGTCAACATCTCTATCCGTGACAACAGCTGGGACTTTGCATTCAGTCTCAAAAGTGTTTCTGTATCAATATATGTGCTTTTTGAGAAAGGACTCTAAATATAGAGAACTTGGAACACCTGAATTTGCAGGCTTTATTTAATTTGATTCCTAGAAAACTCTTACAGGGAAACGAAATGAATTTTTACTTCTCTAAGCAGGAGACATATACTAAAAAGGATAGGAAACTGTGTGACTGGCACCATCTGCAATAAAGCTAAGAAGAAAATGCAGCTGTCTGGACTTCTGGGAGCACTGCAGCCAATGCCCTTTCAAGCTCAGAGGGTCAGCCAGTGGCTCCAACTCCTTGCACCTCTTCATACCTGCAGCCTGTGAACATGACCTAGCATGGACATGATCTACTATAAACAGGACCTACTACAAACATGACCTATTGCCATCTTCTCTGCACCTCAGGCCACATCTACAAGTCTCTGGACACCACCTCCTCCATCTGCTCTACACTCACCGTCCCTGCTCCTTACCCTCTCTGAAGCCAGCGGTTCTGCAGTCTCTCCCTTGGCCCTCAACCTGGAGACCCTTCCAGGCGTATCCTCCTCTCTGACTAAACACTGAGATTCAGTCTTCAACCAGCCTTTCAAGTATGTTAACTTTGGCCTTATTCATCTGTTGTGCCTTCCCTGCCGATCAGCCACTTACTCCTCCATTTCCACCCTGGGCCTATAATTATGGGTGGCAGGTCATTCCTGCACAACCTGCTCCTAACCTTCCCCTGTTAGATCCTGTGCACCCAGCACTGCATGGCCCCTGTGAGTATTGAGGTTTGACAAAGTGCCAAATATAGGTTCCAGCTGCCACCAGAGTGATTCCCCTTAAATCCAAATAGGATCATATAGTTTTCATACTTACATTCTTTGACATGAGGGAAGAACAAATCCTGCAATATTTCCTTAGACTTTGAAAATAAAGGGTGGCCTACATGAGCTAGCCCTTGACCTTCCCTAGTTTCATCCTTGGTGAAACCCTTCCACTGCAACCTGCTCCTGCCACCTAGAACGCACCACTCTCTTCTAGGCCTCTATGCTTTTGATAAAGCAATCCCATTGTGCTGGAATGTCCTTACTGCCATTCCCCCACCTAACTCCTACACACTCATCAGGAGCCTTTCTTGTTGCTCCCTCACCGCTCAATGAAAGATGGCTTTCCTCCCCTGCGTTCACACCACTACTCATGCCTACTATAGCTATAGCTGCTTTATATCACATCTGCTCTGGGGAGTTCATAAACTGGTGAAAGACATGAACAAGAACATGAATGAGAAGAATCTAGATTGTTATAGAAGGAAATGCTGCTCACCTCTCCCAAGGCAAATCCATCACTAATGCTCCTGATCCTAACTCTCCTTGGTTCTTAGGAATAAATCAACTGTCTCCCTCTCTGACACTAAGGATCTCCTGGTACACTCTTCTGCTTGGCCCACAAAACATGCTCTAGTCTCTAAGACCTTTAAAAAGCATCATCTTTGTATCTTGCTCCTACCATAAGCAACCATCTACCCTCCTTCCTTCCCTTTGCTCTTGAAGCTACTAGTAACCAAACTGCTCTTTCCATTTGCTCCAACCTCTCTGCATCCTTCCATGATGGGGTCACGCTCCCAGCAGCTCTGGCTTCATGACCTACTCTTTTCTCTGACTTTTTAATATTTTACATTTTCTCCCCAAGTGGCATTCAATGGAATCACAGTTGTATTAAGATTGTATGCACAGAAAGTCTGGGCCATAATGCCAAGAGCAGAACAGACCCAGAAGGTTGACCAGAATGTGCTTAATTGGTGGCCCTAAAAGAGATGCACCCATGTCCTAATGCCTGGAATCTGCAAATGTGACTTTATTTGAAAAAGGGTTCTTCACAGATGTAATTAAGGATCCCCAAATGAGATCATCCTGTACTATCTAGGTGTGATCCAGATCAAGTGATATGTGTCCTTAGAAGGACATCCAGATGGGAGACACTGAAGTTATGTGAAGACAGATCCCAGAGTGGCATGGCCACAGACCAAGGAATACCTGGAGCCACCAGCAGCTGTTAAGAGGCAAGGGACCAGCAGCTGTAAAAGGCAAGGGAGGACTCTCCCCTGGAGGTGTCAGAGGGGCACAGTCTTGCTGATACCTGGATTTTTAACTTCTGGCCTCTGGAACTCTGAGAAAATAATTTCTGTTGTTTGAAGCCGCTCAGTTTGTGGTAATTAAGGCAGTCACTAGGATAAATACAAAATACCAGCACAGGCCTTTCTCTCACCTCCCCACCTAATCCTCCCTTCTCTGCCCATTCCATTTCACAGAGGTGACAACTGAGCACTAGTGTCAGTGGCACAGAGACAGGGAGGCGCTGGCAGGCCAAGGGCTGACTCACACATGCGATCTTCAAAAGGTTCCAGAGCTCCTTCTGCCGCTTCTCCTGAAGCCGAACGACAGTCTTCTCATCCTCGTTCATTAGACTCACCACTTCTTCCACCTTGGGCAACAATTCCAATGCCTTCTGCTTACAAACCACAGTTTTACTATGAAGAACAAACATGAAAAACTTCAGTGGGCTTTGGGCTGGAGCAAGCATAATATCATCCCTCATAATATGGATCCAATTAGCAGTTGTGGATAGCTTCTTTAGTTGGTTTAGCAACTCAGAGCAGAGTGAGGGAAATGGTCTCACCCATGGCCTTGCTGCTGCTCTATATTCCAGCCTCTAGCAGGAAAGGGGCCTCATACCTGAGCTGTGTATAAATCACTCGCACTTTCTTTTCAAAGCCTTGAATTGCCTGAAGTAGTAACCGTACCATCTCCTGGCTGTCACCATCTGTTCGTTGGTCTAGGGAAGAGAGGGATAGTGACACTGTTGCTCCAGGTGCCTGGCAGAGTACCAGTGCCTCAAAGTGAGAGAAAAAGGAGCCCAAGGGCCCCCCATACCACCTACCTCTTGGCTTTTCCCTTAGTCTCCTATAAAGCTCCCTTGCTTGCTCCTCTCTGAAATATATAAGAGGCTCTGTTTAGATTCAAGGCCAAATAGGAATATTGGAAGCCTTGGTCTGCTAATTTCTGCCAGTAGAATTATTGATTTCTACATATAAGAATGGTAATATGTCTTTCTTGTTAGGAGAAGACTATTACTTCTGCTAAGGTCTGTGGTAAGTGAATGATTGCCTTCCTCATACAACTCAAAACACCCCCAAAGTATCACTACAGCAAATCTTAACAGAAGCAGTATTGGCTCCATCTTTCTGAATTCCTTTTCCACTTGACTTCTACAATAGTGACTGACTGCCATCCCTGAATCTGAGCAAGAAAACATGTTCACTCTTGAAAACTTGAGTCAAGGGCAGACACAAATTCCTACCCCATTCCCCTAACAAAGGTCAGGCTGGCAACGTTCTCAAAAGAAGACTCATTTGAAAACTAGAGGATAAGGATTAAAGAATTAGAGAAAATATGGAATAGTTCTGATGCTCAGATTTTTCATCTCAAGAATCCTGGTAAAAGCATCAGGAAATACACTGAGCTCACAGCCATGGAGTCCTCAATACACTGATCCTGCCTGCCTGCTTCCCTCTTGTCAGCACACAGGGGCAAGATGTTATTTCCTTCAGGTAGGATGGGTCTGCCTGTATGCCCCATCCCCTCCTGGAGTCAATGCCAAATACCTAATAAAGACTCAAATGAACAATGTCTAGATCTAAACTCCTAGACTTGCCAGGCTCCTCCCTCTCTGTTCTTCCTGCTCTTTGAGTCACAGCTGAATCATGGTAGGCAGGACATACAGTGATGTCTGATACAACGGTAAAGGATACTTGCATTTTATAGATCTTTGATTGCATCCTGAATGCATCCTCAAAAACTTTGCAAGATAAGACAGCTTTCCCTGCTACTTAACAGATTTGGAAACTGAAATTCAGAGTGATGGTGATTTCCTCTGGCTTATTTCTGGAACATCTGGACATGATTCACCAGGGGGACATGCTCTGCAGGAAGTTGATTCTACCAAGCCTCCTGAGATGATCCCAACACACAACCAGAAACTTGGGCGGGGGTATCAGTATGAGGGAACAGAATTGGTCCTCTCCTAGGTGGCACTCACAGGTCATCCAGTGTGCCCCCCTGCTTCCGACCCATTGGGCTCCTCTGCAAGTCCACGATGTCGGTCTGCAGTGCCATCATCCGTTCCACCAGGTGTTTTACTTCATTTTCCTAATGAAAAAGCTACACTAGTATCAACTGATGCAAGAAAAGCATTCTGAGGAATAAGGTTTGCTTGGGGTTGCCAGAGGGAGAACCTCCAAACTCAATGGAAACTTTCAATTGACTGGCTGAAGGAATATGGACTCTGGAGTCAAAATGACCCAAGTTTGGATCTCACATCTACCTCTGTGTGACCCATGGGCAGTTATTTCACCCACGAGATGTAGTTCCTCTTCCATAAAAAGGATTCTAATAGGGCCATTTGAGATGTTAAATAAGATAAAGTGTTCACAGTATCTGGCACAAAGAAGATGCCCCATGCACATTATTTTTTCTTTTCTCAATTCATTCATGTGCATGAAGGCCTGGACTCCTTTATTTTGTAGATGATGTATGTGAATGCCAAATAAGGAAATGTCTATATCATAGCCACTTCCAAACAAGTGTAGACCCATCGGGGCTCATTTTTAAAAACAGACATCAAGGTACAGAGGTGAAAGTCCTCATCCAAGTGCACAGGGTGGAGATGGTAGGAAAAGCTTTGAAGCCCAAGGTCTTGGATTTATGCATGGTTTGCTGAGTCACATTCCCCTGACTTCACAATTGCTGTTTTTCCATGGCATCTGATTTAGTGTCCTAAAACTTTCTTTCTAGACCTTTCCTTTCTTATGGATTTCACATGCCAACAATATCAGGCAAATACTTTAACAAGACAGAGTGTTGATCATTCATTTAATTCCCTTCCTAACAGCAAGAGGTCTAGGTTTTATTTCCAAGGGCATTTGATATTTTGCTCTTTATTTAAATCTGAAACATTGGTGTCGACCTTGAGTCTGCCTACAGTATAGCTTCTTTTATTGGGTACTCTATCAGTTTCTTTCCAGCAAGTCTGGTTAAGGTGAAAGGGCATGGTGAAGAATTTGAATTCTGACATGAAATATCAACCCAATGTTTGATGAGAAAATGGGAAATGGTAGAACAAAGCCTCACTTATACCACAAGTACAGAAACCTAAAATGAGTCTCCTACCCGCCCACACAGCTCCACAGCCTGTTCCATTTCCCTCCAGGCCAGTAGCAGTTTATCTGATGCTGGAAAGAAACAAAAAATTGGGAAGAAAAAAAAATGAAAAACAAAAACAAAAACACTACAAAACCAAAATAGAAGTAAGCAACTTAATTATAAAAGAACAAATGAAACCTCAGAAGGAAAAAAAAATGAATGAATGAATGAAAGAAAAAAGGAAGGTGGGGAGGAAGGAGGGAGGGACAGAGGGACGGAGGAAGGAAGGAAGGGTTTCTTTACACTCATAGCAGAGTACACTCACTGATTCCAAACTCAGTTTGCTCACTATACTTCTCCAGGTCAATCTGGATGCTGGTTTTAAAGAAATCCAACTTGGCCTTGAGCTGCTGAGACATAGAAGCCATGGAATTCTTCATCTTGGAGAGGCAGCTGTTATTCCGGAGGAGATTCATCCTGCAGGGACCACAGGAAACAGAACCTTGGAGCATCTTTGGGATCCAAATACCATTTCCTGTATAATAACAACCCCCTCATCAAACACCTAGGGAGGTCCCTGCTATAATAATCATCATCATAACTATTATTAAAGCAGCCACTTATAAGCATAAGAACAGTTTCCTAGCCTTTGGCAATACATGGGGTTCTGCACCAAAATTGGAATTACGATACAAAGGGCCAATAAACTAAACTCTCTTAACTGAGGAAAGCATCTATAACCCAGCATAATAATCAGGGGAGTTTTTCTAACCCAAATTGCAACAAGCTTCTCTGAGTTCCAAATTCTGTCCACAGTTCAGCCAACCCAACCCTCAGTTTTGCAATCCTGCTACACATACTAACCACACTCACCTCATCAGGTCAAAAAGGGCTTCCCTCCAGCCAGCCCACCCAACCACTTCCCAACCATCCAAACCAGTGTCTCCCTCTTGTCTCTCAGAAGAGTTGCTTCTGGGTCCCTGCCTCAGCCACCTCCGTTAGAGCCAAAGCCACCAAGGAATTTTAAATAAATTAAGTTAAAAAAAAATGTCTGGCACTATACATGGCAGCTCGCTGTCCCTGCTGTAGCCGGTTACAATCCTCCTTCAGGGTTTGGATGCTGTGCCAGACCTGGCCCCACACTTTCCTTAACTGGAAGAACGAGAGATTCCTTTTGGGCTCTTGAACTGGAAAAAGAAATGAAAAATTGTCAGAGAATAATTCTCCTGCAAGGAACCACATCCTGCTATGCAAGATCACTGGTATTTTAAAAATTTTTATAATTATTGTATTATTATATAACGTTTTTGGTATTATACCTGGTTATTATCTTAAATATTTTGTGTAGCCTATTAAGAATATAAGCATGTACCAGATGATTAATAAATAGCTACTGATTTGATTTGAAGAAACATTTTATGAACCATTTAAAGGCATGTTCACACACAGAGGCCCACATATTTTCAACAGAAACTCTTTTATGTTCACAACATTTAAGGTACATGAAACTTTATAAAAACACAGCATTAGTTAACAGTACTAGAGATAATTAATCTAGTGAGAAGCCTAGAGATCTCTAAGACCTTGGACCTCCAGCCTGTTTTTTTGTTTTTTTTTTTAATTTTTTTTTAGTTATAGATGGACACAATATCTTTATTTATTTTTAGGTGGTGCTGAGGATTGAACCCAGTGCCTCATGCTTGCAAGGCAAGCGCTCTACCACTGAGCCACAGTCCCAGCCCCAGCCTGTTTATTCTAAGTATATGTATATGTGTTGGGGAGACAGGAGTAAAATATCCATCAAACACTCATCAATGGAATGTTATACAGCTATTAAAAAACAAAGTAGCTCTATATGTACCAATAGGGAACAAAATCTATAAAATAAATTATTAAGTGAAAAAGGTATAGAACAGTACATATTATATACTACCAGTTGTTTGTGGGGGAAAAAAAATACCCCTGGGTAGATATCCACAAATTTGATAGCAGCAGTTTTCCTGGAAGGGGAACTCACAAGATGGGGAGTTGGAAAGAGAAGTTGGCTTATTTTTCACTGTATATTCAATCTTTTGTACCTTTTCTTAAAAATACCATTTACGTAGTTATTAAAATATAAATGTAACTTCAAAAATAACTAACATAGCTAATATGCAGTATTCTGTCCTCTGCTTAAAGCTCTATTATGTTAAAATTTAACTGGTAATCTCCTTGACTTGTTTTTACTTGGGTTACTCCTTTCATATCCTAGGTTAAGAAAGCTGCCCTTAGGACTGGCTATATGAATTTCCTTTATGTAGCTCCCTCCACAGGTTCAAGTCCCTCTCCTCTGCCTTCATCCACACATTACAACTGATCTTTTTTTTTTTTTTTAAATATTTATTTTTTCATTGTAGGTGGACAGAATATCTTTATCTTATTTTATGTGGTGCTGAGGATTGAACCCAGTGCCTCCTGCGTGCTAGGCGAGCACGCTACCACTGCGCCATAATCCCAGCCCCTGATCTTTTTTTTAAACAAATGATGTTCTTACGGATACAGCTGACACTTTCAGGTTGGGGTCGTGGAGAGATCTGAGTCTCATAGGCGATTTTACTGTTGTCAAACAGAAAAACAAGATCCATGTCCAGTGTGCGGCCCTCATTTAGCTGCAGAGGTAAGAACAGAATGAGATCTTGTGCATCCAAGTCTTCCATTTCCCAGCTAATCATGAGAGATTTTGGATCACCTTCCACTGTTCATCAAGAGATCATCTTTAGCCCCAGGTACTCACAGGTGCGACGTTTTTCTTCTTGACTCCAGCCTACACTCATCTTTCCTACTCCATTTACACTTATAACTTGAACCTAAACTTTCTTTATAATATATTGAATTCTATTTTATTCTCTGAATACCTTTCTTGTACACTTTAGAAATACACTGTACACTTCCCTATGCAATGTCTGTTATCTCATACGTTAGCTTTATCTTTGTAAGTTAGCTTATAAGCTATTTATGACCATGTCTCACATTGAGGTGGTTAACACAGGTGCTAATAGCTCTATACACACAGGTAACCATAAATAGTTTTGGTTGACTCAGAAGAATACAGAATCATTTTGGCAATAAAGGCAAAAGAAAGTCAATTTGGTCTGGAAGCAACAAGTCAAGCATGAAGTGATATGTGTCTCCTAGTAAGCCACACAAGAAATCTCACATCCCAAATTAAAAAAAAAAAAAAGCAGGCAGGTATATGCACTGCGTGATAATGACAGACATTTAACACAGTAAAATGACAGACATTTAGCAGACATTTGACATAGTAAATAGCAATCCAAAAGTGTGATTAGTTTACTAGAAGACGAAGTTAGGGGAAAACAGGACAATCTGCAAAGAAGCAAGGATCTCACCTTGCCATCTGAAATACACTGAATGGCAGGCTTGTCGGGGATCAATGCCAGACCTGCCTCTTGCAGCAGCTCCTGGTCCTTTTCTGGAATTCCTGTATCTTGCCGTATTCTGGCCTTTAAATCCTGTAGACTTTCATCCTCTGTCACAGGATAGGTATGAATGGTGCCTGTGACCATGTTCAAGATATGAACCAGCTGCAACACAACCCAGATGTTACATTTAAAAAAAAAAAAGAGTCTTTATGGAGACTCCCATCTATTTGCCGATCTTCTACTACTCCCATACTGCTCCCAACATTTCCCAGTCTCACAAAGTGAAGGCCTAACTTGAGGAAGGGAGGCTGGTAACATGTTTCCTACATTCTAGTCTTTACTATTCCTGTTTGCCTCCAGTAAGGACTTAACAGCGAAGGTCAATGAGCTCAGTTGTCATCCTCTTTTGTGGAAAGACTGTCAGAGGACCCTAAATTTCCCCATTCATCAAGCTGGCCCCTGACCTGCTTCGTCCTGTGCAAATCTTTCTTGTAAGAATTGCTGTCCCACTGGGGACCAGGCTGTTGCCTCCACATTTACCTTTAAGTTTAAGATGTCATCCAAGGCCTTGAAGCAGCCATTGGGACCATACTGGGGATCTGTGCCTCTTTGCCGGGGTTGCCACATAAGCATCAGCTGCAGCCACTTCTCTAGTCGCTCTGCCAGTACGCTGAGAAAAACACAGTGTAGGAAGAGATATCACCAGCCAGTATCAGGCTGCCTTCATGTGTGAATTTAAAAGTGTGACCCTGCATGTGTCTTCCCATTATGTACATGGGTGGCAGCCAATAAATGGTTATTGAAAATGAAAATGGATTAATATGCAAGGAAAAAAAAACCCTAAATGTTTCCAACCAATTTAAACATTCATGTGCTCATCCTTCCTCTCCTGACCTGTTAACACAGCTCCTCTACATCAGGGATTTCCAACTCATGGACCAGTATACATTTCCGACTGGCTTCATAAGAATGACGTGTGAAGCTTTTAAAATGCACTCAAGGGGCTGGAGTTGTGACTCAGTGATAGAGTGCTAGCCTAGCACATGTGAGGCACTGGGTTTGATACTCAGCACCACATAAAACTAATTAAAAAAAAAAGAAGGTATTTAAAAAAAATGCATGTTAGGGGGTTGGGGGTGGCTCAGTAGTAGAGTGCTTGCCTAGCATGTGTGAGGCACTAGGTTTGATCCTCAGCCCCACATTAAAAATAAATAAATAAATAAATAAAGGTATTGTGTCCATCTATAACTAAAAAAAAAAGCTTTAAAAAAATGTACTTACTTTAGGGTTGTGTGTGGCTTAGTGGTAGAGTGCCTGTCTACCAAACACAAGGCTCTGGGTTCCATCTGCAGCACTAGGCAGCAGGGAGTGTTTCATAAGTAATCACTAGCCCACCCTGCAACCTAGACCCCATGCTGCTGGATTTAGCATTTGGTAGGTGCACATGACAAAATTCAAACTCCTTCTCCTGGACCTCCAGCACCTGCGTCGTTGATGTGCCCTTCCCTCAGGCCCCCACAGCTACTCACGGCCTCCCCAAAGTGCCTTTGCTCACTCCAATCTTTTCTGAACTTCCTCCAACCTTTTCATCTGTTCATGGCTTACACATCCTCCCAGACCTTCCCAAAATGTCCTAGCACATCCCAAATCACCCCACATAACTCTACTTCACATCATACCTCTAAAGGCTCAAACTATGAAATAATTCTGATAACTTAATTAACAGCTGTATTCTGGCTCTAAGAGTAGACTGGAATGCCATTCAAACTACAAAGATTTGTTGACTCTTAACACAGCATTAGGCCAGATGAGGAGTACAAAGAGAAATAAGGTATAATTTGTTGCCCTTAAAAGACTTACTATGGAATATAAGATAAAGCTCACATATAACTGAATGTAATATAAAGACCAGTGCCCTCAGTTCAGTCCTCAGCAGGGTACACCAATCAGCAAATGAACAAAAATGAGAGAGACAGAAGATGATTTCTAGAGAGATGAGGGATGGGACTCCATCCTATGTTTAAGATTGAGATGGATTACGTTAGGTTCTTAGTCACAGGATAGTGTGTTTCAAAGTTATCAGATGTTACCTCAAACTTGTATTTCTGAAAAAAGGAAGCAGATATGTAGTAAAGTTCCACAGTACCTTACCTGTTGAGATTATTGGGGTAGGGTAATGAGCTTGAAAACTTCACTGCTCCATTCAAGTCTTCACTAACAACAATGTCCATCTCACTTTTCTGCCGGACTTTTGAGTGCCTGCAAATATGCCATTATTATGTCCCTCAAGTCACTCAGTGGTCGAGAGCCATTTAACATTTGTAACATCACTTTACAACCATACAGTTGACTTATACTCCCAGGTGGATATTTAATCTTTTGGAATAATGATCGGTATCCTGGTAGGTTGGTTTCTTTGAGAGTTTAAGAATGGTTAGTAGTGGAGTTGGGGAGGTATAGCTCAGTAGTAGAGCATGTACCCAGCATGGACAAGGCCTTGTTTCGATACCCAGCACCACATTACAAGAATGGTTAGTACTACATGAGTGAGTTTTTAAAGGACAGCCTCTGGCAGTCATTCACCATCTTGTGCCCTGAGGTCTACATCTTGTGCCCTTTCAACAGCAGAACTCTCATTCTTGGCTCTTCCTTCTCATTTTCTCTACTTTCAATTTCACTGAATATAAGCTCTCATGTTTTGATAGAAGATAAAATTAGGACTTCCAAATCAAGACTGCCAAATGCAGGTCACATTTACATGAAATGTACAATACATGCGCACACATACCTACTTCCCTCTAAATGTGTATTGCTAAATATTTTTTCCTATGGAGAAATGAACTTTTATATTTCCCAATCTATGGAACTTCTTGGGGTATCTGAAGTAGTATTTGAAGGAAAGAAATTTAAAACCAACTGGCTTCTGGCTTCCATCCTTCTTGATAACAAGAACAACACCTTATATTTCAGCTTCACAGATAACTAAGTACTTTGCCATAGTTTCCTTAGTTGCTATGATAACCTCATGTGGTTATGTTATTTTTAGTCCAACATTTAGTGATAAGGAGATGAAGACAAAGTGATCTGTCTAAGGTGACACACTAAAATGGCAGAATTAGGTACTGAAAATTACTGGTATAATTTCCACTCTGCCTAAATGTACAAATACATCTTTTCCTGAAACTCCTGGGAAATTCAAATAAAAAATGCTATTGTCCTGAACAGTTCTCACTGGCAAGTGAACTGGCCTATCTGGAGCATGCATGAGATCCAGAAGAGTTGGTGCCTGGCAGAGTCTTGCAGTTTCCACCTCTGGCAGAAACTGTGATAAGTGGAAATCAGGGGCCCTCAATGCTTTCTAATTTAAGTAGGATGGTCCTCCTATAGAAAACAGTCTATCAACAGAAGATTACAAAAGAACACAGTAAACAAAAACTTATTTTTTAGGCTAATCCCAAAATGGATTTCAAAATTGCTCCTGTTCTGAAATTACTATGGCCACCTGGCCTTCCAGTACTGATGAAGGAAGTTCTAGGAAGAAGATTCTGTAGACAATAGGCTTACTGTGAAGATGCTGAACCATTAGAGATATATTTTCAAAATCATCTGTTCCTCTAGTTATAATCGATCTTAACTCATCTTATTATAAATAATGGAAAAGTTCAACATCTGAATTAAAGAAATGCAATAATCCGTTGCTTAATTAAAACAACTATAGATGCACAAATAATTTCAAGTTATTTTCATGATGGTTACATTATAAAGTGTGACTACAGTTATGAAATTCCCTAATATTCCAGGATCCATGCTACTAAAAAAAAAAAAAAAAAACTTCTCCGTAAGTCACCACAGGAGGGCATACTTTGCACTTTGCCAGACTCCTCCGGTGAAGGGATTCCACCTCCGGTGAAGGGATTCCACCTCCAGTGAAGGGACTTCACCTCTGTCCTCTTTACATTACCAGTGTCTGGGATACAAATATGGAATTGACTTGGGCTGCCGTCACATAAAACTTCTCTTCTAGAACTCATTTCAGAGGCTATGCTTTATTCTTATCAATAAACATTCTCATGATATAAACACTGTCCTTTGAAAAGTTAATGTCTTTACTATTTCCAGAAAGATATTTAGAAAGATGACAACAGGCAATGGCAATGGTGTGGAGAAAGGGGCAGGTCTGTGTGTTCCTGGCGGAAGTGAATATTTAAATAACCTTTTTGGCAAGCAGTGTAATACACATCAAAGCCTTTAAAACGTGCATACTCTTTGATCTGTTGATTCCATTCCTAGGAATTTATCCTAGGGAAATAAGTATGGATGTGCAAGGATTTACCTACAAGGATGTTATTCTTGGTTTTATTTTAAGAAGTAAAAATTATAAACCACCCAAGCTTTCAACAACAGAGCACAAGTTAAATAAACTACAGCGCAGCCAGACACTGAATGGAGTACCACATGGACATTCAAATAACATGGAAAAACATAAAGTAGGTTCAATATTAGTTTGAAAAGCAAGGTGTATCAGAGTATGTATAATAACCTATTTTTGTTTTTTAAAAATTATAAAACACATGTACACACTGAAGAGATTGAAGATACACAAAAATGTTCACAGTGATTACTCTCCAACTGTCTGATTACAGTTTTTTATTTTTTTAAGTTGTATCTAGATCTTCTAAAATCACAAAAATTAAACAAAATTTATCTGAAGTAATCAAACTGAGCAGTACTATTTAGGCTCAAGACAAGGATTTTTTTTTTTGGTACTGGAGATTGAACTCAGGGGCACTTGACCACTGAGCCACATCCCCAGGCCTATTTTTGTATTTTATGTAGACACAGGGAAGACAAGGATTTTTTTGTGTTGTAGATAAACTGGCTTTGAAGGAAATTTGTACAGAGTAAAATACTTCAAAAGGACATGGAAGACAGTGTCAAATTATGTCACCAGTGATGTACAAAAAAGGGGGAAATTAAAAAATGAACAAATAAATATAGGCCAATTTGGTTGAGAGGTTCTAAAAACATCCTCGGAAGCAAACAAAACCCAGTGGTATCAGGAGCCTGTTGGGAGGGGACCAGGTGGTTGGATACTGGTATGAGATGACTTTTTAGTACATATTCTCTCATACTTTTGAAGGTTGAACTATGCAAATTTATTACTGCTAAAAAGAAAAAAATTTGAAATAAAAAACTTTTTGAACAACAGCATTATTTGAATTAGTGTGTGGCTTCCCAAGAAGTAATTTTCAGTGAAAGCAACTTGATTGAGGAATGTTAATTTTTAAATCATGTATTTTAGTAATGATCAACCTTTTTTTCCCCCTCCAGCCCTTGAAGTTATTTTAACTGATAAGTAAAAATTATACATATTTCTATGTACAACATGTTTTGAAATACAAATATATTGTGGAATACCTAAATCAAGCTAATTAACATATGTATTACCTCATATATTTGTTTTTTGTGATGATTAATTTACATATGTCATGAATAATGCATTTTTATAACTACTAAAAATGTTAAAGAATACAGAGTAGTTTTTAAAACCTTAAGTGTATCCTTTTTTATTAAAAATATTTTTAAAAAATAATTAAGTTCACATTTAAAGCCACTTTCTCATGCTTTTAAAACAAAAGTTTATATTCAGGCCAGGCACAGTGGCACACAGTTACTTGAGAGCTTAGACAGGAGGAGCATTTGAGCCCAGGAACTTGGGGTCAGTCTGGCAACAGTGGGATTCAATCTCTTAAAAAAAAAAAAAAAAGTATATTAAAGTACACTAAAATTTGTCAACAATAAATTTTCATGTAAATATTTCCTCATCTATAATGTGCATGTATCCTTTATTTGTTTACTAATGCACATCATTTTAAGTGCACACATTCACTTAATAGTAGACAAACAGGCTGACTTGTTACTGCTGAACACAGAACAAAAAGCACTCAAATAGTATTAAATTTAAAGATGTTCCTCAACAATCATTCCATTTTTCTAGGTTTGTAGAATTCGAAATGCCCATATGCTGTATGCTAATGGGCTTTCCTCTCAGGAGATCAAGCACAGACCTCTCAGGGCCAGCCTGGGGGTACCCAGTGAACTGGGGACAAAGTGAAAGAGATGAACAGAGCCAGGGGTCACTGTCCACTAGACAGCCTTCCCTGCCCAGGCTCTTACTCACCACTGCACAGGCTGCCAGTTGGGGAGGAAAGGCCGGAAGCCTGTGATGCACTCAAAGGCCAAGGTGCCGAAGCTCCAGTAGTCCACAGTTACTGTGTATTTCTGCTGTTCTAGCAGTTCTGGGGCCTGCAACAACACAAGATAGAGGCATACCTGAGCTGCTCTCTCTTCTGAGAAGCCACAGCAGGAGGGCCAACCAGCTCATCTATTCATGCCCCCACCCCCAACCCCCATCTCTCCTGGATCCATCCCAGGAGTTCTAGCACATCCACTCAAGGGTGAGGAGGTGACTACCTGAGGAAGGTGGTCTAGCTGGTGGTACCTAAAGTTTTCCTATACCTCATACACTCTCATTAAGTGCTAAGAGAACAGCTAAGGAGTCAGGGCCCTGAGGGGTTATATGTGGTAGATCAGAGTAAATCAATTATGCATTTCACTGTGTTTTAATTTCTCTCCTTTAAAAATGAGGATTGCAGAATTTCAAGTGCTTATTAAAAAAATGAATCAATGCAGGGTCCAGTCAAGGGTGCTGGGTAGAGATGGGAAGATAGGCTACATAGAACAAAGGAAAATAATTCCAGGTTGTGTATACCAAATGAACAATACATGCACTAAATGCTGACCGAATCTCCTGAACCACACAATGGAATGGGATATTTTCAATTAGACAGGAAAAAGCCAGATGCCTGACTTCAGCCAAGGTTGAGAGAGTTAAGGTGACCCAAGAAGGCAACAAAGCCCAGGTGAGGCCAGAACTGACATCAGAAGGTTAACTGCATGAGCAGGGACAGAGACATTACAGAAAGGACTTTCATGAGCAAGGGAGACAGAACTGTGTACAATGTGGGTAGAAATGTGATACAAAAAGGTCAGGGAGTCCAAGCCAGGAGAATAAATTTGGAGATGGCCAGGTCAGTCTCTGGGTCTGGTTATGGACAAATGTTTTAACTCATACAGGTGAACAACTAGTCACAGTATGGACCCCCTAACTGCTGCTGAGCTGATCAGGACTCCTGCAGGTACTCAGCAGGACAAATAAAATTATATGGTATTTGGATACAAATGTCTGAATCACAGCTCCCCATGAGTCACCACCAGAAAACCTCTATTCCATTGAGCAGGTGATAAACTGAGAGTTCAGTAGTATAATTGGTAGGATATGAAAGAAATATTAATGCATACAAAAAGAGAGTAACTTCCTTCTTATTTAAAAACAGGAGGATACTTGAGCTCATCTAGCTTTCAACCTTTTGTATCTAATTATTCTCTACTGCCTCACACCAGCTCTGAATGGGCCTATGGAAATAGCCTTCCTACTGCTTTTCTCTCTTGTTCAGTGCAATCCATTCTCTACACTAAGCTGAGAGTAGTCTTTTCAAAGCATGTTCCTTCTCCTAGGTTAAGCTCTTCAATGCCATTCCAGAGGCTTTAAGATATAATCTAAAACCTTTAACCCAGCTAATAGGCATTCAATCTGTCCTCCTTCTCCCTCCCCAGCATCACCTTTAGACTCCCTCTTCCTTCTCTAGGTCTCAGTCATGCTCTCAGGTCTTCCAATATTCTATCCCTTTGCCCAAAATCTCCCCTCCCTCTACCTTTGCCTTTAATCTCCAGCCCTTACCTACTCATCCTGTGGGGCCCAGACTAGGCTAGGTCCTATATATCCCTATAATATCCTGCAGTTTTCCTCTGTAGGGCTCATTGCAATGTAATTCTTAGTTAACTGTGTATCAAGTTAACAACTGCTTTATTGCTAAATTCTAAGCTCCTGAAGAGCAGAGAAATGCTTATCTTCTTTCCCACTGCATCACCAGCTCTGAGCATAGCACCTAGCACACAGACTACACTAGATCAATATTCCTGGATGAATGAGTGATATAGAACTCAGATCACATAAAATAAAGAAGAGCGAGGAGCTGAGCTTGGACTCCTCCTCAATGGATTCTGAAACACCTTATGGAAACCACGGTTTCTATAGACTAGCATAAGTGTAGTTAAAACCTTTTACTTCCAGATAAAATACTGAAGGACAGTGAGGTTATAGTTCTGTGTAAGGGCACAATGGCTCAGCTCTTCTGACATTAGAGAAGACTACTTCCTTCTGGAGGGCATCTGTTGGCAGAATATGCTGACTTGAGCAGATCATGGTTCTGCACTCATGAGACAATTTCCACATATCTAGGAAACATCCATGAATCGGCAAGACTTAGATGCAGGCCGGTAAGGATGGAGAGGAGCCCTATAAACATGAGAAAAACTGATAAGCAAATATTTAAGTCTCATTTCTTACCAGGTATTGTAGGGTCCCCACAAAGGAAGTACAAAGACTGCCCTGATCCAGTTCCTTGGCATATCCTAGGTCAATAATTTTGTGTATTAACTGAAAAACAAGGGGAGAAGAAGAAATCTAAGGGTTAATAGAATGTGTTGTCCTTCTACAAAGATTCAGATAATTTGTCATTAGAGCAGAGATATTTCTGAATTCCCATAGGGTATTAGATCCTACATTCCTAAGAGACAGATACATAAGAGAATGCACTGAATATGGCAGAGAAAATATCCACTATAAAAATGCTAGGCCTACATTCTCCCTTATTCTGTCACCAATTACAGAAAGGCCAAAATTAACTGGTCATGGACCAGCCCTCAAGATTGCTAAACCTGGACTTCTTAATGTGAGATATCAGGCCAGCCCTTTCTCAGGAAATACTTCAGTTCTCAAATTTTAGAACTACCAGCAAGAATGAATATGCCCTGGAATAAAGGTGAACCCTGTCATAGGCATGGGTCAGGCCTAGGATGCTGTCAGAGCTGTATCAGGAGGGATTAGTGACCCAGGAGCTGAGCTGCTGTATTCCCTTCATCAGCCCAGTCAACAATAGCATCAAGTCCTGTACCTAGGTTACCACAGTACCTAAGCAGGGCAGGCAATCAAGAGGGTCACAAGAATTCTGGGAGACTGCAGGCTGAATAAGGCTCAAGATGGGCAAATGCCATTTCCAAGCATCTTTTCTCAGACACACTGACAACCAATTAACAGTTGGTTTCCATTTTAGTATTAAAATTTGAGGCTCTTAAAACAAATGAAAAACAATAAGTCTGTTTCCAAGAAGGGCTGTCCCAAGGTTTGGGAGGGGAGGTAGGACAACAAACAGTATTTTCTTATCAGATTCCTGCAACTTGGGCAATTAACAATGTGATCCATTCAAACTTGCTTCAATCTGCCAGTAAGAACTGTTTGCTGAATTTTGTTTCAAATAAAAAGTATTGTCAGAGAATCAAAGCATGACTTAAGGAAATGTGAATATAAACAAACCCACAAAACATGTTCCTTCTCTACCAGGGCAGCTTCCCTGAGGCAGCCCCAGAGACTTCCTGAGTACAGGAAGGTCACTCACTCTTTGCTCTCCTTGTTGCAGAACGATGTTTTCTGGTTTTAGATCCCGATGGATGATTCTGTTTTCATGAAGGTATCTAAGGGCAGAAGCTGAGGGATTGGAAAGGGGAGTGAATTTTTATTCAGTTTAAGAAATGCTTTTCAATTCAGAATCTCCTCTCCTATATAACGTGCCCCTGAAATGCACCCTAACTTTTGGTGTGCAAACTTACTGTGGCAGGAAAGGGCCTGGGACATATGCTCCTCAGGTGGGGTGAAGGGAACCTGGCTAGATGTGCAGAACTTATGACTAACACAAAAATCTGGCTTGTTCATGCAAAAATTCTAAGGGGCTAGAGAGGAGATCAGTGGTAGAGCACTTGCCTAGCATGCACAAGACTCTGGATTCAGTCCCCTGCACTACAAGAAAAAAAAAATTCTTAGCCTTGCATCCATGAGGTCACCAGCTATAGTTTAGAGCAGTCATTCTCAAACTGAATTGCCTGGACCAGCAGCACGCCAACTTAGAAACGCTAAATTCTCAGGCTCACCCCAGCATCACAAGTTCTCTAGTTGATGCTGACACTGAAAAAATCTAAGGGGAACTTCTCTGGTTTAGAGGTACAAAAATCTAAATTCTGCAGGGAGGGCAAGGAGGCCATTTGGGCAAAGAATACCATGGTCATTACGACCTAGATTCCAATGAGATTGGAGCTGGCTTCAAGAAGACATTGGGAAGCCTAAGAGGAACAGAATAGGAACACCTTTAACACATTTCAACAGTTTGGCATGTATTTACAAACTATGCCCAGTTCTCTGGTAGGTTCTGTGGGGGTTATGATACAGGACATATCTCCAAATCTAAAGAGCTCAGAATCTAGTTGGAAAGAAAGCCTGTAGAAAACTGCCTACGAGGTCATTTGATACAACAGCTTCTGTTGTGAAGAAGAAACATGATAATACACAAGAAGGGCCATGGCACAGAACAACAGGGATCCATCAGACTCTAAGAAGACATGATTTTTACCTGCAAGAGGAGTTTAATCAACACTAACAGAAGTCCTAGCTAACTAGAGAATAACTAGGGAAGAGAAAAATGGAATAAGTACTGGAAAGAGATAAAATTATCCCTATTTAGAGATATGATAATATGCCAAGAAAATTCAAAAGACTACAAATTGGAAAGATTTTAGTAAGTTGGCTGGACATAAAACAAGTATATACGAATCAATAGCTTTCTTCCCTGTTAGCTTATCTAGTTGAAAAGGAGAAGAAAAAAATCCCATTCATGTTAGTGACAAAAACTAAAACATCATTAGCAAAAAGTAGTGCTATGTGAGGAAAACTACATGATATAAAGATAAAAGCATAAATAACATAAAAAAGTTTTGAAAGTTTAGGACAAAAGATACTATAAACAAAGTCCAAATACTAGAAATAAAGTGAAAGTCGACAATCAGGGAATGGTTAGACAAATTATGGTAGATCAACATTACAATTGGCAACTCTTTTAAAGTAATTCAAGTTTATAGTTTCTGACTCAGAGGGATGTCAATGATGTACTGCCAAGTGAATGGTATGACCTGTTTTTTATGAAAGTAAAAAGCAAAGCAACAGCAACATTAAGAGAAGTTTACAAACAAGCCCTCTCTGTGCCACCACACACGTTTAAACACCCCTCATGCACACATGAACACACACACATAAACACACATCAACTTTCTCTCTGTGGGCCAGACTGAGAATGCAGCCAGCGCAGACCAGGGAAGCAGGCAGCCCTGCAGGCTGGGTGGCTGGTCCTGTCTATTCTCATCAGGAGGGAGCACTGTACAGAGTGAGGAAAAGCCTACACAAAAACCAAGTGATCAGCATGCTCTGTGAACTTTCAGCTAAACATTTCATAAAAATGCATTTGAAAGGCAAAATGAGAGAGCTAAACAATGGAACTACATTTTACTAGGCAAGTTCTAGCTCACAACATTAAGCCACACTGCAAAACTACTAATTATATATGCCCTTTTAAATCCAGTCTTTGAACATAGTTTCAACATTTCATACTTGTTCCTTCTTTTCTTTTCTAAGTGACATAATAGACTAGTCAGCTTAGATACAATTACCATCCAAATGAAGTCAAAGACATACTGCTTTCCACATTCCTGAAGAATTCCACTCTACCTTGGTCTCAATTTTATTAACTTTTTTCTTATTTTGGCAGTACCAGGGACTGAACCCAGGGCCTCATGCATGCCAGGCAAGCACTCTACCACCGAACTACATCCTCAGCTCAACTGTATTAACTTCTAAAAGCCAAAACTTCTTGCCAACACTTTCATTTTTATTTTGCTATTTTTATTAAAGAAGCAAAGCAAAGTATAATAAAACTCTAATAACTATGCCTGCAAAACTTTGTAGTCAGAGTTTGGCACTACTATTAACTTGAACTATTGTCCACCAAGGTCACACAATAACTTAAAAATTTACTGATGGATTCATAAAAGATTCATTTTGGTATGTGACAAGCTGATGAAGAGTATCAGGATATAATATATGTAAAAGTGTGGATTAGTTTATTCCAAAGCAGAATATGTGAAAGTTGAGACTCATGTAATTTGAGGAGTACATATGCCAGACTAAGACAAAGGCCCTGAAGCCAGAAGTGTAACACTTTAGGGCAAATTACATGGGGCAGGAGCAAATGAGGTGTCTTAAAAAAGTCCTCAATGAGGAGGAGGAGTTCAGATGAGACAACATATTATTCTCTATACCTCACTCATTAATGTTGTTATCAAATCTTTAGAGGAAGGATAGCAACTGAATCCACTGATGACTATTAATTGCTGTCTATTTTGATGCTTAAGCAACTGTACATAACAAACTTTAATTCTCATTTGAGGGTAGTCATTTATTCTCAAATATTTCTGTTCACTTAACAAAGTCTAGAATTAAAGAGTCTGACAGGTATAGTTATATGTAATTTCTTGGACTATACACTGTCTAACTGAAAACAGTAAAACTTCTGACAAGCAAGACCTCCTAAATGGTTTCCCTTGCAGAACAGGTCTTCAAAGAGTCGAGTTCAGTCTGACAGAATTACCGCCTCTGAAGAGCAGTGTCAGGAAATTAATCAAAATTGTCTAAAGCCAAGAGAACTTTAGTTTAAATTGGATGAAAAATGCAATGAGATTTAAGAAAAACAATGTCGCATTTGGAAGTTTATAAGAAAAAACTAAACTCCTGGCAATAGCGATACTACACATTTATAAAAGCTGGGAACCACAACACCTCAATGCATGAAAATCAAAAATTAATTTCTCATGTTCTAATAGTAGAAACAAGATGTAAAACGCTCTCCTCTGTATGAACTTTTAGGCTATACCTCAGGGGCTGGGGATGTAGTTCTGTGGTATAGCACTTGCCTAGCATGCGTAAGGCTCTGGATTCATTCCCAGCAACACACACACACACACACACACACACACACACACACACTGTTGATTAGACTACACTGTGGCATGTCCTAGAATGGATAATGCACAGAGTCCCAGTTGAAGAATCTGCTGCAGAACAGTAACAGCAGCTATTATCCTCATCAAGAATGGCACTACTCAGGGAGTTACCCAAGTGCTCCCTTAGCTTATGAGGCGAACACAGACATAACTGAAGAAAGTGCCAATCTTGTGACTCTTACTGATGAAACACGATTCCAAATCATACCCTATATTTTTTTTTTCAGACAACAAACCAAAAAGTTAGGGAACAGATGGACTCACTAGACTCCCATGTAGAAAGGAGCTTTAGAAGGGTTGTGTCTATGAATCCCTACTTACCATACCCCAAGTTTCAAGAGATAACTAAGCTTACTTCAGAACACTTACTTGAAGTACATTCCATTGAGAAAAAAATGGAAAGACAAATGGATAAAAAACCTGAGACAGAGATTAGAAGAAAAAGCAAAGGTAGTCACTAAAATCCAAGTTGCCACTGACTAAGAACGGCAACAGAATGTCCATGCACTTAATCAAAATTTACTGTGTGCCTCGTATGTGCCAGCCAGTTTGTGTCCTCAGACTTTGCCAACAAAACAGAGTGGAAGGCCAACTGTGGACACGTAGAGAAAGAATTAGTCTGGCTGGGTTTCCCAGCTAAAATAGGCTCTATGACTAATTAGCAAGGTAGCAAGGCAGCAACACCAAGTGCTAAGAGGAAAGTGTCAAATCATTTCCTCAGTCCTTCAACAAGTATTTAATTAAGTGTCTTGTATTTTGCTAGGAACAAGGGCAGAGGAATCCTGTGAAAGAATCACTGTGTGTAACATCAGGTCTAAAGCTCTGTCCATAGAGAGAGAAAGGCTGAGGGCCCTTGAGGAGGTACAGGAACAGAAGCCCAATAAGGGGCAGCATGTATAAAAATCAGCAGGAGGATTAAAAAGTGGGTTTTGAGAGTCAAGTACATGGTAGGCTGGCTCTAGGGGGTGGGGAAAATGCTAGATTGAGAGGATTAGCCATAAGCTAATAGTAGATTTTAATGAAATGTCTTTTCAGAGGCATGAAAGATAGATTAGCAAAATGTGAATAATGAAGCCAGTAAGAGGTCATGACAGTGATTTACTGTGACACTGAATTAGTAGTGGTAGTAGTAACAGAGAAAATGGGATATATAACACAAAAGCAGGCTGAAAGGACTGGAGGATTTTTAAATAGTAGGGTATGAAGCAAGAGTAGGGGCAGATTCTAAGAAGAGGCAAGATTAAAAATTGACATGTTGGGAAACTGGCAGAAAGATGAGTCTAGTGACACAAGAAAGTGAATGCTATGAAAGGAGCTGGTTTAAGGAAGAAGTCTACGACTTCAATGCGGAAAAAACTTTGGGAGAAATTCTTGTAGATATGGATACGGAGATCAGATTTTGGGAAAGATACAGTTGATAAAGATGCCATGAGAACAGCCTGGCAAAAAGAATACTGGAAAGCAGTGGGCCCCTGGTCCATGTTAAGAAGGATGAATAGGATGAAGCAGGAATGAAGATAAAGTAGGAAGACAAAGCTCCTGGCAAAATATGATGCCCATGAGTCTGTGGGAAGCTGTCAGGCTGAGGCAGCAGAGGGAACCTCAAGGACAGTGTGGGAAAACCGTTCTGAAGATCAGCTATCTAAGCAGTGAAATGGAATAGTTGGGGTGAAATGGACCTTAGAGGTCACTTAGAGGCTCAAACTCCTTATTTAAAGTTGAAGACCCTCAGACCCAGAAAGTCTCTAGCCTTGTCAAGGTCTAAGAGCTGGTAAAGCAGAGAAAGCCAGGATTGAAAGCCAGTTGTCTTCCCTTTTGTTATTATTATTGTATTTATTAATCTGGTTACTTTTGCTTTCTATAGAGATGATCTGAGATTAAGTAATCATCTTTTGTTATAATTAACAGTAGAGGCAGATTGATGCATTCAATAGAATAAGCAAGAAAATTCACAGGTAGGAAAACACTAAAGAGAGCACCCAATTTTCTGATTCCTAATGGAGTTCTCTTCCCTCAAACCATGTGTTCTCCCTATAGCCCTCTCTGCTCTTTACTACTAAAGTACTGGATACCGTCTAGGAGCAGCTGCCAACCGAAGTGGAGATATGATGCAGGGAATGAAGCACAAAGATGTGGGGTGGAGTTCCAGAAGACTCAGAGAACAAGGTGGTTAGTGTTATAGTTTGGATCTGGAATGTCCCCCAAAGGTCCATGTGTTAAGGCTTGATCTCCAGCCTGTAGCATTATCAGGAAGTGATAGAACCTTTAAGAAGTGGGGACGAGTGATAGGTCTTCCCGTCACTGGGGGTGTGCCTTGTAAGGGGATAGTGGGACTCCAGCCCCTTCTTCCTCCTTTTGTCTCTTTTGCATCCTGGTTGTGAAGTGAGCAGCTTGGTTCCATCCTCATGCTCCCCACCATGATGTGCCCCCCTTGACAAAAGCAATGGGGCCAAACAAACATGGTCTGAAACCTGCAAAACTGAGACAAAATGAATCTTTTCATAAGTTGATTATCTCAGGTATTCATTACAGTAACAGAAAGCTGACTAACATATTCAGTCACCATAGCAAGTCAGCCACCTAGAGAATCAAGGAGACTAATTTGAACATAAAATCCAGTAAGGCCATGAAAATTACACAAATGGGTCCAGGCTCGCCCAGCTGGTCTCACCATGGGCAGGATTCTCCTATACCCCTGGTATAAGGGAGTGCTTGCTGTCTGACCCTCCATTTTGACTGCTCAGCAGTTTGTTCCTCCACTGGCAGAAGGAAACACAGTCCAATGTTTTCCATGGATAATGAATAAGTCGTTAATTTAGAGTCCACTTGCATATAACTTCCTTGATCTATTTTAGGATCAAGTTGTGTGGAAGTCCATTTCTGGCTGCTTCCATACCCACCCCTGCATCTCTTGCCAGTGTAAGGACAATGGTCTAACGGACTTGCCCTAGCACAGGAAGTGGTGGGCTCCCCATGTGCTTGCCTAGCATCCTCTGATTTTCCCATGTGTACTCAGCAATGTCATCTTAGCAATTTAAAGTTCACTGGAAAAATCCTACCTATGTCCATTATCTTGATGCTACTCTGAATAAAATAGAAAGGGCAAGGGTACAGAAGAAATTAGACGCAAATAAATTTAACCCGAAGAGAAGGCAATAAATCTGGACCCTGCAGTAGAGGGTGTGGCTATGCCACTTATCTGAAGTCAACAGGTCAAGGAACAGCAGTGGCAACTCCATCATAGGAAATGTGGGGCCAACACTTGGAACAAACTAGAACAAAATATGCTCAGGAAATGTTTCAAAATACAAAAGAGTTATGTTAGATGAGCTGCTCCAAGTAAAGCTTTTGAACTTTGACTTACTCATGAGATCCCTGCAAATGAAATAAATCTAATGGGTCCTGTATACATATCAGAAATTCAAATAAAAATGAAATACAAGCTTATCAGCGACCTTAAATATAACCACAAAATCAGGGGATGTGACTGTACCCAAAAGCTGACTGAGATAGGAATGGATCTGGAGGTCAGCCATTTCCAGGAAGGGAAGTCTCATAACACAACCACCTGTCAGGTTTGTTGGATCCAAATTCAAGTCACAACCCAAATTAGGACCTGAGATTTTTCAAAAAGGGAGCAATAAATATAAATCCAGAGCAGGAAGGAAATGAGCAAGGAACAGCTGACCACACATTCTACTAGGAAAAGAATATTATGCTATGAGCTTTGGGTATACCATCTCATTTTATACTTATGACAATTCATTCTAATGAAGTTGGTCACATTTCTAATTTATAACTAATAAACCAGAAATTCTGAAAAATTGAGTAACACACCCCAGGTCACACTGCTAGTAAGTGGGAGAGCTGGTTTAAGAGCTGAGAGTGTTAAGGATAATATGTGGGCATCAGATTTTTTCCAAAAATAAGTTCTTATTTGTGTTAATTTCCTTTAGGGTTATTTCACTCATTTGATAAATATTTATAGAGAGGCTGATATATACAAGGTTTTCCAGTGAACTTCTCTTCTAGAAGCTGGTGATAAGGCAGTGACTATAAGAAATTTAATTCAAGACTTGGGTGTAGCTCAGCAGTACAGTGCATACTTCACATGTGCAAGGGTTCCATCCCTGGCACCCACCACCACCACCAAAAGTAGTTTAATTCTAGTGTAATAGTTCTTCAAAGCCTACATATTTCCAATTTGGGGTTACAAAGAGGAACAGAGAATCAGTGACTTGAAGAATTAATATCCCCTACCTCCCATACGAGAGCTAAGCTGTATCACATAAGCACTTTAGAGCTTACCCGTCCTCATTATTCTGATTCACATATAACTTTCACGTGTGTGGGTAACTTCGATAACACAAAAGTTACCACCTAAGTCAATGGTAACAGAATTCAAAATACACCCAGACCAAAAAAATCTGCAACCAGTAGAGGTGTTATTAATATCAGTAGAGAACTACTTAGGAAAGTAAAATGGCAGAAGACAGTTATGGCTACTTGAGCCAATAATTTAAAGACCTTCTAAATAACTACTTGCTAAACATAAATAATATAGATGAGCAAGTCATGCTGCAAGGAGTCAAGAAAGCAAGTGGAATCCTTGACTTCTAAATTAGATCGTCTAGGTAGACAGTGAGGGTCCTTCCTGCAGACACACACAAAGGTCCACAGAGAAATCATGAGGCCAATGGGGGCTGCCCAGTCAAGTCAGATAACACTGGTGTAATGTCAGCTTGCCCTCCATGTGAACTCCACCCAAAGGGAAAAGACACTACATAGAGAGGGAGAAGGATTCAGATTACTGGATCTTAGACTTCATTAATTGATTTTCCACTGCCCCTTCACCCTCTATACAAAGCAGAGTAAAGGAGACGGACTCACACCAGCAAGGCCAAGTGTCTGAGAGACAGGAGGCCAGTTCAAGTGTTGGAGTACACAGCTTCACCAGTGTCGCAAAATGCAGACGATGGGCGAATCTAAGGGAAGGGTGTGTGTCACTGCACTACGTTTCTAACTTTTCTATTGTTTTGACAATTTGCAAGAAAAACCCAAAAAAGCCTTAAGCAAATAAAATGTACAGCTTCAAAAGGTTGAGATACGGGAGGAATGAAAATGAAGTCATATTCAAAGATAGACTAACACTTAAGATCTCAAACTATCAATCTGCACAACAACCTTGGACATTAGTTTTATAATTTTTAAAAAAAGACCCAAGAAATCTCTGTGGCACTTCTGGTGCTTGTTTTCCTAAAGCCAGGGTATAGGAGATGGCATGTGACCTCTGCAGGCTGAGGTGACTATTGTCCCCAAAGCCAGCCCAGACTTCTCAGAGAATGCCACAGACACCTTCATTTGAGGACACTGACAGCACCAAAGGATTAAACAAGGGCAGTTTTTCCAATGCCTGCGGTTGGCAAGAAAACATCGATGTGGGAGTGGAAAAATTCAGGGCCAATGGATGGAATTCATTCAAATGACAACGTATTCCATCGCTGGCCATTCCAGGAAAGTAGGGAGTGGAGCTTTTTAATGGGAAAGGAAATCTGTTACTCTATATGCATCATAATTCACTTCATGACTTAGTCCGGAAGGAAGGGAAATCTATTTGAGTTCAGCGCCTGTCTGACTAGTCCCTTGTTGACCTCCCATTCCACTAGGGCCCCCTCCATGACCCCATCCAACACTCCATAAAGACCAAAGGACTGAAATGTCTCCCCTCTGTGCTCACAGAAGCACCACACTCCCTGAACAGCATGGCCTGACTTCCAGGGATGGGATTTACCAATGTCACTCAGCAGGGTGAGGATGGCTCCTTCCCGTAGGCCACAGCAATTCTCAAACTGGTTCAGGTACTGCCAAGAAGCCAAGAAATTGAGAAGCATTTCAGTGTGAGTGGTCACAAACTACCAGTCAGCCCCACAGCATCTTACCAGCCAAAGTCACCTAAGTGCTAATGCCAGGCCTTGGGCTTTGGGGACCTGCTTTTGAAGGAGCCTGAACAGCGAAGTTGGCAGGACTGATCCAAGGAGGAGCAGCACCCCTAGAGGCTCTCCTGCATACACAGCACTGGCCTTGAGGGTGTGTGTGTGTTGGGGGGTGTCTGAGTAATTCTAAGATGAGGAACTTTTGGTCTTACCTGTTGCTACAGTCCTGAGGGAAGCAGGCCAGAATTTAAGCTCAGCTCAACTGGCCAAGCCAAGAAGGCATTCACTGAAAACCACGCTCTGACCACTTCCTTGACATTGCATCGCCACACAGGGTGATGACAGCAGTTAATGTGCACTTACTACATGCCAGGCACTGGGCTGCAGTCTTCATGGCTGAGCTCACTGAGGCTTGGTACCTGAACTATCTCGCTGAATCCTCACAGCTTTTGCTGAGGTAAACACTGCCAAATTTTCCATTTCAGAGATGAGAAAACTGAGACTAAATGATTCCAGTATCCATCAGTTCAGGCAGCTATCAGAGGGCAGAGCTAGAAGGTGCAGGTGAGCCACCTGGTGCTCGAGCCTGAGCACTAACCCTTTGTTCAACTGGCCACTTGACTTATCGAGGGGCTCCACATGCTGCTGGAAGTTGGTCTCAAATGAAAACAATGGCAAAAGTAACTTCCCAACTGAGGATTATGGTTACTATTAACACTAATAGTCATGAATATTCCAGGGTCTATGTACCTATATGGCATATGGACTTCACTCTTCCTGATTTTTTTTTTTTGACAGAATCTTGCTATGTTGCCCAGGCTGGTCTGGAACTCTCAGGCTCAGGGGATCCTCCTACCTCAGCCTCCCAATTAGCTGGGACTATAGGTATGCACCACTGTGACTGGTGGCTGACTTAACTTGTTAAATCAATTCTGACTTTGGCATTGCTGGCCAAGTTTGTCTCTCTGTGCCTACATGTGTATTCTGAATTTTTTAGGGGGAAAGACAGGCTCTTATTTGGCAAACAGAAGGAATAACAGATGACAAGAGCTCTGAGAAATAATGTCCTTCCGACAGTGCCACCCCAGGTAACAGCAAGGATTGAGGCCCTTGTCTCCCCTGAAATCATCCTGCAACCCATCCCAGGGAAGTCATATTGGAGTTTTTATTGTCTTCTTCCCTGGTTCATTGGCTCTCTGTTACCTAGAAGACAAAGTGAAAAATACCCTGCACCACTGTAATCTGGCCACAGCCACATACTTCCCACAGCTGTCCTCTAGGAATTCTCCACTCAATTATAACAACATGGCTTTATCTTCTCACAGCTGCAGTTAGTAATTGGATGATTGTCAAAAGGTTAGGAAAACAGCAGAAAATCAAAGTGCTGTCACATTCCCATTTCTCACTGGCCCCTCCTGGACCATGCCAACGACCGTGCTCACATCCTGCCAGACAGTTCACCACTCCCAGGGCATGCCCACCTCCCACGGCTGGAGAAAGCTCCTCACGTAGACCAACCCTCATGGAAACTTTCCTTTTAAAAAATAAGGTGGAAATGCCCAGAAGAATGAGAATAGAACATGATGTGAGTCTGGGAAAATGCCATCTATAAAGAGAATACGTGAATGTGCATCCCCTGCCCCTGATCCCCACAAATCATGGACTTTCTAGAATGAAGATATAAGAAGAGCTGCACTAAGAGCAGATCCAAGCTTTTATTTTTCCTATGCTAAATGGCACTGCCCAGTTTCACAGACATGAAGGAGCCTGTAGTTAGCTTCATACTAGTGTGACCCCAGCTCGGCTCCTGCACTCCTGAGGCCTGAGGTGATCTGACCTCTCTGGTCTATAATGTCCATCCATACTGCAAAAATCCTATCTATGCGCCAATGTTACGGGGCTAATGAAAACCATAAACAGGTACCATGTTAAAGCAGGTTGTGTCGTGCTGTTCTGGAGAACAACTGGGACGTAGCACATGGAACCATCCCTGAGACCAGGGACAGCTGCTAACATTCACCTTCAGGTAGAGGTTCTGGCTCAGGGAAGGTCTTGTGCTGAGAAGGAAGAAGGCAAAGCCCAGCAGGTGAGTCAGCAGTGGGTCTAGAGCCACAACCCAGTGCCTCAATGACTAAGCCAGTAACCTTCCTGATACGCTCTGTGACTCCATGTGGTGCTGTCATATCTATGGAGAAAAGCCCTCCTCATGAGATCAGCAGCAACGCTGATCCTAAAGGACTGAAGTGGCCTCAGCATGCTGAGGGAGGAAAAGTTTGTGTTGGAACTCATCCAGTCTCTCCCCATGCTCCAGATCTGATGATGAGTTTTCCTTGTTACTTTAATAATCACGGTGCAGAATGTACAGAAGGCCCTTCCCTGATTTTCTCGTAAGGGCTTCTGATTCAGTCTCTTGATTCACACACATACATATATACAACACCTGCCAAAGTGGGCATGGAGAGGGGATTTGAGAAAGACAAACAAGCTCAATGAAATCACTATGGCTCTCTGAGCTTCCTGGTAATGACTTTGGTCAAAGGTCTCCCTTTTTCTCCATTCCCTATGTCCCACCTCTGCCTTGACAAGTTGTATACCCCACCACCCTTGAAGCCTCACCTTTCGGAGATCTCCTCCTTGGCAGTACTCCATGGCCAGCAGGGGCAAGTCATTGGGTGCCAAGTTCTGCATCCCCTCAGGGACATCACGGGCAGCTACCACATTGGGGTGGTTCAGTCTAAGGAGGACGAAACAGTGAGGGCAGAACCTGAGCTTCAGCTCAAATCCATTTCCCTCTCCCCATGTATCAGCCAAACTTACCTTCCACCCAAGGCCTGAAATAACCAAGGGGCCTCAGAAACAAACAGAGGAAGACAAGGACCCAGGAATGGGCAACTTAACCTCAACTACCAGGTCAGTTAGCATCCACCCAGCTCTACTTCCAGCACCCTGAACTCAAGCACCCTTTGAATATATTGTGTGTCACTTAATTTTCTTTAGACTGCCCCATTTCTAGTCCTCACTGTATTTCAAAACTGCTTCTAAAAGCAGAGAAAACAGAGGGACTTCAACCTCATACTATTCAAGGGGGATGATGTGTATGCATGTGAACACACAATCAAGGTGAACACCTGCTTCTTTTCCTTTATTTGAAATGTTGGCAAAGGGAGTGACTGCTGTCTTTCAGGCTGACAGTGCTACCTCCATGCTCTCCTAGCTTGGGGGACAGCATCCACCTGGCAAGTGACAAGACCTTGGCTCCACAATGAAGGAATAAACATTAACATTAGGCTGACAACAGTGGAGAGTCTCATGCCACCTAGGAATTGGAAATACAGGGGAAAGGATTTTTTGCTAACAAAGAAAAATTCACCATGATGACTATTTACTCATTTATTTACTGAGATGGGGACTTGCCATGTTGCCCAAACTGGTCATGAATTCCTAGACTCAAGTGATTCTACCACCTTAGCCTCTCAAGTAGCCAGGACTGTAGGTATGCTATTCTGACCATTTAAAGTTATTTAATACAACCAATAAAACTGACCACAAGGCCCAGGGTAGTCTTTTATGTGTTACTCTTCTAGAAGTCTCCAGAAGAAGAGTCATTTATTTGGATAGCCTGGCTGGTGTCCGGACACAGGGAGTGAGACACAATTCTCTTTTCAAGATGCAGCAGGCAGGGCCATTGCTACAGATTTCATTTCAACACCCCATGGCCATGGTGGCAGCTCCCACAGCTCAGTACACCCAGACCCTCACCTTCTCATGATCTGGATTTCCAGGCACCAGCGGTCTCTGTTCCGTGGGCTGAGCTCCTGCCGGCACTGCTTGATTGCAATCTGCTCACCTGTTTCCTGTAGGAAGAACACAGAGGGGATGAAGGGAATGAATCACCAAACATGGTTACCTCTTGGGGCTCAGAGAACACACAGTTGTCCCTGAGAAAGCTCAGGGCACCTTCCCAGTCTGGCTGCTGTCCTCACCATACCCACCTCTAACCCTGCCCTTCTCCCACCTCACTTCTACCTACCTAGAGCCTACAAACCCTTTAAGGCTTTGCTCCATTCCTACCTCCTCTGTGATACCTCTACTGACCATTCCTGCCCAGATAAATTTCTACTTCTCTCTCCAAACTCTGCTTAGAGACTGCTTCTGTATTAGGTTGAACCATATGATACAGTTAATATCTGACAACTTTGACTTACAAAAATGGCACTCTCATATGATTCAACCCAATACTTCAGGCTACACTGGGTATCATCATTGTTTCATGTACGAGCTTTGTCTATTCAGAGAGAATACAAGCAAAGTTCAGGAGATGGGACACAGGCCAGGCCAAATTCCAACCGTCTTTTACCACCTATGTGATCTTGGGGTCACCACTTGCTCTGACTCAGTGCCTTCATTTCTAAAATGAAAACAATGACATCCACTTGACAGGGCTGTCATGAAGCTGAGCAGTGTCCTGTCCCTGGTAGGTGTTTGAAGACCCTACTAAGAGGACAACTTATTGCAATGCAGGTACTCCTGCATTTAAAAACCTCTGAAGTTTGACTCCAACCTGCTTATCCTGCCACTCTCCCATGGTTCAGGTTTCCAAAGCTGCAGCCAAATTATACCCACCTGTCTTAGTCTGTGCTTTCCAAGTCTGTGCTCTTGATCACACAGTACAGGCATTGGTGGCCCTTGACACAGAGGACCTTGACTTCCTCTGAATTTCCATAACAGGTAATTCCTTCACTGCATACACCTACTAATGAGCTATTTTCCATGAAGAAACAAGGCTTTTTCTCTTTCCTTTGTTAAATTATAGTCTTATCCATCTCTGTGGGCTTTGGCCTCTATACCAGTAACTAGCACAATGTCCTCTATTATGGTTTCTTAAGTGGAAGAGAAGGCAATCAATTATTTTTTTGTGACTTATCAACTGAATGGTTGGTTCCTAAGGATTAACTCACCTCTCATCACTGGTGTACAAGGAGCCAAGGGGGGCACATATGAGCCAGGGCACTGAGGCCACAGAGCTGGCTGGTGGCAGCTATGACCTCAGGTGCTCTAGGCACCACCAGGGTTCCTTCAGGATGGCTAAGGGACAGCAGTGACTCAGCTGCAATTCCAGTGGCATCAGCCTGGAAGATGATCCGACTACCAGTAAACCTGACCTGTGTCAGTATCCTGTGTATTCTGTGCACCTACAGCAAGAACCTCCCTCAAAAACCCTACACTCAGCACACACCTGCAAAGGAGCACTGGCCTTGCAGGATGGTAGAGTAAATGTGACAATAAGGAAAGATTTCAAAACTATACCAGAGTTCTACAAATTTTATGCTTTATAATACACTCTATTTATGTAGAAGCTTTATTTCCAAGTAAAAAGAGTAAAGAATTGAAAACTAAAAGGACCTTTAAAATCAACCACATCAATACAGATAATTCTGTTGGTCCCTATAAAGGATATCCTAGAGGCCCTGTCAGACCATTTTCCTAGGTTTCTCATTTTATGAAAAGGCATACTAAAGGAATCCTAAATGTTCTAAGTGTAACATTCATATGATACTGAATGGGACTTAAAGATATGCACAGGACTGTGGCAAGTCTCCCAGAATGTTTGCTGCTGTCCTTTCAGTAGCTGTATTGCATCACGGCCTCACATTTACCAGACTGGCCAAGATCCTTGGCAGGACTAAGAAGCCAACTAATAAGAAAAGGAACAATGCAAATCTCCAAACGCAATCAGAAGTTGTCTAATAAAGGTCACTGAATCATCAATCAATAAGCCAATTCTAAAACTGGCATTCAAGAACTCAAAGCTTCAGAAATAAGGTGGAAGCATCATTTGACCATTAGAGCTTCATTGCCAGAGAACAGATATTTACAACACCTCCAACACTCTTTCAGAAACTGCTTTCATCAAAGTCCAAGACTGCTTTGCTCAAACTCTCCAAGCAATTACCTTACATGTCTACTTTCTATTTTGATTTTTGCTTTTGCAGTACTGGGAATTGATGCCAGGGCCTACACATAATAGGCAAGCAAGTGCTCTACCAATTATCTACATCCCTAGCCCCTACTCTTTTTTTTTTTTTACAATTGTTTAAATTTGTTCTAAATATTTATACATGGCAGTAGATTGCATTTTGACACAAACATAAATGGAGTACAACTTCTCATTCGTCTGGTAATACATGGTGTAGAGTTACATAGGTCATGTAATTATATATGCACATAGGGTAATAATGCCCTATTCATTCTACTATCATTCCTACCCCCATGTCCCCTCCCTTCCCTTCACTCCCCTGTCTAGTTCAAAGTATCTCTATTCTTCCCCCACCCCCTTATTGTGAATCAGCATCTGCATATCAGAATAAACATTCGGATTCTGGTTCTTTGTGATTGGCTTATTTCGCTTAGCATAATATTCTCCAGTTCTATCCATTTACCAGAAAATGCCATAATTTCATTCTTCTTTAAGATTGAGTAATATTCCATTTTGTATATATACCACTGTTTCTTTTTTTTTTTTAATGTTTATTTTTTAGTTGTAGGTGACAGAATATCTTTATTTTATTTTTATGTGGTGCTGAGGATAGAACCCAGTGCCTTATGCGTGCTAGGCGAGCACGCTACCACTGCACCATAATCCCAGCCCCTACCACTGTTTCTTTATCCATTCATCTGTTGAAGGGAACTTAGGTTGGTTCCAGAGTTTAGCAATTGTGAATTGAGCTGCTATAAACATTGATATGGCTGTGTCACTGTAGTATGCTGATTTTAAGTCCTTTGGGTATAAACGGAGGAGTGGGATAACTGGGTCAAATGGTGGTTCCGGGGTTGGGGCTGTAGCTCAGTGGCAGAGCACTTGCCTAGCATGTGTGAGGCACTGGGTTCGATCATCAGCACCACATATAAACAATAAATGAATAAAATAAAGATCCATCCACAAGTAAAAAAAAAAATACTTATAAAAACAAAACAAAAAAAACAAATGGTGGTTCCATTCCAGGTTTTCTTAGGAATCTCCATACTGCTTTCTGTAGTGGTTGCACCAATTTGCAGTCCCACCAGTAATGTATGAGCGTACCTTTTCCCCCACATCCTTGCCAACATTTATTGTTGCTTGTATTTTTTTTAAATATTTTTTTTAGTTGTAGATGGACACAATATCTTTATTTTATTTATTTTTATGTGGTGCTGAGGATTGAACCCAGTGCCTCATGCATGCGAGTCAAGCACTCTACCACTGAGCCACAATTCCAGCCCCTGTTGCTTGTATTCTTGATGACTGCCATTCTGACTAGAGTAAGATGAAATTTCAGTGTAGTTTGATTTACAGTTCTCTAATTACTAAAGATGTTGAACATTTTTTCATATATTTGTTGATCAATTGTATTTCTTCTTCTCTGAAGTGTCTGTTCAGTTCCTTTGCACATTTATTGATTGGGTTCTTTGTTTTTTGGTGTTAAGTTTTCTGAGTCCTTTATATATTCTGGAGATGAGTGCTCTATCTGAGGTGCGCATGGTAAAGACCTTTTCCCATTCTGTAGTCTCTCTCTTCACGTTATTGTTTCCTTTGCTGTAAAGAAGATTTTTAGTTTGATACCATTCCATTTATTGATTCTTGATTTTACTTCTTGTGCTTTATGAGTCTGGTTAAGGAAGTCAGTTCCTAAGCCAACATGGTGGAGATTTGCAGTGCCTACTCTTTTTAAAGAGTTCTGCTAAAATATAATTAATGTAATATGTCACTCTATAAACTGGAAAATTGTAATCTTTTGCTGAACACAAACATTGCCTCTAACACACAGCCATCCTCTGCCCAATCCTAAAGCCAAGAATAGATTTTTATAATGAAAGTTGATATTAAAGACGAAAGATTAGATTCTACCCTTCAATCTCCAAACTCAAACTAAAAACAGTGAAATAACAAGTCTTGGAAATAACTGGGCAGAAATAACTGGGCAGAGTTGAAAAACAACTTTTTACTTATGGACAGCTCAGTTTAACCCTATAGTTATAGGGGAAATCCTAATTTCCTAGGCCTAGGAATGTCTGAGACAGATACAGACACATAAACTTTTCCTTACACAGTGGCCCTCATTGCTTCTAAGAAGTACTCTAAAACATTCCCATTTTTCTGAGTAATGAATGATTCATTCAAAACAGAAACCCAAAAAGAATGATTTTGTTACTAAAAACATACCTGCTCTAGAAATCAAAATTCAATTAAATGGTACAGAATCAGACCATGAATGCTGGTTTTAAAACTCTTGAGAGTTTATTCTTTCTCAGCAGGGAAACTCAAATAGTAGTCTTACTTTATTATGCCTGGAACCTCTGAAGTCTTAGTTCAGTTCTACGGAAGTCCAGACTTGCCCTGAACCATCTCAGTATCAAACTTTCTACCTAGTGGGGCCCCAGTTCCGCTCCAGAGTGCCTGCAGACCTGCAGGAGCACAGCAGAGGGCCCAAAACCGCCCCCAGGGAACTCCATGGGAGCCCAGCCAAGGGCAGAACAGAGACTGCTAGCTGCCAGCCCCAGGGGAGCCCACACTCACAGTAAGGGTCACACACAGACAATCCTGCTTGTGACCCTGCCTAAGTGAGACCTGGGCCCGCCTCCAGTTCTGCTCCACAGTTCTGCAGACTGGCAGGAGCACAGCAGAGGGCCCAAAACCACCCTCAGGGAATTCCATGGGTGCCCAGCCAAGGACAGACCAGAGACTGCTAGCCACCAGCCACAGGGGAGTCCACACCCATGGTAAGAATTGCCAGCAGAGACCCCTGTGTGAGGAGGCTCCACCCAAATGAGGCCTGGGCCCACCCCAGTTCCACTCCAGAGTTCCTGCAGACCCGCAGGAGTGCGACAGAAGGCCCACTCAGGGACCGCCAAGGGAGCCTATCCAAGGCCATTCCCACTGCCCTCTTGAGTTACGTCCACTACCACCGCCACCAACTTAGTGACAGTAGTGTCCATCTGGGGACACTTGCTAGGGACCGGAGGTAACTTCAAGGTGAGACACAGGAAATCTGTATTGTCAATACGAGATTATAGGATAGAAGCTGCAATACCTCAGATAGTCATTGCAAGAAAGGAAGATACACAACCAACATGAAAAAACAAGAGAAGAAAGTGCCCCAAATAAACCTGGATACCACAGTAACAGAATCCATTGACAACACAGTTGATGAAATGTCAGAGAAAGAACTCAGAATGTACATAATTAAAATGATCTGCAAATTAAAGAATGGCATAAGCGAGCAAAAACAGGCAAAAATTGATCAATCCAACAAAGAAATAGGAGAGCAAATAAAGGCAACCATTGATCACTCTAACAAAGAGATAAGAGAGCAAATACAAGTAGCAAAAGATTACTTTAACAAAGAGCTAGGGATGGTGAAAAAAAATCAGAAATTCTTGAAATGAAGGAAACAATAAATCAAATAAAAAACTCAATAGAAAGCATCATGAGCAGACTAGATCACCTGGAAGACAGAACCTCAGATAATGAAGACAAAATATACAATCTTTTTTTTTTTTTTAAATATTTTTTTAGTTGTAGATGGACACAATGTCTTTATTTTATTGTTGTGTATGTGGTGCTGAGGATCGAACCCAGGGCCTCACGCATGCGAGGCAAGCGCTGTACTGCTGAGCTACAATCCCAGCCCCAAAATATACAATCTTGAAAATAAACTTGACCATACAGTGAAGACGGTAAAAAATCATGAACAGAACATA
>CM053403.1:109219549-109255117 GCA_028644305.1 Xerus rutilus | reverse complement strand
AAGCCACATTCCCAGCCCTATTTTGTGTTTTATGTAGAGACAGGGTCTCACTGAGTTGCTTAGTGCCTCGCCGTTGCTGAGGCTGGCTTTGAACTCGGGATTCTCCTGTCTCAGCCTCTCTAAGTGCTGGGATTACAGGCGTGCACCACCATACCTGGCTGCCTTCTGAACTCTTGTGGCTACCTTAACCCTTTCTTTACTTATTATACACACAAACACACACACACACAATTTGTGTCAAGTGTGATGTGTGACATGAGTTTTACAGATATTAGAAATTAAGATTGGAATAAAAGTACTTGTATTTGCTCAGCCTATGACAATCAGGTGATTGTCATAGTATTCGGAGAACTGCCACTGATAAAAATGGTGTAGCCTGCAAATTTATTGTTATTCAATAAATTCTGACATTGTGCAAAGACACAAACCTATTTGGTCTATGTTAATAGCATAGCTCGGGGCTGGGATTGTAGCTCAGCAGTAGAGCGCTTGCCTCGCATGCGTGAGGCCCTGGGTTCGATCCTCGGCACCACATACAAAGCAATGAAATAAAGACATTGTGTCCATCTATAACTAAAAAAAGTATTAAAAAAAAATAGCATAGCTCGCTCATTGCTGAATGGCAGTTAGGTAACTAGCAGAGGGACCTGAGAAGAAGTAGGCCAAGTATTGTCCTCAGTGACTTTGCATTGCCTGTCCCCCCTCTATTTTCCTCCTACTTCTCCATCTTCCCTCCAAAAAATCTCCTCTCAGGAAAGGAATTGATAGGCTGGAAATGTGTTCCCAGCCATATAAAACCAAGCAGGCTAGACACTCTAAGTCTTCCTCCAGAGCTAATATTCTATGGTTTCTGCATTGTAACGAAAGTGTTCACATGCTGTGTAAATAGTGAAACTCTTATAAATGAGTATAAGTACTTTTATTTAAACACTCAACCGTAGTCTGTAATTATATAGGAAAACAATTTGCAATAAAGGAACTATACAAATGCAGTCAACCAGTCAGTCTAGGTGTAAACACTGCAATTTCCTGAGATGGTAGTGAACTGGGGGACTTCTAGTTTGTAATCTTACCAATAAGAGAAGGCAGAAACACGAGCAAGCTAGAGGAGGATGGCAATAGAGAAAAATAAAAGTGAATGGATACTGCTATCAAATTTTGCAACATGTGCAATATTTGCTATTTTTTTCTTTGGTGAAGAAGAGCCTTGGGTTATTATTACTTTGCAAAAATTTTCTCTGGAAATCTGAGTAAAAGGGAGTCAGTCTTCAAGAGTACCAACACCCTAGAATGATTCCTGGCTTTGAAACTACACACACTCTTCCCCGACCCCAGCCACCACAGCCCACAACAGGTGCCAACAAATTAGAAAAGAAATGGCCAGGACTCCTTGCAATAGCAAAGGATGAGAGGTGTGGTGAGAGACTGGGAGGGAGAACTAGAACTTGGAAATGGTAGAAGTTTCCCACAACAGCTCATCTTTGAGCAGAGTCAGTCCTCAGGACAGGGGCCTTCAGCCTGGCAGTTCGAGTTCCACCTCTTTAAAGTCCTTTTCATTATAGAGGTTGTGCTCTCCGAATACAAACTATTTTCAGAAACTACCATCATATAAGCAATTCTTAGCTTTTCAAAAAGGTAATTTTCCATAGGCCAAATGTTCATTTTCTCTCTTCTTGCACAAGAACTCTTTTACAAGAGGGGAGAGAGAAGAAGAGTCTGTTTTTTAATATAATCTGATCAATTGTAACAGGATGAGTAGAGCAGAATTCTCTTCTGGCATCTCCTACCCCGACCCATCAGGAAAGAATTCTCTTCAAAGCATCTTCAAAATATAGGCATATCCTACGGCTAAGCTACATGAAATTAACCTCAGAAAAATCTATACCAAGTATATTGGGTGTCATGTCCTCCACACTCTACCTTCAGCCATGTAATCTGGTTATTTGCAGGAGCTAAGAAAGTAAAGGTTGTGGGTCTAGGAAGATAGAAATCTCTCCTTGCCTCTTCTCCTGATAAAAATAAAAGTAAAACTTTCTTAATAAACTTAGATCCCTCTGGAGAAAAAGACGTGGTTCAACTGGTAAAAGCTAACTCAATTAGTGCAATAAAATATTAACCCCCAAATCTGAATCTAAACAAACCCTGAATTCAATGTTAAGCTAAAAGAATATCTTGTTAAGTAAGCAATGATAGTGCTTCCTCATCCTAAAGCAAATGTAATTTGGTAATTATTCAATGTTTCCATATTTTATCAGACTCAGATTAGAAAATAATGACCAGAAGCTTTCATTGTATCATTACACCAATTTATCCGAATTTTACTGGCATTTTGTGAAAGTAACATTATAGTGTATGAGAAATATGTGTGAATTAATGCTCAGCAGGTATTTGAGTTTAAAAAGCTCCTTTATATCCACTAAATCTCTTAAGGCAATATTATCTCATTTCTATAAATAAAAGAACTGAACTTCAAAAATAGCTAAGGGACCTGCCCTAAGATGACACACCCTATAAGAGGTGGCCTTGACTCTCAAACTCAGTATACTGAGTTCCTCTAGCCCAAACCTGACACTTTCACTTGTCTCCATGGCACTCGCTTGTGACAGTCTTTTTTTTTTTTTTTTTTTTTTGGTGCTAGGATTCAAACTCAGGGTTTTGTGTATGCTCATCCTGTGCTCCACCACTAAGCCACACTCCTCCCACCCCAGCTTGTGAATTTTTTCCTTTCTTTTTTATTTTTGGTGGTCCTGGGGATTTGAACACAGGACCTTGATCATGCTAGGCAATTGCTGTATCCCTAAGTTATACTGCCATCTTGTGACATTCTTAACAGGTTCAAAGTTGATAGAGCAGCATGTCATCAGGAATGGAGCAGGACTCTGGACTTTCAACCTAGAATCCTAACTGCCATTTACAGGCCTTCTGAGCCTCAGTTTCCTGGGTTTTCTAATAGGTTCCTCATTTTCATTTCACTTAATTGTTCTGATAACTAGAGAAGCAGCAGGTGAAGGCCCTGCTCGCCCCTGATGCACAGGTGTTAGTTGTATTTAATATCATGAGCTCTACTCCCTTCAGCAACGGGAGCACCAGCATCGACAGGGTCTCCCTGGAATAACTGCTTGAAACTAGAGAGGCAGAAGAGATACCAAGCTTTAGAGTTCCTCAGAGTGTTCAAGTGTTAATACCAAATCCTGTTTCCTAGTTCAACTGGACACCTCATGATAATCCATGATTGAACTCTCTACAATTGAAATAAAATTTCATGCCTTTCTTTTATGTTCACAGAAAGGTTTGAATGGGAGCCATTATTTCCTGAATACAGGGTGGTGTCTTACATCCTATTTTTAATGTTTTTTTATTTGTCTTTCCCAAGCCCATTTACATCACACATGCCAGAGTCTCTGTGGACTCTTGGAGGAAGCCAGAATTAGCAACTGAGACATATGGGATATCAGGTGTCTCTATCGACAATTCCTGTCTGATGCAGAGGGTATGGATGTCTGAAATCCAGATGTATTTTGTGAGGAAAACTAAGGACACTGGAGCTTCCCAGAAACACACACCCTTCTTTCTCTTTACAGCCCCTGGCTCTTGCTATAGCTGGGCAGAATTTAAAAAACAGGTTTCTATTTGCTGTGAACATGACACAATATGAATAGCCAGAGGAGATAGAGTTGACCGGTAGTCTTCCTTTTAGATTACGTGCTCTAGGTTACTGAGTTTAGCTTCCTCATCCAGCCCTCAGTCTCAGCCTTCAAGAAACCCAGCTGACATCAAACTGCTTATTAAAGAGCTGGAACAAAAGTGCCTGAGAACCTCCCAGGGTTCCATCTTCCCAGTGCCTACAGGACCCCTCACCATACACTGAGACCTCAAGCCCTAACTCAGATGAGAGTACACTTTCCTGGCATTCACAGGTGATGATTTACTCACAATATATATTCACCATCAAATGTCTATTGAGCTCCAACCATGGAGGAGGCATGCAGCTGGCTAGCATTTCCTGGGCGGTCATGATCAGCACCAGAGCTCTTCAGATATGTTTGTGAAATGCATGCTGTGCACCCAGCATTGGTTTCATTTTCCCTTCTGTCCTCAGAGCCATTTTGGGTAATCAAAAATTGAGTTCAGCCGGGCGCAGTGGCTCAAGCCTGTAATCCCAGCACTTAGGGAGGCTGAGACAGGAGAATCCCGAGTTCAAAGCCAGCCTCAGCAATGGCGAGGCGCTAAGCAACTCAGTGAGACCCTGTCTCTACATAAAACACAAAATAGGGCTGGGGATGTGGCTCAGTGGTCGAGTACCCCTGAGTTCAATTCCCAGTACTAGAAAAAAAAAATTGAGTTTATCTTTCCTTCTGCACCTTTCTACTGAAGTCTGTTTCTAAGACAAGAACTGGTATCAGAAGACCATGTGGCTTAATTGGGGTTCGATCAGAGTGAATGATCTCTAAACTCTCTCTAGATCTGATTTTCTATGAATCTAAGTCCTCCTCACTCTTACAGGGTTTGGATATGAGGTGTCCCCCAAAAGCTCATGTGCGAAACAATGAAAGCATATTCAGAGGTGAAATGATTGGGTTATGAGATCCTTAACCCAATCAGTGAATTAATCCCTATCAGAGATTAACTGAGGGGCTAGGAGTATAGCCCAGTTGGTAGAGTGCTTGTCTAGCATGCACAAGGCCTTGGGTTCAATCCACAACACCACCAGGAAAAAAAAAAAGAGAGAGTGAGAGAGATTAACTGAGTAGTAATTGAAGGTAGGTAGGGTATGGCTGGAAGACGTGGGTCACTGAGGGTGTGCCTTTGGGGTATATATTTGGTGAGCTGAGCTTAGTCTCTCTCTGCTTCTTGACCATCATGTGAGTTGCTTCCCTCCAGCACACTCTTCTGCCATGGTGTTCAGCCTCACCTGAGCTCAGAAGAATGGAGCCAGCTGTCTATAGACTGAGACCTCTGAATCAGTTAGCCCCCAGACAAATTTTTCCTGTTTAAAATTGTTTTTGTTAGGTCTTTTAGTTGCAGCAGCAAAAAAGCTGACTAAAACAGAAATTGGTACCAAGAAGAGGGGCTATTGCTGTGACTAATCTGACCATGTAGTTTATAAACTTTGGAGCTTTTTGGAATTGGTGGGAGGAATTTTGAGATGCTTAGCACTGCAAGCTGGAAATGCTTTAGATTGTTGTAAGAGGAGCTCAAAGGGCAATTCTGGTGGAAGCTCAGAAGACCAGAATGTCAACAGGATGGTGGACAGTGAAGTCAGGTTGAAGAGAGTTCAGAGAAGGAGGATTTTATTGGGAATTGGACTAGAGGCCATTTGTGTTATGGTTTGGCTGAGAAACTGTCTGCATTTTTCCCATATCCTGAGACTTTCTGTGAGGCTAATTTTAAAAGCAACAGACTTCTTAACCTGGTGGAAGAAACTTCTAGGCAACATGGCATTCAGGCGGTAGCATGGATGTTGCTGGCAGCTTTTAGACAAATTTATTGTTATAATCAGGGGCAAAAAGCAGAGCAGAAAGATCTGAAAAACTTGGACTTGAAGGGTGGGAGTAAAATGGGGGCTAAGGAAGATGCAGTTGTTAAAGATATTACAGCCACAAAAGAAATGCTAAAGACATCCCCTCACCCTCTCACTCCCCCACCCCCACCCACACGAAAAGAAAGATGGCTTGAGGGCATCTCAGGAGTTGACAAGACCACACTCATTTCAGGATCAAGGGAGTAAAAATAAAAGTTCCTTTGAGAAGAGACCAGGGCATACTTCTTGTACAAGGGGGCCTAGGAAGTTTTACCAATGCACTCAGCTACTCAGGCACTCAGAGGCTGCTGTACCCAGGGTCCCTGGAGGCTTGGTTACTGCTCAAGATTGTGGTAGACCTTGGCTTCAACCACATGGTGGTGGTGTTTCTGCAGGATTGCAGGATGCTGGAGTAAGGAGGACATGGAGACTTCCACTAAGATTTCAAAGGCAGGCCTGGGAGGCCAGGCAAAGTGTCCCAGAGCAGGATCCCTGTGGGCAGCCCCTGAGAGGGTGATGAGTGGATATGTGAGGAGGAAGCTGAAGCTACAGTGGAGAACCCCAAGATTAAAAAATGCCGGTATCATGGAACATCTGCTGAGGAAAGCTGCAGGAATCTAGTTGAGACAAGCCAACAGAAAGGCCACTTGGGCTACAACCAAAAAGGCCACAGAGGCAGAGCTACACAAGCCCTTTGGAGAGAACATCATAATGCCATGTGTTCCACATGCCAGATTTGGAGCTACAGGACTTGTTTGCCCAGCTGGATTTCTGTCTTGCTTTGGTCCCATCCCTTCTTTCTATGTCCCTATTTTTCTGAATGGAAAAGTTTACCCTGTACCTCTATATATCGAATCCTTTTAAATCGATTTTGATTTTTACTGGAGCTCACAATGCGAGCTTGCCCTGAGTCTCAGAGGAGACTTTGGTCTTGAACTTTTGGGCAATCTTCAACTGTTGAGACTATGAGGACTCTTGGAAATGGACTACATGTATTTTGCATTGTGAGATGGTCATGAGCTTTTGGGGGCCATGGGTGGAGTGTTACGGTTTGGATGTGAGGTGTTACCCAAAGGCTCATATGTGAAACAATACAAGAACATTCAGAGGTGAAATGATTGGATTATGAGAGCCTTTACCCAATCAGTGAATTAATCCTCTGATAGGGATTAACTGAGTGGTAACTGAAGGTGGGTAGGGTATGGCTGGAAGACGTGGGTCACTGAGGGTGTGCCTTTGGGGTATATATTTGGTGAGCTGAGCTTAGTCTCTCTCTCTCTGCTTCTTGACCATCATGTGAGTTGCTTCCCTCCACCACACTCTTCTGCCATGGTGTTCAGCCTCACCTGAGCCCAGAGGAATGGAACCAGCTGTCTATGGACTGAGACCCCTGAAACCATTAGCCCCCAGATATACTTTCATCCTTAAAATTGTTCTTGTCAGGTCTTTTAGTCACAGCAGCAAAAAAGCTGACTAAAATACCAGGTTTTGTTTGAGACCTGCTACATGGTTTTGTGAGCTGCTTGACTAGGCTAGACCTTATAGTCTGAAACTATGGACAGAACTTTTCTCCTGTAAATACAAAGTGAATGGCCCAAAGATGGAATGAACAGAATATTCCAGTACCTCATTGCCCATCTTAATCATCTTATCAAAACAGAGCTGAAAATCACTCCCAGAAAACCTTTTATTCTAAGATTGTGCAGTGCCAATAATCAAATGACAACCGAAAAGTTTAATGGAAGACTCAAAATCTCCCTGACTACCAGATACTCAGTATTTCAGAAAAGCATGAGGATTTTGTATTTTGAATGGAGCTAAGTCTGCTACCCTTGCCTATGACCCATGCTGTTACCTCAGCTGTCAAAATGAAAACAACCTGCATGCACTCTGGAAGCTTTAGAAATCCTTCCAAATTGATGAACCCAGCCAAGACCTCTAAACTGCTATAAAACCCCATGACTGGAAAAAAAAATCCTTGTTGGCAGATGAATAACAGGCCTCCCCTGAACAGTAAACTTTCCCAAATGTGCTGTGGTCCTCCTACTCATTCACCCAAAAAATTGTGAGATGGTTATGGTCACTTCAAGTTACAGCATCAAAGTGTGCCTGGGCTGCTTATTCTAAGAGTTGGAAATTCACTGGATTTTCAGCTCTGTGTGTCAACTCCCCAGGCTCTGGGGAAACAAAAGCCAGAGCCCTGCCTTGATAAGCTTTGGGATGAAGGCAGAGTCATTGCTATTCCTCAGCTCCTCCCTGTCTGATGAACTCTCCTGGGCCTTTGATGAAACAGCAGAGAACAGTGCAGACACCGGGAGAACATGATAGATGGCATCACAAAATAAACTGAGATGGTTCTGGGGATTCTGGGCAGAGACTGAGCCCTCTGGGGAAAGGGCCAGCTATCATCGATTCTGACAAGACCCGGAGTCTCAAGACTGGCGTCTCTGAGAACATTTTAGGCAGAATAAATTGATGGGTAGGATGGAGCTATTTATGTTTCAATATTTACGGCGCCCCCGCTGGTGCCCAGAGTCTGACTCCTCCATCCTGGTAGGAAGAACGTACCCCACACTTCTGCCGGTCAGCATATATTGATTCTGGACAAGCCAGGGTCTAGATCCCAGTTTGAGCCTTCCTGCCCACGCGTAGAATTGCTAGGAAGTCACCTTTCAGAAAATTCCGCTTACAGTCATATTTGCAGGATTTCTTCACAGGATTGCACACACATACCGATCCCCCACTCCCCTGTTGTCAATCAGCTGCAGGAGACTACTGTATTATTCCATATTGGCCACCAAATAAGTCATTGCTGCTACATTTCTTTGTGCTTGAGTTTGCCGTTAGTTACTTGGGAGCTCAGCATGTTTTCCCATTTCCCTCCTTCCCACCCTCCCTCCCTCAGCTGTGAGGTTAAGAAAATAAAGAAATAACAGCAAGAACCTAGAGAGCCTTACTATGCTTCCTACAGAGCATGTTAGGAATAAAAGACATTGATGTTATTCCCCTCTCCACTCCCCCAGCCCCGGTAATTGAAAGGTCCTTTAAGAGTACTGCATATTTGATTAAGGCACACTAGGAAAAAAGCTGGGGGACAAAACGGGTGGAGCTTATAATGGGGTGAAGGTAGGGAAGAGATCAGAGGCATTTTTTCTATCTTAACTCCCAAGTGAAAACGTTATAGATCCCTAGAAGTCACCTGCTTCTCTTTCCCAGCGCTTCTCACTTAAAAGTCATGCTCAGGAGTCTGGAGATCAGTTACCCTCTGCTGCAACCCAATCTGTTTCTTCATGGGCTCATTGAGGGAGAGAGGCTGCCAGACAGACAACACTCTCGGACGTTCCAGGCTCTCGCAGCCACGTGTCCTGAGTGCAGCTGATTTTACTTTTACTGCCCATTAGTCATGTGGTGGGCTCACTGTCTATTCTGAGCATTTCTATGTAGTTCTTTCCATTTTCCCTTTTACTCTGCAAGCAGACACTTCTGCAAGAAATGCATCCTGCCTTATTCTCTCCCTTTCTCTGACCCCCACCTCCCTCCAAATCACTCCAGCTTTTCCCCGAGCAATTGCAGATGCAAAAAGAAGGTTTCTCTTTGGAGTGGATGCTAATTGATTCTCTTTATGCCTGAATTAGAAGTCATCCCCTTCAGTAAAGCATGGCTTCACTGGCTCAGTTTGCCTGAAAGACTTTAGAGAGACAGAAGAGGAGGAGCCGGGCACAGCAGTTCAACTTACAGCCACTTCTTGTGTCTTCCCTTTTTCACAGGCCTTCTTTTTGGCTCTGGGCTCTTGCAGTATCTCAGCTCCAATCTCGATGAACAGCTCCAGCCTCCTTTAAGGCTCAAGGCAGGGGGTGGGGCCAGTGGCCTGGGTGGGTGGATTTCTCCGTGGTGGAGGACGCCCAGTGGACAGGGCTGTGAAGGAGCCAAACTGGGCGGGCCCGTGTTTATAAGGCAGAGAGGGAAGTTCACTGTGGAAGCAGCACAGTCAGTCCTGGCTCAGCGCCAGCCTGATTATTCACAGTCCTGATGTCATCGAATCACAGGAATTTGGGAGTTGGACCGGACCTGAAGAATCATCTTCCTTTAGAATCCTGGTCTCAAGGGCCTAAAAGGACATTTCAAGATCAGGCTCTCAGCTCCTGTGTCAGGACAAGATGTGTTTACAATTCTAAACAAACACACCAGCAGGGGGCTGTGAGTGGGAGTGTCTTCTGGAATCCAAGCAATAACTGCCATTTCAGGGACAGATGGACCGGCTACCTCCGGGCATAGAAAGTGCCAGGGTGGGAAACTTGGGGAGGGGAGTGGGCAATAAAAGCAAGAGAGCAGGGCAGCCCCCTCCCACTTACCTGTAGTGGAAAGTGCCTCAACCTCAGATCTGGTTTCCTTAGGTCCCTGGGTTTGAGTCTCTGCTCTACCACTCCCCAGCTCTAGAATTTTCTGGAGAATTATTTCACGTCTCTGTAAAATGAAGGACCAGGACCAGGTGATCTCAGAAGTGTTTTCAGCTCCAGTAGTCCCTGAGCCGGGCTGTGGAATAAAGTCAGGGCTTTGAGCAGGTGCTCTGCTTAAAACCTTCTTTGCAATCAAGTCTGAAGTTCCATTAGGAAGCCTCCATCCCTTGGGCTGCTGAAAGAAGACTTTCAGTGTTCTAGAATTTGCAATCAAATGGAAATTCTCCTGGAAAAAGACAACCTGTTTGATGGGTTGATACCTTTACAGATGACTGACAAAGACATGTAGCCTCGTACAGGAAAAAGTCTTTTAGGTTTGAACATGACTGCACCAGTAATTAGGGATATGATTTCAGTTAGGCTTTTCAACCATGCGAAGTTGGAACTTTCTCATCAGCAGGTCATGTGAGGATTAGAAGTGGACAAATTGCATATTAAGTACGTGAGAGGGGCTCAAGAGGTGGTGTCTATTCTTCTTGATTGATGGGTAGCTGAGATGAGAGTTTGTGGGTCAGAGTGACTCCTTTGCTTTGCTGAAATATACCCCAATGATTCAGACCAGCTAAAACCTGCAGACCTAGAAACTGGGGCTTTTGTATTCACACTATAAATGAGATTGTTTTCCTTCTGGCAGGCTTCAGAGAAGCCTGAGAATGAAGAGGTGGGTGTGGGGAGGCTGATATGGTGACAATGGGGACTTTGATTTTAATCAAGGAATCGCTGCAGGGAGCAGGGAGAGAAAAAATGAAAATAAATCTTGGTGACATCATATCCGGGGAAACTTGCATCAAAGCCCTTTGCTTTCCAGAAAAAGAAATAAAATCCAGGCCCAGATAACACAGACACAAAGTGGCACAGAGAAACTGGAAGGAAGAATTCCTACAGAGCCTTTCCCAGGCAGGCATTACTTGTGCAGTGGGGTACCACCCCCGCAGAATATGTGCGTCACCTGCGGGGGCTGAGAACAGGGGCTTCTTGGACCCCTTATCACAGCAGTGGGCGGCAGGATGGGTCTCCAAAACAAAGACTATGCTGAGACCCCAAAAAGCTGAGTAGGAAATGATGTGATGTCTGTGGAAACCCAGAGAAACGAGAAATGGACAGGAATCTTACGACAATGTGGTTCTGAACCAGAAGACGGAAATTCTGCTTAAACTAAGAGTTTTGATTTTGGAAGCCATCTAGTTTTTCAGGGAATGAGATAAATGTGATGATGGATTTGAAATCAGTGTTGTTGTAGCCTTCGTTTAGACCAGACACACATTGCTGGAACAGTTGTGTGAATTCCACACACACACACACACACTGTGTACACACTGAGAAAAAACAAATAGGACAAGCTGAAGGCATGGAAGCAACACTTAGGAACCGTTGTTCCTGTTAAGAAGTGCTCACCATGGGGCTGGGGATGTGGTTCAGTGGTAGTAGAGGGCTGGCATAGCATGTGAGAGGCCCTGGGTTCAATTCCCAGCACACTCCCCAAAAATTGTTTACCAAGCTATATGAAAGGTCTTTGCACTCACTCTTCTCGTAACTCTCTGGTAAGTTTGAAATTATTCCAAAAATTTGAAAAAAAATTATTCCAAAATATTGAAAATGGGGTTATCCTCTTAGAACTGTAATTCTTTTGAATATTTAACTTGATGAAATAATTTTTAAAAATTCCCATATAAGATAATGATAGGCCCAAAACATTATTTTGAAGATCTGAAAACCAAAAATAATTTCAATGCCCAAAAATAGAGCAATAGTACAAAATGACTCATCAGTATAGTGCACAGTATAGTGCACATAGCAATATTGTGCAGCCATTATGATGATTAACAACATAACTATATAGACATATCAAAATCAATCATAAAATTATCTTGCCCACAAGAAGTAGAAAACAAATTTGAGTACCAACTGTGATATAAACAATGTAAGACCTATATAGATGTATGAATAAAGATCTAAAGAGAAAATTAAATGTTGGACTGCTGTAATTATTGGTGAATTTTTTCAATTCCTTTAGTGATACTTTTCCATTGCTTTATTGATAAAGAGACTTATGGACTCCATTCTGGATCTAGGCAAGTCCTGGTGGGTCCAGCCCAGAAGTCTCCCCCGACACAAGCACTAGAATGGCACAGTTGGCTATGAGAGCTTGCCAGAATAGGAATTTTCCTTAATAATTTATTATGGAATTATCCACAAATTTAATCAAACTCTTCTTGTACATATCACTTCTGCCATTAATTCCTTGGTGGAGGGAATTAAGTTTCTTAGGTTGTTTTTCTGAATCTCTAGAACAGAACTTCCTTTCCCTAGTCCTAAGTCTCATTTGAGCTGGTTTCAATCTTCTAGGACTCAGGAAATAAGCACTTGTCTACCTGGACACAACCCCCATGTGGAGCTATGAGTTCCAGTGCAGAAAGACTGGGGCTGCATATCAGGAAGTTTGCTCTTTTTTCTCTGTCATTAATTGCATGACTATGGGAAAGTCTGCTTGCCTTTTGCTTTACTTTCACTTCCTTGTGTTTCAGATCAGAGCAACACACTCATAGGATTGTTATTTGACTCAAATAGAACACCATGGGAAAGAAAATGCTTTGAGACAAATATATGCTGTCACTTATTTAATAAGTTGTCTTATAAAGATTTTGTAGGGCTGGAGGTGTAGTTCAGTGGTAGAATGCTTGCCTAGAATGCATGAGATCCTGGTTTCCACTCCAGTGCTTAAAAAGAAAGAAGGAATGAAGGAAGGAAGGGAGGGAGGGAGGGAGGGAGGAAAGATGGAAGGAAAGAACAGAGAGAAAAAGAAAAAAATTTTTTTGCACCTCTGTCCCTTTCCTATATCTAACTTTAGGTGGAAAGTCCTTTGCAAGGGAAAGTCCCTTACTCATTTCTCAAAGATGCTGAAAGAGACTAAAGAGCTTCTGTCTCTCAAATTAACTCCAACTGTCCTTTAAGCATTATTAGTGTCACACATGAACATTCAGGACTAATAATATTTTTTTCTTTTAAAAATGATATTACTGGGGCTGGGGTTGTGGCTCGGTGGTAGAGCACTTGCCTAGCACATGTGAGGTACTAGGTTTGATCCTTTGCCTTACATAAAAAAATAAAGTTATTGTGTCCATCAACAACTAAAAATATATTTTTAAAAACCCACAAAAAATGATATTACCTCACTCAATACAAAGTGATGAGGGTGGAGGGCAAGAGCAGGGCACATGGGAACTCTGCTTTCTTCTCAAGTTTTTTTGTAAACCTAAAACTGTTCTATTAAAAAATGTCTATTAATTTAAAAAAATTACTTGAAAATGCAAACTACGACCATGTCTGATATTATAAACTTGTATCTATAGTGTTATATTTATGTATAGATGTTATATGCAGAATACAATTATTTTGCAGAGATTAATTGGTCAGTGGGACCATTCACTGCCATCTTATTTCCAAGTATATGGTATCTAATGAATATAGGTTTTCTATCATTACCTTATAATTTTAAAGATGTCTGTGAAAATCAAGCTATTCTAATCCAAGTTGGTTTTTGTTTGTTTGTTTGTTTTTCTGTTTTGGTTTGTTTTGGTGCTGGGGATGGAACCCAGAGCCTCATGCATGGTAAGCAAGCGTTCTACTACTGAGCTATACCGAGCTACACCCCCAGCCCTAATCCTTGTATTTTAAATTTGAAGAAACTGACCACCCTGAGTCACTGTCAGATGCTGGTCTCCTCTGCTCACCCGGGCCCTGTTCTACTGTGCCTAGTGCCCCTAGAGCTTGTAACCTAATGTGGAGATGTGGAGTACTTTATTTCCCTCCTGGTTTGCCTTTCTTTTCCCTCTCTCCCTCCTCCCTCCCTCACTCCCTTCCTTCCTTCTTTCTTCTTTCTACCTTTTAAATATCAACAACAGCAACAACTCAAGCCAAAGTGGATACAGATAACCCCAAAATATGACTCTGTGGTGACTACAAAGTGTCAGGTGGCTAATGTGTCTGGGACAGGCACTATGGAGAGATCTGCAGAAGCCCTTCTCACCTCAGCCATGAGGTCATCCCCATCTCATTCCAGAGGAAGGCAGAGTCCTAGTGACTGTGGTGACTTATGCAGAGGCGGCTCTTGCATCAGTTCTGGTCACCAGCGGGGGGGGGACTGCATATGTTCAGAGTGACAGGAACACTACTGTTTACACTGGACCCGCCTTCCCTCTGCAGCATCACAGAACTCCCTGCTCTGCCCTTCTTCCTGAGTCAAGCATTTTTGCCCTGTGAATACAGTTTGTGTCGCTTTCCATAGTTTCCCTCTCCTCCACCCCAGGGAAGTGATGCATGATTTGTAGAGATTTTTTTTTTTTTATCTCATTCTAGCTAAATTGTACTTTTTACCCTGTGAAGGATTTGCACTAATCCAAACAAACCTGAGGTCATTTTCCCTCCCAGTCTTCCTTTATCTGTGGGCCACAGGGCTTCCTGTCTGATTTTAGTCCAGATTGGATTGATGACATCTCAAATGTCCTTTAATCTATCTCACTACGTATGCAGAAGTGGCCCAGTTCACAGCTTTTATTAGGAATTAAGGAAAGAATGTAGGCTGGGGATGTAGCTCAGTTGTAGAGTGCTTGCCTAACATGTGCAATGTACTGGGTTTGATCCCCAGCACTGGAAAAGGGAAGGGAAGGGAAGGAAAGGGAAGGGAAGGGAAGGGAAATTAAGGAAACCAGTAGAGTGCAAAGCCCTGAATGAACTCTTGCGGATCTGAATCATTTTACCTAAACTATAATGTCGAAAAGATGCTTTGTCAACATTTACCTAGCATGACCATCATAAGACTCACTCATACTAAAGTGTTAGGGCTGTCATAGCTTTTCATTACTGTGACAAAATATCTGAAAAAAGCAACCTGAAGGAGGAAAGATTTATTTTGGTTCACAGTTTCAGACATTTCAGTCCATGGTTGGTTGGCTTCATTGCTTTGGGCCTGAGGTGAGGAAGAACATCATGGCAGAGGGGCATAGTATAGAACAAAGTTGCTCAGCTCATGGCAGCCCAGAAGTACAGCAAGAGAGAGAAAGTGTCTAGGGACAACATATACCCTGCCAGTTCATGCCCCCCATAACCCATCTCTTCCTAGTAGGGCCTACCTCTCAAAGTTTCTACCATCTGCCCGTAATCTACTAGCTGGAGTCCAAACCTTCAACACATGAGGCTTTGGGAGACATTGCAGATCCAAACTACAACAGGGGCTGATACAGAAACTCATTTGTGATGTGAAGAGATAAATCAGTCATAAAACACTTTCATGCCAATTCTTAAAAAAATGCACACTACTTTGAAAGGTTAACAACATAGAAATTGTGGCTAAAGATTTGAAAAGTGATTGCTCTGAATTAGTATTTGAACCCAAGGGAGCAGGTGAGCACCCTGAGTAGAGTGTGTCAAGAAGGCCTTAGATTTAGACGAGGAGGGCAAGGAATTCTAGCATGTTCATGGGCACTGTGGTAATGGGTCAATGAGTCTAGGTTGGCAGAGGGCAGAGGACCTCAGGACAGAGATTAGATGGGAGGTACTGTGAAGAGCAGTAGAGATTCAAGGAACAGGAAGAGAACTTGGAAGGCTGTGGGGCACCATGAAGATGGAAAGGGATGCAACTGAGGAGAAGCGAGAGATATTTTGGTTTATCAAAGAAGATGGAAATCATTCCTAGCCAGTCATGGTGGCGCACGCCTGTAATCTCAGCACTTTGGGAAGCTGAGACAGGAGAATTGCGAGTTCAAAGCCAGTCTCAGCAAGACGAGGCACTAAGCAACTCAGTGAGACCCTCTCTCAATAAAACACAAAATAGGGCTGGGGATGTGGCTCAGTGGTCGAGTACCTGTGAGTTCAATCCCCGGTACCAAAATTAAAAAAAAAGATGGAAATCATTCCTAATTCTTGATGGTGTGGGGCCGCAAGCCACTATAACACAGCTACGACACCAAGAGGATGGTGATATTACTGAACCATGCCCATTGTTGGCCTATAGTATGCCGATTATTGAAACATTGAGTTTTTGCAAAAGAGAGAGTATATTTGCAATGTGGCCAAGCCTAGAGGTAGAAGACTCAAGTCTCAAATCTGCCTCCCTAAGGATAGAGTTTGGGGATACCTATGAGGTAAAGAAGGTGAGCAATTTAAGGCATGGGGAAAGGTGATTGGAGGTGAAGTTATCAGGGATCTGTACATGCGTCATCAATGTTTATGGCTCTTCTTAGGATACGTATTCAGAAAATGGCAACATCAGCCTGAGCTGAGAGTGGAGTTTTCAGCCTCTTGATGTCAAAAGGCCACCCATTAGACATCTGCACAGGTCCAAGTGAAGAGTCAGTGGATTTGACAAAAAAAAAAAAAAAAAAAACAGCCTTCAAGTCCGTGAAAGGTAATGTAGGCAACAGTTATCATCATAACCCCACACATCAGAGGTTTTATCTACAGTAAAGCTAGTGGGAGACTAATAGTATGCAGCTCAAGCTGTGACTTCCAGAATTAGAGATGTTTAAAGTCAACTAAAAGCAAGGAACTAAGCGGGAGCACGAAGGCTCAAATTCAGAGAAGCCAAAGTACAAAGGGCTGGCTACTGTGAGTGAGACTGGGCCAGCTGTTGTGGGCTGCTAATTATCAAAGGGAGGTTTATGTCCTCCCAGGGAGTCTTTTTCTTTCTTTTTCTTTTGATGGTTATATTCTTGAGAATGGCTCTCAGGCTCTTGAGAGATGCTTCTGAGCTGTGAAATATACATACTTACAATTGTAAGGTCTTCTTTTATTAAATGCCCAGTATATGATTGTGACCCATCCATAAAGGGCTTGGTTTTAGTTACTATTTGGAGAGAAGACAGAGAGAGGGGAAGGAGACTTCCAACAAAAAGAAGCAAAAAACTTCCTACATTGAACGCTTTATAGACTCCATGTAGTTGTTGCTAATGACAAACTTTAAATTGTATAGTTCTTGGTCTTTCAGAAGGCTCTTTCACATATACTATCACATCTGTTCTTCACATGACATATCCTGTGAGAGGTACAGAGAACATGTCTGTATTAGTCAACTTTCTGTAACCATATCAAAGCACCTGAGGTTACTAATTTATAAAGAAAAAAGGTTTATTATAGCTCTCAGTTTTGGAGGTTCCAGTCCAAGATCGAGTGGCTCTGTGGCTTTGGGCATCTGATAAAGCAGCACAATACAGCAGGAGTACATGACAGAGCAAACCACTGACCTTATGATCCAGGAAGCAAAGGGCAAAGAAGATGGGTTGAGCTCCCACAATCCCCTTCAAGGGTATGTCCCCAGTGACCTAAGAACTTTCCACTAGTTCCCACCTCCTATAGGTTCACAAGAATCCCAATAGCACAATCCAGGAGATCAAACCTTTAACATATGCATCTTTGGGGGCATTCAACATCCAAGCTTTAACAGTGTCATACCCAATCCACAGATCAAGAAACAGAGGCTTGGAGATGACCAGATGATCAGCTGACTTGTCATGACCAGATACTTGCTAGAATATAAGGAAACCCCAAAAGACCAACCCAAATCAAATCTGGTCTGCCAGGACACCATGTTGCAGAGGAGCTCTGCCTCTGCTGGCCACCCAGCAGTGAGCACATAGGAGGACCAAAGTCAGCCTCCTCTCAAGTGAGAACTGAGTTTCTTAGGGTTTTGTCTTGCTACCCACAGAGCCCACACCACATTAGAAATGCTGATGATGTGTTGGCCTAAAGGGATTCTGTTGTGGTAGATTCACACGCCAAGTGGTTTCCTGGAGCTCACCCCACCCCTGAGCTCTCCACAGCTTCACACGCTTGGCTCTCAAGGCAGAGCAGTCGAGTAGGCTCTTGTCTCTGCAGAATGTTCCTGAGACTTTGAATAGTATTTCCTCTTGCTGATGGAAATAGAAGGCTCCTTCCTTGAGTCCTCTGACTGCCCCTATGTCCTCCTGGGCCTCTCCGCTCCCACACTCCCATCTAGGCACAGGACTCATTGGCCTCAGTGACCATAGCCTCCTTGTTGTGGGGAGGGCACTGATGATGGGAAGCTGCAGCTGCAGTGGCACTTTACCTCACATCTGCATCCGCCCTGTTGGGCCTGGGACAGATCACTCTTTCATCCCCAAAGATGCCAAAAGCCATTCCATGGTCAGAGTCTTTAAAATTGTCCCTGCAGACACCTGGAACCCTGCGATGGTGGTGGCTAGTCCTGTTGGCTGGCATTTAGCTGTCAGGATATCAGAGAAGGAGGAAGTTGTGCTCCACAGGGAGAACTGCCCTGCTTGCCTCTGCAGGGCCAGGTGGGGGAAGCTGCTTTGTGGCTGAGAGAGGCAGGAGGAGGTAGGTGAGATGAGTAGGCCCATGTCTGGGACACATCTTCCCAAAGACTCTGACTTCCTATATTAACAGGGACATGATCCAGGCATCAAACCACCCCTAAGGTCATTTGCTGAGAGCCACTGAGCAAGCCACCTAACTTCTCAGAGTTTCATCTATACAATGAGAATACAATCCAGAGGCAATCTACTTTTAGAGGGGTTTTGAAGAATCAAATGATAATTTGTGTAACACAACTATGTAAGTATTCATTAAATTATTATTCCCTAGTTGGGCATGTGGCACTTGCCTAGCATGCACAAGGCCCTGGAGTCAATCCCTAGCCAAGTTAAATAAATAAATAAATAAATAAAATAACAATAATTAGCATTGCCTATTAAGAGAACAGGCCAGAAATGAGGGTAGGGAGCAGAAAAGTTGGGGAAGAAAGTTCAGCTACCTCTGAACACTTCACTGGCAATCCAGCCTAATTGGATTTTGTTTAGGTCACTCTGAGGTCATCCAGCTGTACTAGGGGGGTTGACTGTACTGGGAGTTGACAGTCCAGGGAGCAAAGGACTAAAAAGGCTACACTGCACCATTTCCCTGAAGCACTCGTGCCTCCTCAAACAGGAAATGGTGGCCTGAGTACTGAATTCCTATAAATGATTCAAGGTAAAGCAATACACAAAAATACATCTGAAGTTGTGCTGTACAGCTAGAAGTTGGCCAAAAAAGTCAGACAATTGTTTATCAATGTGCTCAAGTTGCCGCATTCCCATGCTCAAAGAAGAACATGTTTCAATCAATGGTCCAAACTTCCTCAATTGCAACAGGAGACGTCAAAGGACTGTGACTCCCCCTATCAGCACGCACTGGCACGCCCCACAGGAGAGGACATTTCGAGGACCCAGGAACTGCACTTGTATTTCCCAGAGGTGTCAGGTCCATGGGCAAGGCTGTGTTCCTGGGAGTGGCCCACAAGATAATATGGGGTAGAAAGCTGCCTCTGGGGACTTGCTTTTTGCTGGAACCAACAGAGTGATGTTGCCACTCCTGTTGTCCAAGTTTCGAACATTTTGCCACTGCTGGCTCCCTTGTCCTGACTCTAAATGAAAACATGGTTTTTGTCGTTTTATTCCAAGGAGGTCTGGGCTACATTGGTGAGTATTAATAGCCACCTCTGATGTAGAGCTTTCTATGCATAGGCACTTCAAGTACATTCAGTCCTATAAGATATAGGTGCTATGATTATCCCCATTTTGCAGATGAGAAAACAGGCACTGAGAGGGGAAGTCACTTGCCCAATGTTATACAACTACTAAACAGAACCAGGCTTTAATCCACTGACCCCAGAGACTGCCTGTGTTACCTTGACGCAACACCAGCTGGTACCCATCTGAGCTCGCAGTCGAGACTGTCCCAGACAGAACTGAGAGGGTATTGAAAAGGCAGTACTCTAGGATGTAGATGGGCAGCTGCCTGAAATGCTGTGAAAGGCCTGGAATCAAAGGCCACCTGAGCAGATTGGACAAGAAACCAGTAAACTGGTCTAATGAGTAGAAGATCCTGGGTCTTTGTTCCCCCATCTCTCTGCTTCTCTCTGCATGATAGCTGCTCTCTCAGTCTAGTGTTCTGCCATGGGGACATATACATTATAGCTCTAGTTTCCAACTTTATAGCCCATTGAAAGATCCTGAGGATCAGCTCAGTCTGGGTCATGTGTCTACTGCTACCATTTGGATCAGGAGGATCAGGATCCATTCTCAGAAGGCACAGGAGAGGTCTATTAACTCAGCTTTTCAATACTGTAAAAACATACCTGAGAGAATCAACTTATAAAGAGAAAAGTTGACTTTTAGAGCTTCCAGTTGGTTGGACCCGTTCCTTTAGGCCTGTGGCTAGGCAGTACATCATGGCAGGAGAGCACGTGGTACAAAACTGCTTATATCACAAACTGGGGAACAAAGAAGAAAGCATGAGGGACCAGGAAACACCAATTCCCTTTGAGGGCATGCCTCAAATGACCTAAAAGAACTCCCAGCAGGCCCTACTTATTAAAGATTTTCTACAAACTTTCAATAGTGCCACCCCAGGGACCAAATTTTTAGCACATGGGATTTTTGGGAATTATTTAAGATTCAAACTATAGCAAGAGGGATACCAAGAAAACATAACGGACAGAGAATGCCGCCTCAGGAAAACACATACCAGTTGCTCTCTGCTCTGAGAACCTCGTACCTCATTCCCATAAACAGGAAAGAAACATCGTATTACCAAAACCCAAAGTAAAAGAAATGAGATTTGCAGAATTGTAGAACTAGAAGATGCCCCAGCTTTTCCCTGGTCCGGCTTACTCTTGTACCTTTTCACGTCTCTGGACCCCTGGTTCAACCAGTCAGTGTTGGAACTCGGACTAGATTCCAGGGCTCTCTCTAGAACACTGTGAAACAAACATTACTGCTTCAAGGAAATCAAATCAAAGTTAATTATGGCTACAAGGTCAGAGATCTTGACTGTCTGAAGAAACTTTCAGTTATTGACCCTTCACAGAAATAAGTATAAAAATTCTGATCCAATTTGATGCCATTATCATTCCGTGACACACTTATTTGCTCATTTGTTAAAATATTTTCTTCACAACACCTGACGGTATAACTCCTCCCCAGACAGAAGTAGGTTTGCACAAGTTTACCAGGTTCCCTATTCTTCCCTTGTCCACTGTCCTGTAGTTTGGGGGATGTCCTAGGTGCCACCCTCAGAAGCACTTTGAAGGAGGGTGAATCTCTTGTATGAAGTTGGGCTTTTCATGACCCAGATAACTGCTTTATTTCACTACCTCATTCTGGTGTGCTTACTGGGATCCAGAAAGCCTTATCTCAGACAGATCCTATTTCTCTAAATTCAAGCCCCACATGAGCCCTCACTCCAGCTGGGAAAAAAATATATATGCTCTCAATTACTTATAGTCTTAAACTTCTTATTCACTGGGTTCTTGCTACATACCAGGCAGTATGCAACACAGGCTAGTCACCTCATTTGTTTTACAGGTTGTACAGTCTGTCATACCTACACATTTCTGCCATCTGTTATGGTTTGGATCTTAAACGTCCCCCAGAGGCCTATGTACTACAGGCTTGGCTACCAGCATGTGGCACTATTCAGAGGTAGTGCAAGCTTTATGAGGTGGAGCCCAGGAGAAGGAAATGAGGTCATTGGGAGCATGCTCCTCAAGGGGATATTGGGATCCTGGTCCCTTTCTCTCTCTCTCTCTGTTTCCTGGATGATATGAGTGAACAGCCTCCTCTGCTGCACATTCCCACCATGATGTTACTGTGCTACCACAGGACCAAAAGCAATGTGGCCAAGTGACCATGGACAGAAACCACTGAAACCATGAGCTAAAATAAACTTTTCCTCTTCATAAGTTGCTTATCATAGGTGTTTTGTCAGAGCAACAGAAAGCTAATATACCATTAACATGAAAGCAGCCTTAGCCAACATATAAATAAATGAGTTGGGTTGCATTCTGATAAAGCTTTTGTGGAATCAGGTGATGCACTGGACTTGGTCCATGGCTATAGTTTGCCGATCCCTATACTAGAATCTAGGCAGGACAGAAGTAAGCACCTGGTATGGGATGGGTCACATTAACTGAGGAGGGTCACATTTATTTAGGATGAACAGGTTTTATAGAAGGAGCATTGAGATGAACTAGAGAGGTAAGAATTTGCTAGGTGGGCTGGGGGAAGGATTATTGGATAGGGAGGCACATGTCAGAGCAAAGACCTTGCAGAATGGCATCACATGGGTGTTTGGGTAGCTAGTGTGACTAGGTACTGGGTTTAAATGATGAGCCAGATCTGGCTAGAGAAGGAGTCAGTGGCCCGCTCAGGGAAGTCTCTGAGCCATTCTTTTGTCTTTATTCTCTGGAAGCGGGGTGGGGTGGAGAGAGGGAGGGGAATAAATGTGGATGCCATTGTGTTCTAGTCACTCTTCTAGACAGTCCACATAAATGATCTCATTTTCGTTCTCACAAAATACCGTTAGGGCGGTATTAGCAATCCCATTTGGTAATGACAATACTTGTTCAAAATTCACTTCTTTCCCTAAATGGCAGATCAGGACTCAAGCCCAGATCTGCTCTAGGCCAGACACCCTGCTTGCCCCACACTGCTGCCTCCTGTTGGGCTCAAGCCCTGCAAATCCTTCTTCTCCCTTACTCTGTGCCAGTGGTCAGCCCCTGCCAAAGGGAAGGGCTTGGAGAACCTCATGACTTTCCATGGTTAGACAGTGGATGGGCCTTTTGTGGTTAGGAGAACAAAAGTTGAACCCTGGGTGGTGCAGAGAGGGGATCTCCAGGAGGAAGGATGTTGGCTGGTCACCCTCCTAGGCCAGAGGGAGCCAGCCCCCATGGGCACTGCTGTGTTGTCTGGGGGCCAGGGGAAGCCTGGATCCCTTGGGGGAAGAAGGGAGTGCCTTTATGGCAAAGTATCTATTCTGTTACGTCCACCTTGGCTGAGGCTCACCTGGAACCCAGAGAAGAGGCAGTGGCTACTCTATGCCTAAGGTCACAAATGAGAAGAATTCCAGAGATTCCTACTGAGGAGTCAGCTCTGGCTCATCTCTTCCCCATGCCAAGTTTATTTGGTTGCTTAGTTTCAGAACATTATGATTCTTTAATTCCACCCTCTGTAAATTGGCATAAATTTGCAAGAACAGGTCTCTTCCCCCTCTATCATATATGCCAGGCATTTGGTAATTTCTCAATAAATATTTGTTGAATCAAACAACTAATGTTGAAGGACATCGTCTGTATGAATGTCTTTTATTTAGTTCTTTGCATTTGCTCTACATCAAGACCTTCTGAAAATGTTATATAGAGATTTATCCTTTTCAGAAATCTGGCTTCTTGTATGCAAAAGGAGGACTTGGACCAGCAGCACAGGCACCAAAAGGGAGCTTGCTAGAAATGTAGTCTTAGTTGCTCTGGAGGCTGAGGGAGGATTGCAAGCTCAAGCCTAGAGTGGGCAACTTAGAGAGATCTTGTCTCAAAAGAGGGCTGGGAATGTAGCGCAGTGGTAAAGCTCCCCTGGGTTCAATCTCCAGTGGACTTCCCCTCAGAAAATGAAGGAAAAAAGAAAACAACACAATGAAATAAATGCAGAGTCTTGGGGATGGGGAAGTGAGTCAGTGGCAGAGCACATGCTTTGGCATCTGTGAGGCCCTGGGTTCCATCCCCAGCTTCACCAAACCAAACCAACAAAACCCAAAGAAAACAAAACCAAAAAATGCAGAGTCTCAGGCCCATCCTCAGACTTAACAAATCTGAATCTGTATTATAGTAAGATCCTCAGGCGACTCATACACATGTTAAATTTTGAGAAACACTGGGGACATGATTTGGCGATTTTACCCAGAAAGTCACTAATTCCAATTCCATTCCTTAGATAATTTCTAGAGTGATATTCTTTACATATTCTGAATCCAGCTATATTCTGAATCCAGAAAACATTTTTAGTACTTACAAATCTCTTCCCTGTTCAAACTCCGTTGAGGGTATCTCCCCCATTCCTGCTTTTATCAGCAATGTCATGGTTGGACAGGTAGATTGTCCAGTGGCAATGATAGTTGAATAGTTAAGAAGGAAGTGAGAGTAGAAAAATGTTTAATGACACATTGAGAGTGAGAGCCAAGTACCTCACCTTTGGAATCCCCATCTTACGCAGGCTATGTGTACCCTATGCCCTATTTCTTCATTCCTTTGCCAAGCCTTTCAAGATTTAGAGTAAAGGTAAAGGGATGGCTAGTAAAGTGGGGGGTGGAGGGGACACATAAACCTAGAGGATCCCTGCATCGTGCCACTGTCCTGGAAAGACAGTGCATCACCCCCCCACCACCACTGGACCCTCATTCTCCTTTGCAGCACTACAGGGGTACTATATTTCCAGGCTTGAGGCAAGTGCTTTCTTCATGGCCACTGCCCTGGGTAGATGAAAGAAGGCCAACTTCAGAGCTGAACACACCTGCTTTGGATCTTAGTCCTAAGATTCACTGATAATGTGGCCTTTGGTGAAAGACATGCTTTCCAAGTATTATTTATAAAACAGGAGCAATATCCACTTTGTAGAATGACTCTGAGGATGAGAGTATGCACTAGGCCTGCACAGTGTCTGGCACATGTTGAATACTCACAAGTTAGTAGTTCTGGTTTCTCAGAGAGTTGTTCCCAGGTTGTTCAGTGGTACAGTGCTTGCTGAGCATGAGCCCTGAGTTAGATCCCCTGGCACCATCCAAAGCAAAGCAAAATAAAACAACAACAACAAAACTCCAAACCAACCACCCACCACCACCGACAACAACAAAAACAAAGAGAGGGATGGGGGGTGTAGTTTAGTGGTACAGCACTTGTCTAGCAAGCATAAGTCTCTCTTTTTATCTCCAGCACCGCAGGAGGGAGAAAAATGAACTCTGGGTCGCCCCCAACTATCAGTTTCAGCAATGCCTTCACATTGCTGCCTTGCTGCAAAGCATTCATTGATGCTCTGCTTTCCAGGGGAGAATGTGAATTTTTTTTTTTTTTTTTTTGGTACCAGGGATTGAACCCAGTAGTATTCTACCACCAAGCTACATCCCCAGCCCTTATTTATTTATTTATTTATTTGGGGGTACCAGGAATTGAACTCAGAGGCACTCAACCACTGAGCCACATTCCCAGCCCTATTTTGTATTTTATTTAGAAACAGGCTCACTGAGTTGCTCAGCACCTTGGTAAATTGCTGAGGCTGGCTTTGAACTCACAATCCTCCTGCCTCTGGCTCCCGAGCCACTGGGATTACAGGTATTCGCCACCATGTCTGGTCTTTTATTTATTTTTGAGATAGGTTCTTGCTAAGTTACTTAGGACCTTGCTAAATTGCTCAGGCTGGTCTCGAACTTGAGATCCTCCTACCTTAGCCTCCCTTGTTGCTGGAATTATAGGGGTGTGCACAGCATCCGGCTGAGAATGTGAAATTCTTTAGAACTCAAAGTCTCCCCCATATGATCCCCATTCCACCTTTCATAGGCTTTCATTCCTCCTCCTCCTTCTCCTCCTCCTCCTCCTCCTTTGTTTGGAGGGGATGCTGAGGATGCAACCCAAGGCCTTGTGCATGCTGGGCTAGCACTCCTCCACTAAATCACAGTCCCAGTCCACCTACTTCTTCTTTGAATGAAAGTTTGATAGGAAATCTGGTTTGCTTATTTCTATTTTATATAAATACTATTTCTTCTGCAAATATATGGATTAGCTAACAGATTAATCTGATAGGTTGTTAGGAGTGATGATTGATTATAGGAATTAAGCCACTTAATTGATGCCTTCTCTTATGCCCACAGGGTTTTGGGTATTTTTATTCATTAAAAAAAGTATTTCCTGGGCTGGGATTGTGGCTCAGTGGTAGAGCGCTTGCCTCGCATGCGTAAGGCACTGGGTTTGATCCTCAGCACCACATAAAAATAAATAAATAAAATGAAGATATTGTGTCCATCTACAATTAAGAAAAATATTTTTAAAAAAGTATTTCCTATTTCAAAAGAGCCATTCTTTCCTCTTCTGTTAAAATAGCTTAAAGGAGAATGGGGGTGTCACATGTGTAGCATGCACAAGGCTCTGAGTTTAATCTTTAGTCAAAAAAAATCATAAAATGATCTTAAGGTTATTATTGTTGAAGTTTAACTTAAATTCCATTTAGATAACTATCTCTTGGTGGAGCTGATATCTTCCTCCTACAAATAAACCCTCCTGGTATTTTGTAACATAGATGACTTCATCTTATTAATTGTTCATGAGTTGTTCATTTTTATGAGATTCTAAACTGATAAGATTTTGAGTACACAATTTTGGTTAATTTCTTTTCTCTCTCATGCACAAACCCCAGGCCTTGTGCATGCTAAGCAAATATTCTAGCATTGAGCTACATTCTCAGCCTCTTTTTAAAAAGTATTTGATTTTGACACAAGTTCTCACTAAGTTGCCCAAGTTGGCCTAGAATTTGTGATCCTCCTGCCTCAGCCTCCTGAGTAGCTGAGATTACAGGTGTGCACCACTGCACCAGCTTCTGGTTAACTTTTTATGCAAAAGATATAAGTTTTAGTTTCTGCTAAATTTTACAATTACTTGATTGTTATTTTCTGATAGTATTTTTTCTGAATCCCTAGTGTTTTTCACTTCAATCACTGAGTGTGAATGTTTGGGTAAATGTTAAATAGTTTAATTAGACTTGGTAAAGGATTATGGTGAGTTGAATAATCAGGTGACCCCAAAAGAACCCCAAATAAATTGGTTGCTTAGATTGAGCTACAGTTTGATTCATCATTCAGTCTACTTACCGTGTTCTGTCTCATCTCCTCTATAAGTTTCAGCAAAATTAAGCATGTTATAAATTACAGATTTTTCATTAAGGTGACAGAAAGAAAGGTGGTGAGTGATTTGTTGACTATTTTTATTGATTAGTAAATCCTCATGAAGACTTTCACAAACACTGTACTGTAAAGGAAAGAACATAGACTAGGTTTTGTTTTTCATGTTCCCTCTTTTCTCTGGTACTGGGGATTGAACCCAGGGCCTTAGTGCATGCTAGGCAAGCACTCTACCACAGAACTATATTCACAGACCTGAATGTATCCTATTTTTAGTCCAAATACTGCATTGTTTCCTAGAAATTTTACAAATGTGCTTGTGCTTGCTGTTCCACTTACCTAAGGCTGTGCTGACATGGTGAGTAAATAAGCTGAGTTTTATAGAATACCAATTATAGAACAGTCAAATGTAAGCACCACACATTATCTGTGTTTTAAGCCATTCCTAGCAACATTTTTAAATCAACATATATTAGTTGTATAAATTAATGGAGTTCAGTGTGGTATTTCTAGATGTGCATAAAGCATTGATGCTTGACTTTCTGTGTCGACTTATTTCACTTAACATAATGTCCTTCAGTTCCACCCATTTTGTTGCAAATGACAGGATTTCTTTCCTCTTCATGGCTGAATAATATCCCATTGCATATATATAAACCACATTTTCTTTACCCATTAATCTGTTGATGGGCACCATTACTAGCAATTCTTTGGTAAAATAAATAAGTAAATAAATATTTTATCTTTGTTAGTTTAGGATAAAGCATAACAAAGTATCTAATTATCCTCAGGGTCTCAATTTACCTGTTCTCTGATATTATAGTCATTTTCTTAAAATCACCAGTTTACAACCCCAATTATGATAACATACTCAAGCCAAGGATCATCAATAGATGTTAAAACCATTAGGTGAAAGACTGAGGTGAACACAATATTTTAATGGTGCCAAAGAATAATCTGCAAATTAATTATGAATTTCAAAGAGAAATTTTAATTTTTTAATAGAGAAATCTGTTGGTCACCATTTTAATCAAGTGATCAAAATTAACCTTGCAAATAGTGGGACAATGACTGTTTCTCTTCATGTGATAGAAAAAACACACCGTATCACCTATGAAATATTTCCTGTCCAATATGTTTAACTTGAGTTTAATCAAGGCAGTAAACATAACTTCCAGTTTCTCAGAAGTAGAGAGGAAAGAAAAAAGTTAAATGATATCAAGAGGCCACATAGACAAATCTAGACAAATCCAAACTGTGGCACATTCCATAAGATACTATCTGTCCTTAAAAAATCAAGATCATGGAGAGGAAAATAAGGGGTGGGAAGTATTAATAGACCAAAGCCTACATAATAAGCAATAGCAAGGCAGTCAAAGCTATAAAAGACATTTTTTTAAAAAATTCATTTATTATTTATATGTGGTGCTGAGGATCGAACCCAGTGCCTCAAGCATGTTAGGCAAGCGCTCTACCACTGAGCTACAGCCCCAGCCCCTAAAAGACATTTTTAATCACTTACAAATTTTTAATATGGATTGTATATAGATGCTATGTTAATCAACTCTCTGTTACTGTAACAAATACCTGAGATAATCAACTTACAAAGGGAGCATTTTTATTTTGGCTTATATTTTTGGAAGTTTCAGTTCACGGTTGGTTGGTGCTGTTGCTTTTGGGCTTGTGGTAAGGCAGAACATCAGGGCCAGGACTGGGTGGTGGAACAAAGCTAACCTTATCCAGGAAAAAAAAAAAAGAAAGAGAGGAAGAAACTGGGGCCCCATAATCCTCTTCAAGGAGATACCCCCAGTGACCTAAAGACCTTCCACCAGGCCCCACCTCTTGAAGGTTCTGATACCTCCAAATAGTGCCATACTGGGGGCCAAGCCTTTAACACATGGACCTTTGGAGGACATTCCAGATCCAAAATACAGGAGATGCTACTATTGAATTATGATTAGTCCTTTTAGGTCTGACAATAGTACTGAAATTATATGAGAAATCATGCTTATTCTTAGAAGACTCGTGCTGGAATATTTAGGAATGACCTGTCATCTGTCACAATGGCTACAACCTACTTTCAAGTGACACAGCAAAATATAGGCATAAAATTTCTATCTATAGAAATTGAGAGGGTGTTGGGCTTTCCTAGTCAGTGCCTAGGAAAGCTTGTTGCTCTGGGCAGCAAGGTAAGAACTTTAAGAAAGAAATGGAGAGAGGAAACTGGCCACTTCCCTTGTTTCTAATCTTTAGGTGAGGATCAAAGCAAGGTGACATTGGCTGTAAAGTAAAAGAACATACTCAACGAACAGCTAAAGAAATCTATCTGCACGGTGGGCAGGCAGTATATTCCCCCTGCTTGTAGGCATGGTGCAGCTCTCCATTGTATCCCAGTCTGCTGCCACACAGGAGTGTGTGAGTAATAAAATGCCCAGTCCTTCTCCATTGAGTCCTTCAAGTTCTTTCTTTGGGATTTGTAAACAGCATGCTTGTGGCATTTGCAGCCCTGGGGTTGAACACAGGGAAACAGAGAGAATACACAGGTATGGCAACATGTCAGTAACTGTTTAATCTGGATGGAGGGTATATGGATTTTTATTTTCCCATTCTTTCAACTTTTCTGCATGTTTGAAACCTCATCCCACCCAGCACCAAAGGAAAAATAAGATAGTTTTCATGCTAATTTTTATTTCAGCTCTTGCTATCTACAATATAGTTGAAATTTAACTTCACTTTTAAAATCTAAGACTTTGGGGAGTTTTGGCTTAGGTCAATTATATGAACTCACTTGCTAGGATGAAATTTGACATTTTGAGGATAACTTAGTCAAACTCTCATTTTTTGCTTGATTTTAAAAAACAAATGACCTCTGAGCTGGGCACAGTGGCTCAGGAGGATGAAACAAAGAGAATTCCAAGTTTGAGACCAACCTCAGCAACTTAACGAGACCTGTCTCCCAAAAAAAAAATTACCTCTGATTCCATGGGAACATGGTCAAACAAGATGTGATGAGCCACCTTATGGTAAGCTTTGTGTTCATGCCTTTTAGTATTGGGTGATGTAGAGTCCTTCCTGGTTTGTGCTCTGATGCCTGTATGCGTAATCTGCTGACAACTAACAAGAAAGCCAGACCCAGCTTTTAGATGACCTATAAAAACCCCTCCGGGTACTTCCACTGCCCAGTTTCAATAAGCTAAATTAACTCAGGAAGCTTTTGTGTGCTCTCTCTCTACTGAAGCATAAAATCAGGCAATTTACATAAATGTAAATTCAAGTTAAAAATTTTATAGCATACATTAGTGACTTTATTTACATTGAATAATTAGTCTTTGGATACAAGATAATAGTTATTGCTACTATATATGCTAATCTTAGTTTAGAGGGCTAACAAGATAATAAAAGTGATAAGGCAGAACATCAGGGCCAGGAGTAGGTGAGGTAATATAGGGAGGTGATTAAACTAAATTAATTTGATTTTCTATTTATTTCTAGTTGATACCTACCACATTTGTGCCTATGTACATATCTTTAGTATACACTACTTTTGAGAAAATAAGAATTTATTTTATGTCTCACAAACATTAAATACATAGTATTTATAGAGTATATTCTGCAAGTTCTTAGACACTATTCAAGAGCTTTTTTGTTGCCATTGCTGGATTACAGTATCCTCATCATTAATAAGGTACTATGTAATCTGAGTGAAGTTGTAACCTTATGATTAATGAAGTTTACTGTTGCGTGATCAGGTTACATTCAAATAAAGAAAAAGATAACTGGTTCAGCCACCTTTCTATCACTGTGACAAAGTATCTGAGATAAATCAACTGATAAGAAGTAAAGGTTTATTTTGGTTAAGAGTTTCAGAAGTGTCAGCCCATGATCACTTGACCCTGTTGCTTTGGGTGTGTAGCAGCACAGTACATCATTGTGGTGACATATGGTAGGAAAGGCCTATTTACCTCCTGGTGGCCAGGAAACAAAAGAGAGGAAGAAAAGCTGAGGTTCCAATATTCACGTTGATGGCACTCCTAAATGACCTAGTTTCCTTGCCCTTAGGCCTTACCTCCTAAATTTTCCTCTATTTCCCATTAATGCCATAGGCTGAGGACGAAGGCTTCAATGCATGGGACTACAGGGGATGTTCTAGATCCAAACTACAGCAATATCTAACTGATGGAATCACTATTCTGTGAGGCTATAGATCAATCAGTCATGGATTCATTGTCCTGATGTTTTATTTAAGAGAAATCAAGAGCAATTTCAGGTTTCATGGTCTTGAAGAAGGACTCAAATACCAGCTGTGTATGTTTCAGCTTAGAAACTGCTTTGAACAATGGGGCAGTGCTAAGAAGAAGGATCTTCTTCAATAAGGCTGATGTTTTTTCAAGTTTGCAGATCAAGGAAAGAAAGTGGAGATAATATGCATGGTGACAGGCTTACAAATAGTATGTGACATTTCCCATTAAAAATGTAGTGTACTTGTCCTTTGAAAATGCCAGTGAAGCAAATACGGCAAAATGTTAACATCTATTTTAAAATTAGCATTGGTTATGTGATCATCTATTATATTATTTATCTACTTTCCTGAAAGTGAAATATTTAATAATTTAAAAGTTTAAAAATATATTAAGAAGTGCATTCAACCAAGGGGAAGTTTTCAGATAATGATGGCACAGCAAAAAGGAAGAATTGCAGGCTTCCTGTGTTATTGATGTCTTGTTCGTCATTAAAACTGTGACTAGTAGAACCAAACCACATAATAAAATTGCTTTGAAGAAAATGTGTGTTTAACTGTAAAAGATTTTTCAGTCAATTGGATTAATTCCAAATGGTATTATTAATACTCCTAGTAGGAGTAAGTCAAAAGTTGGAAAAGCAACTTTAAAAACTTTTTTTAAAAAACAGACTTTAATTTTTAGACCAGTATTAGGTTCAAAGCAAAGTTGAGAGGAAAGTACCAAGAATTCCTCCTGCCTCCTCACATGGACAGCCTTCTCCCTTATCAACATCCTACACCAGCGTAGTACATTTGTTATATCAGTAAACATATATTGAACACATTACACACAAACACCATAGTGTATATTAGGGTTCACTCTTGGTGTTGTACTTTTATGGTTTGGATAAATGTATTCGCCATTACAGTTACATACAGAATAGTTTCACTGCCCTAAAAATTCAACTCTCTGTGCTTCAGTTATTCATCTCTCCACCCTTCTAATCCTAGTTAACCACTGGTCTTTTTTATTCTCTCCATATTTTTGCCTTTTCCAGAATGTCATATAGTTAGAAGCATATAATATGCAACCTTTTCAGATCTGCTTCGTTTACTTAGTAATATGCACCTAAGTTTGTTCCATGTCTTTTCATGGAGCTCATTTCTTTTTATTGTTGAATAAATTTATATCACCTGGGTGTACCACAATTAATTTATTCACCCACCTACTGAAGGGTATCTTGGTTGCTTTAAGTAGATGCCATAGAGCATGATCACTAGATCATATGGTAAGTGTATGTTTAGCTTTATGGGAAACTTCCAAATTGTCTTCCAAAGAGGTTGTACTGTTTTGCATGCCCACCAACGATGAATGAGGGTTCCTGTTGTTCTACATACCTGCCAGCCTTTGGCATTATTAGAGTTTTAGATTTTAGCTATTCAATTTGGCATGTAATGGTATCTCACTGTTGTTTTAATTTGCATTTGCATAATGATATATGTATGATGTGGAACTTATTTTCAGCTTATTTGTCATCTGTATATCTTCTTTTTAAGTAAGTCTGGTTAACTTCAACTGGTTCTATTATAGTAATAATAGTAGACTGAATGTTGCAAAAGGTGACAGTTTTCAAAATTTAGTTTTTTTCCCATAGAACTTAGATTGCCATAAATAGTAAGGCCTGGGCTCATAAGCATAGGGTTAGAGTTTGTTTTGTTTCATTTTGTTTTCTTTAGGAGGAAGTGGATTCAGAGTAGTATAAATGGACCTTATTCTTACTCTAGTCCTAGAATGGAGTTAGACTGTTAATGGTGGAAGGCTTCCACTATAAAAGGCAGCACAGGGCTAGTTTTTATAACAATGCCACTTCTAAACTAGCTAACCCACTCTTGAATAATGGCATTAATCCACTCATGAGAGTGGATGGATTAAGCCCTTTTGACTTAATTACTTCTTAATGTTCCCTCTTCCCAATACCATCACAATGGCAAATAAATTTCCACATGCTGGCTTAGAGTTATATGTCAGTGGTAGAGTTCTTGCCTAGAATGAATGAGGCCCTGAGTTTAATCCCCAGAAACAAACACATACGCACATGCAAACACACACACACACACACACACACACACGCACACATACACGCATGCACACGCGCACATTTCAACATGAGCTTTGGAAGGGAAAGATAAACCATAGCAGGGAGACATCCTTACACATGGAGATTTCCTTTATAGATGTCAATTTCCCTTTCAAAGAGATAACTTCTACTGTTTTCAGAGCTTCTTTATTACTGCAGTCTCTGAAAATAATCCTTATTCTATAGAAGCATATTAGAAATGGCATATACACTGGGTATGGTGGCGCACACCTGGAATCCCAGCGGCTCAGGAGGCTGAGGCACGAGGATCACAAGTTCAAAGCCAGCCTCAGCAAATTCATGAGGCCCTAAGCAACTTAGCAAGACCTTATCTCAAAATAAAAAATAAAAAAAGGGCTAAGGATGTGGTACAATGGGTAAGCACCCCTGGGTTGAATCCCTGGTAGAAAGAAAGAAACAAGGAAAGAAGGAAGGAAGGAAGGAAGAAGAAAGAATTGGCATATTCCTGTCTCCTACATATTTTGGTACAGAAGACTAGACAATGACACCCCAAAATATGACCAGTCCAGTACACAGCTATAAGATGGTGTTGCAATTGGGCTTCCACCAATATTGATATTTTTCTATATTGAGGTATATAGCCTCAATATGCAGCAATCTGTTGTTTAATAAAAGTGCTTTCTATGAAAAGAAAATAAAACCAAAGAATAATAACGGTCAGAGAAGACTATAGACCCAGTTCCTGAGTCCAAAGAGCAGCCAGAGAAGATTTCTAGGTACTGGGCTTGAAATGTCATTTGCAGTTTGAGTGTCTTTGGTGATGTCATTGGCTCTTCTGGTGAACTTTCTGAGTGATCCACAGAGTGACAGGTGTGAAGGTCATCCATACATTATGAGCTCTTGTGCTCATTTCTTCAGAGGATACATCAAGTTGTTGAACTTTAAGCTTGCAAGATTTCAGGAAAAGGGCAGTTTTTGTTCTTAGTGATTTCAAGTCAGAAGGATAGAGGAAATTTGAAAATTTAGTTTGTAGATATGGGAGATATCTACAGATATGGGAGAAAACTAAAAATTCAGTTTCAGTCCAATTTGTAGGACTGAATAACAAAATAACTAAATAATAGAACTTCAAAGAAAATGAACAGGACAAGAATCTGACAATAAGTGCACTGTAATTTTCTAGTGAAACAAATTTTTTTCTAGGTCATCCCATTTCTACCAAAGATAGTCAAAGTAAGACTGATTTGTTTTCAGTATTAATCTAGTCATATTAAACTTGGCCTGCATGAGTGCAGACAAGAATAGTGACCAATCATATAGGCTCTTTTAAAGTCTGATTTACTAGAACTTTTAATAGTTTTTGTTGTTGTTGTTGTTGTTTGTTTTTTTATGGTCCTGGTGATCAAACCCAGGGCCTCAGGCATGCTGGGCAAGTGCTATATCACTAAGCTCTGACCCTAGCCTTGTGTGTGTGTGTGTGTGTGTGTGTCTGTGTGTGTGTGTGTGTGTGTGTGGTGCTGGGGATTGAACCCAGGGGCTTGTGCATGCGAGGCAAGCACTCTCTCAACTAGCATTTTAATAAGGAATATTTCATTAGACTTTAAAAATCTTTTCCAGGCTAGGAAGCCAAACTAAGTATTGCCTTACGTTGTAACTGCTTCACATTATAATACCTGTGAATTTGGATTGATGATTTCTTCTCCTTCTTTCTCTTGGCCAGGGTTTCATGCATGCTAAATATGCTCTCTACCACTGAGCAATACCTCCATCCCCTAATTCCTTTCTTTTTTTTAAAAAAACTTTTTTTTTTTTTAGTTGTAGATGGGCACAATATCTTTATTTTATTTATTTATTTATTTTTATGTGGTGCTGAGGATCAAACCCCGTGCCTCACACATGTGAGGCAAGCGCTCTACCACTGAGCTACAATCTCGGCCCCCCTAATTCCTTTCTTCTTGAGTTTCCCATGAAATCCTAGGATCCTACTTCTGTCAGGAAATGACATTCCTACCTAACTTATCTCTAAGGCTGAGCATTTTCAAGTCAGATCAAAGGCCATTTATTCCAGGAGTTTTTATTGGCTCCATAAAGTCAAAAATAGTTCCTTAAAACTATCTGGTCATATCTGAGTTTATACCCATCATTCTCAAACATAACTGATAGCCATCAAAGTCTTGGTATTATAAACAGTGTTTCCAATTGTGTCCTCTTAGAAGAAATGATTCTTATTGAAACTATACAAATAATATATTGTCATGAAAATAAGAATACTTGATAAAAGTTCATAAATTCTACAGGGTTTGGATAGGGAAAAGAAGATAAATACTTCAATTCCATTTATTTATTTATTTATTTTTTGGTACCGGGGATTGAACTCAGGAGTACTCGACCACTGAGCCACATCCCTAGCCCTATTTTGTGTTTTATGTAGAGACAGGGTCTCACTGAGTTGCTTAGCGCCTCGCCATTGCTGAGGCTGGCTTTGAACTCGCGATTCTCCTGTCTCAGCCTCCCTAAGTGCTGGGATTACAGGCTTGAGCCACCGCG
>CM053403.1:109183091-109219049 GCA_028644305.1 Xerus rutilus | reverse complement strand
AAACTACTATCAGATTATAGTTACTTGAAAAAATTTTAGGAAAGCATCAATGTAAAACAACTACTTGTCTGCTTATGACAAAAGGTTTTAAATGGCCATGTCTAAAGATTTGATGAGAGTTTATTAACATGCAATTGATAAGAAAATTTTGACATTTTTGTCACAATATTTTAAGATAATAAGTAGAACTTATTATCATATTGACATATAACTGACAATTATAACCAGGACATATCTGATCTCTAGGAATACCATAAATTTCTGGAACATTTATATCCATAACATATCTCCACATAAATATAACTTTGAAAAGATTAAGTGTCACTTCTTAATTGACAATACTTCCCATGTAATATCAGATGAGCCTAATTTTTTTTTTTAATAGATGGACACAATGTCTTTATTCTATTGGTTTGTATGTGGTGTTGAGGATCAAACCCAGGGCCTCACGCATGCGAGGCAAGCGCTCTACCGCTGAGCTACAATCCCAGCCCGAGCCTAATTATTTTAACATCTTTCTGGAAAATCCCAAAGTTAGTTTGAGGTCAAAAAGACTTCACTTAGATTATGATTTTGAGAAGTTTGTCAAAACTGCTAAATAGTTTAAAACTCTTGATTAAATGGGATCACAGGTCACTGTGAAACAATACTTATTTATTTAACCAAAGAGACAAGACTCAGATGCAAATACAGAAAATTACATAGTTATAAAAACAAAGGAAAAAATCCTAACTTTCATAACAGAGGAGATTCACTTTTCTTAACCATTCAAAAACCTGATGACACAAATTTCTCTCTTTTTCCCACCTCTAGGCAGATTCTAGGTTTCCTAAGAGATTACTTAGAAGTTAAAGAAGAATTCCTTACAATATTCTATCAAGAGCAGATGAATAATCTTTAAAAATGTTATTTTAACAGAGAAGACCAAATTCCAGTTTTTACAGTATAGTTTTCATAGTAAGGATCACTTTTTAGACTCTCATAATAAATTGATTGAATTTTATCCAGTTTGACCACATGAGATTCCCTTTTTTCCCCCTTTCTCTTCCAATCTTTGTATCAACTTAGTTTTTGTCCTTTGTTCTCCCTTTTCATTCTGGAACTATATTTAAATCATAATAGAAAAAAGTTACTCTTTTCCTTCACAATCATAATAATAACAACAAAGCACATCCTTGTATCATATAATCTTCCTTACCCTAAACATGTCTTACTTGCCTTGAATACCTTATATACAGTTGTTCCTCTTATTATTGCTAGTAGTCTTAATTACATACATGAATTAGAATTTTTAACTCAGTAATTTTTATTTCTACCAAAAGATGAGGCAGCAATTATTAGCTGTCACACAAGCATTCTATAGATTGGCAAATTTATGAATATGTAATTTTAGTAATTTCTAGAAGCATGTATTTTATAGTACAGTCTTTCAATGTGACATAGGACATTATTAACAGTTTAAACTGTCTTTAGTTCCTCTGTAATAAGAAGTCAAAGTAGATTGAAGTCACGAGCACTCAACCACTGAACCACGTCCCCAGCCCTATTTTGTATTTTATTTAGGGTCTCACTGAGTTGCTTAGTGCCTTGCCATTGTTAAGGCTGGCTTTGAACTCATGATCCTCTTGCCTCAGCCTCCTGAGCTGCTGGGATTACAGGCATGCGCCATCATACCCAGCTAAAGTGCAAATTTTTAAATTAAAAATTTTAGGCTGGGACCTGGTATGATGGCATATGCCTGTAATTCCAGCTACTTGGAGGCTGAGGCAGGAGGATTGCAAGTTTAAGGCCCGCCTGGGCAAATTAGTGAGATGTTATCTCAAAATAAAATTTTAAAAAAGAACTGAGTTCCAGCACTTTGGAAGGCTGAGACAGGAGAATTGCGAGTTCAAAGCCAGCCTCAGCAACAGCGAGGTGCTAAGCAATTCAGTGAGACCCTGTCTCTACATAAAACACAAATCGAGTACCCCTGCGTTCAATCCCTGGTACCAAAAAAAAAAAGAACTGGGGATGTAACTCAGTGGTAGAGCAATTTATGTGTGCAGCCCTGGATTCAATCCTGAGTACAAAAAAAATTAGTTTGTTGATGTATCTCAATGGATGAGTACAGGCTTTGCATGTGAGACCCTGTGTTCAATCCTCAGTATCAAAAAAAGGTAAAAAAAAAAATTTTTTTTTCATAACTGGAGATTACACCTAGCTACTTGCACTAGGCAAGCACTCTACCATTAAGGAATATTCCCAGTCCTTTGTAAAATTTAATGTTGAGACAAGGTCTTGATACCCGGTTGCCCGGACTGGCTTCAAACTGTGATCTTTCTGCCCCAGCTTCCCAAGTATTGGAATTACATTCATGCACCAAAACATCCAGCTATAAAACATTTTAATTATAATTAAAATTTGAATCAGACTTAAGAGCAAAAATTACTATTGCAGTATTTTATCTTATTTAAGAAACATCTAATATTCAATTCAATTAATATTTATCATTTAATTCAACAGATCTCTAAAGCTGTCAGTAACTAGAGATTTGGGAAACTGTTTTTAACTAGACATATTGTAAACCATAATCATTGTTGAAAAGTTCATTTATGAACTGTGATCCAACTTTACCGCTTTTTAAGTTCTTTTTTTTTTTAAGGAAAAAAGTATGCTTTGATTACTCATGAAAATTTCATGAGATGTCACTCATCATCTCCACTTATTTCTCCCTCAAGTTGTTAGTAAATGTTAGAGAAGTATTAAGTGGAGAGCAGGCTGTTCCCTGCTCTGTGTTACTCCATGCTGAATAGAACAGTAGTTTTTAGACTATGCCTAATGCTGAGTTTCTCCATTTTATAAAATAGTACTTTGCCATAAGTTACTGCATTTTGAGCATAAAAGCTGAGGAAGAATGATTCTACACCTTGTTTGTACAAGTATAAAACCAGCATCTGCCTAGCACAACCATAAGGCAAAAACTGACAAAAAAAATTATCATGCTGATAAATAATGACCACCTGTGAGCTTATTGAATTAAATCAGTAGCACATGGATGCATGGCATAAAAACTTCATATCAGAAAAACCAGGCCCATGAGTTTACATCAAACCACCAAGTGAGGCAACCTCCTCACCTAAGACTCATAAAAGGAAGAGTGTCCTAAGACTGGTTGTGGGATGGGGGGAAAGTTTTTGGTTGTGACAACGTACACATTGACCCTTCATCAGACCATCTAATGAACACGTCACAAAACCAACAGGCCATGAACCTTGACTCTGTCCCTGGATTTCAGCTTAGCTCTTTCTCCCTGCTTACATGTTAGGAACACCTCTGGATGGCATCCTTAGTCTACAACTTCCTGTCTGATAAAGAAACAAAATCTATCAGGACATCTCATCCCATCAGTTCTGCACATGATCGTGCCCACAAAGACTCACTGACAGGTCCCAGGCTATCTACCAACAGTGCCCTGAGAGCCACACAACTCTGGCTTAGAGAAGGTTCTGGGTAGTTGAGAATCACAAGCAGGCAGAGAGCAGTGTGGATTTTATATGAGTAACTTTGGCATGCAAATAAAGGAAGAGTGAAACTATCTTTAGGAGCTTGCTATAGTTTGGGTCTGGAATGATCCCCAAGGGCCCATGTGTTAAAGGCTTAGTCCCCATTTTAACACTACTGGGAGAGAGTAGTAACCTTAAGAGGTAGGGTCTAGTGAGAGGTGTTCAAGTCATTGGGAGTGTGCCCTCAAAGAGGATTGAGGAACTCCAGTCTCTCCCTCCCTCCCATTCTCTCTCTCTCTTCCCCCACCACCTCCCTCCCCAGCCATGAGGTAAGCAGTTTTGCTTCACCATGTGCCACTTTGATGATGTGCTGCCTTGCCACAGGCCCAAAGAAATGGTGCTAATTTGTCAACTCTCCAAATCTGTGAGACAAAACAAAACTTTCCTGTTTATATAGGATTATCTCAGGTATTTTTTAAATACATTAATGGAAAGCTGACTAACACAGAACTCATAGTTTCATCTTACTTTGCTCCCAGTAAAATCAAGTCCTCTTAGGCTCAGAGAGGAAAGACAGTTCTTAATTTATCAGATCCATTTGCCCTTAACTGGAAAAGGTACATAAAACATAAACAATTTGGAGAGCAATTTGGCAATAACTATTAAAATATTTATATTTACAGACTTTTTGAGTCAGCAATTCTACCTCCAGAAATTTCTAGGAAATTCTTAGCATGTGTGCAAAGATAAAACATACAAGGATGTTTATTGCGAAACTGTTGTAATAGCTAAAATTGGAAACAACTATCAAAAAGGATGTTGTTAATTAAAAAGTGATACATCCACGCAATGGAATATGATCCTGCTGTTTAAAAAAATAAGAACTGATATAAATTTTTTTTTTTTTTGGTACCAGGGATTGAACTCAGGGACACTGGACCACTGAGCCACATCCCCGGCCCTATTTTGTGTTTTATGTAGAGACAGGGTCTCACTGAGTTGCTTAGCGCCTCGCCGTTGCTGAGGCTGGCTTTGAACTCGTGATTCTCCTGTCTCAGCCTCCCAAAGTGCAGGGATTACAGACGTGCGCCACCACGCCCGGCTTGATATAGATATTTTCAAGACATAATACGTGGTGAAAAAATTACATAAGAGCTTATCTCTGTGAGTGGCCTTATAAAGGTTTTCACTTTATTATATTTTTCCTTTTTGTTCCATCTCCCCACCAAGATACATTGTTTTTTATTTTTTAAAAAAGCATTAAAATGATGTGATGTTTACTCTGTGCCATTGTATATTGGGTACATGTAACTTGCTTTTGATCTTCACAGGGCTTGCAGCCAAAGGTTTGTCTTGAATCTCAGATGAGACTTGGTGTTGTTGAAACTGTTAAGGCTACGGGGACTCTTGGAATGGACTAAATGTATTTGGTGAGATGGACATGAGCTTTTGGGGGTCAGGGGCAGAATGTGGATATGAAGTTTTCCCAAGGACTCCTGTGTTAATTGCAGAAATATTCAGAGGTGAAAGGACTGGATTGTGAGAGTTGTAACTTAATCAGTTCATCCTAGTGTGAAATGGATTAACTGGATGGTAAATGAAGGCAGGTGTGGTGTGGCTAGAGGAGGTGGATCACTGCGGGTATGTGCTGAAAGGGTTCCTCTTCCCTGCCACCCATTCCTCAGCACCCCCTTTCTTCCCCTTTCTTTTCCAGCCATGAGGTGAGCAACTTCCCTCCACCATGCCCTTCTGCCATGGTGTTCTGCCTCACATTGGGGCCAGAACAACAAACTTGACCAACAGTGGACTGAATCTCTGAAAACCATGAAACAAAACAAACTTTTCCTCCTTTAAGTTGTTCTTATTGGGCATTTTGGTCACAGTTATGAAAATCTGACAAATACAAATGAGAAAGATGTGTATATTACAACATATATAAGGATCCCAAGAGATGTATAAGGCCCCTAGTGCAGATCAGGCATGAAGTGATGCTCACTAAATCTTACCTCTGCAATATCAGAAGACATCCAAGTGTAAAACATAGCTTCTTGACCTTGCTTCAGAAAATCACAGAATATCAATGTGGAGAGTTGGTGGAAAACAGATTCTTAGCAGCTTTCCTGCCCTTTGGATATCTCTACGTGGCAATTTCAAGTTTGCTGTCTAAGGAAAATAAACTGTTTTCTTAGATTGTTGGGACTGTCATTTATCATGCTGGTCATCTTTGCCCGGCAGCTGTCAGTGCATATCAAATGCTAATGAAGTAGGAAGACACATGTTCTCCTGGAAGCACTGATCTTTCCCTTGAAGTCCAACCTCATTGTTCCTTTCACAAAATCTATGATTTTGATATATACTTCTCCTAATGCAGTTGGGCTCTAATCAGTTGGGCTTGCTTTTTTTTAAATGACACAAACATACCCTCAAAATCTGAATCACAAATAGATGGGCACAGAAGCAAATTTTATAACTACGAAAGAATTCTGCTTACTAGAACTTCTCTGGAGAGTTCTTTTCAACCGAGACTCTGGTTAATTTGGAAATGGATTCATGTTATAAAAACTGGATAATAAAGAGCTTTTCAGAAATATCTATTACATGGAGCAAGAAGTAGTTCTTCATAAGCTGCAAGGTCTTCTGTTGTGCCAGGGGAAACCTGATGGCCTTTCTGGTTCTTAGTAATGCACAAGAACCTGCAAAGCATTGCTGGAAGATCACACATTCAAAAAGCCCTGGGGAAGCCGGGCGCAGTGGCACAAGCCTGTAATCCCAGCACTTAGGGAGGCTGAGACAGGAGAATCGCGAGTTCAAAGCCAGCCTCAGCAATGGCGAGGCATTAAGCAACTCAATGAGACCCTGTCTCTACATAAAAAACACAAAATAGGGCTGGGGATGTGGCTCAGTGGTTGAGTGCCCCTGAGTTCAAGCCCCGGTACCAAAAAAAAAAAAAAAAAAAAGCCCTGGAGAGAAATGGAGAAACTGGTACAGATCTCAGCATATCTGCTAACTTCACTGCAGCCAGGGACAAGTTAGGTCACCTCTCTTCCATTTCCTTATTAGCAATCATGGGACAAAGAATGTTTTTCCCTGAATTACTTTGAGGATTAAATGAGATCATGTATCACCTTCCATATGGGAAATATATTGTGAAACTACAATCATTTAAAATACTTTTTTGCTGGAGAAGAAATATAAAGAGATAAATTTTTAGGGCTGGGATTATGGCGCAGTGGTAGCGTGCTCGCCTAGCACGCGGGAGGCACTGGGTTCGATCCTCAGCACCACATAAAAATAAAATAAAGATATTGTGTCCACCTACAACTAAAAAATAAATATTTAAAAAAAAAAAAAAAAAAAAAAAGAGATAAATTTTTAAAAATAGAATTTAGATATAGATTTGAAACAAGTGAGGATGAAGTTTGTAATAAAGGTAGCATTTCAATGCAGAGAGAAATAGGGTGGATTTTAAAATAAATGGCTGGAACAATAAACTATCCTCTTGAGGGGGTGGGTAATGGAGCTAAATTCCTTCCTCATTCCTTATACAAAGAGAAATCCCAAATTGATCATTCATTACACCTGAAACAGACACTATAAAAATACCAAAAACAAACAAACAAACAAACAAAACTTAAGTGAAATGTATTTGTAAGCTTATAGTAGGGAAGACTTGTCTAATTAGAAATATAAAGCTTGGGAGCCATAAAATCTCACTAAATTTGTTTTAAATATTTACCATGTCAGAGAATAAATAATAAATTGCAAAAAAATATTGTCAAAAGGTGAATTTTATTAATTTATGAGAAGGGTCAAGAAAACAAAGAAGAGGGCTTATAGCTCAGGGGTAGAGCACTTGCCTAACACACACATGTGAGGCACTGGGTTAGATCCTCAGCACCATATATAAATAAATGAGCAAAATAAAGGTATTGTGCTCATCTACAACTAAAAAAATTAAAAAAAAAAAGAAAAGAACCTTTTAGACTTTACAAGGAAATATTTTTATAAATTGAAGGAGACTGAAAAGATACAATGGATAAATGCAATACGTTATCCTGAATTAGATCCTGGATTAGTAAAAAATAGTTTTAAAGGATATAATCAGTAAAACCAATAACATTTAAGTATAGACTGTGCATTAGCTCCCAGTTTTGTATCAGTTAAATATCCCGATTTTAATAATTGAACTGTGGTTATGTAAAACAAAGTCCTATTCTTAGTAAATACATCCTGATGTATTTAGGAGTGTAGTGTAGAAAAAATAGTTTCCCTCCATGTTTTTTTGATTTCTTAGCTAGGAATCTTGTAGCAAAAACAAATTAACAAGAAAGAAAACAGTGTTTTAGCATGTATAACTCATGTATATATGGGAAATATGTAGAGAAATAAGTAAATCTCATCTTCCGAAAATGTCCTGGAGAAATGGTGAGGCTGGTGCTCCCAGAGGCTCAGAACTTAGGATTAAATCCATTTCCAGTTGGAGCAAAAAAGGTGTGTGGAGGGGCAGTTATATGGAGGTGACCAGGAAAAGCTCAGTAAATAAGAGTAAGATTTGTTATGTAGATTTAAGTACCTGCCTTCTCAGTGGATAACAGAGATTTAATCATCCTTCTCTTGCTGGGACAGAGTAGGAGACACCCTTATAAATGGAGATTTACTTTACAAAAGTAAATTTGCCTTACAAAAAGATTTTCAGAGCTTTTCCACTTGGTGGCTTTCTCAAAATAAGCCTCATGTTAAAAAGACATATTTTGGGGTGGTAAGTTTTAGTCTCTTACAGTCCTTCATTTGAAACTTCCTGAAAGGAAGTTTAGAGCAAAAACAATAAAACAAATCAATCAATAAAAAAAGGAGTTTGGGTCCTTTAAGTATCTCCCAAAGGTCCACGTGTTGAAGATTTAGGCCCTAGCATGTGGTATGGGGAGGCAGAACCTTCCAGAATTGGGCCTAGTGGGAGGTCTTCAGGTCTTAGGGGCTGTATCCTGGAGGGGATAGTGGGACCCTAACCCCTTCCTCTTTCTCTCTCACTTCCTGGCTATGAGGGGAGTTTTGCTCTGCCATGTGCTCCTGCCATGTTGTGTTATCTCATCACAGGCCAAAAAGCATGGGCCAACTGATCATGGATTCAAACCTCAAAATTTGTGGGCCCAAATAACCTTTCACTTTATAACTTATAATCTCAGTTTTTTTTTTCTTTTCTTTTGTTTGTAGTAATACAGTTATGTCTCATCAAGAGATGGTGCTACAGGTAGGTTTCCACAGATTTAGGCCTAATTTAAGGCTTCTATCTAGATCCATCAGTTATTTAATGAATTTTTTTTTTTTTTTTTTTTTTTCTTTTTTTGGTATATGTAAGCAAAAATAACCAATATGGTTTTGGCACCATAATGGAAGCAAAAATAACCAGGATGAGAGCAGACTTCACGGATCAGCTATGCCTTTTATTCAGCAGCAGAGTCAGACATTGGAGGGGCTCACTTCCTGAATAGAAAATGGCCCCTGGTTACAGAAGGGATCTGTGTTTGTTTTATAGGTTACAATGAAGGTAAATTAATCATTGGAGACTTAAGCAGAATATGTTGGTTTGGGCAGTCAGGAAAAAAGTTGTGAAAATTCTGAAACTTATTGTTTCTAGGAAGGGTGAAAGCTCAACGCCCAGCATTCATTGCTTATCTTCTTCCTCCGCAATCCATTGTTACCCAGAGCTTCACTATTTGCTTTTCTCCTTCCAGGACTCATTGGCAATGGGAAAGGGTGAAAGTCCAAAGCCTAGCACTCAGTATCCACCTCCTCCTTTCAGGACCCATCCTCACTGGGAAGAGATGATGAATGTTTTGCCTTCTTCCTTCCTCTCTCCTCTGGAGGTCACATTGTCTTGGGGGTTGTCATTTTCCATATCCTCCATTATGGAAACAAAAGAAAAGCAAAGAATAATAGGGCAGATTCTGAGTCTGGGAGAAGCAGTCAAGATTTCTAGATATTGGACTTAAAACATCGTTTGTGGTTTGAGTATGTTTGGTGTTGGGGCAAACACCAGTCACTGCCTAGGAAAGCTTGCAGTGAGATAAGAAGTGAGTGGTAGGAACAGGAGGTTAAAGGAATAAATTCTATAAAATGGGCCCACTGTGCTGACCCACACATGCTTTCCAGTAAGCAATTTACCTGTAGCTTGCCTGGCTTAAGTGAACAGCCTGTGTCACATTCCTCAGCAAACTACTCAGTTAACTACAGGAGAAATGCAGGCCCAAAATAATGTCAATAAGAAGAACCCAAGTTATCCTGAAGAGGGAAAATTTTGTGACCCTTTTCACAGATCAGATTCTGGAACTCAGAGAGATAAGGATAATTTCTCCTATACATAAAATCTGTGAGAAATTATGGTTAAGAATCCAATTTGAACTTGTCACTATGGGTCAAAATGACCTAGAGTAATCATGGGAGTGAGGATTGTTAGGTCTGGTCAGGGTCCAAAATGTCCAATTAGGGGAACCGGTCAGCAGCTGCGGAGCAGCAGCAAGCCTGACGCCACTAGTAGACACACCTCCTGTCAATCAGCAGGTTTTCCTGACCTATCCAGGAAGGACTCTGGCCTTCTCTTCCTGTCCCCAAGCCCTCCCCTTCCTGACCGGGTTTTCTTGAAATTCTCTGTGCACGGAAGATCTAGCGCCATTTCTCCTGACACGCTCTGACGGACGGATTTGGCCCGAGGGCGTGTATTCCAATAAAGCCTTGCCCAGTGGCTTAATTCATCTTCTCCTGGTCGTCTAATCTTTACAAGGACTTGAAAGTCTAATGTCATCTAGCATCAGTCAAAAGTCAAGAGGTGGACCTGGGCAGGACTCTCTGGAAACTTCTTTGGGATCCTCAGTAAAATGAGGATCTCTGAGAAGACCCACTTTCTCCCTTCATAGTGTTTCCTTTTTCCCTTTTCCATATCTTTTAATAAACTCATTCCTGTTACTCTGAGCAACATGTCCAAAATTTTTCTGACTTGATTGCAAGAATCAGGGTATGAACAGGGGCCTTTGTACTGTCTCAGTTTCCTGGAAGACCCCATTCCTAGAAGGACTCTAAAGAACATGATAACAAAGGAAGTGGAGAGAGAAAGCTGGCCACTTCCCTTATCTCCAGTCTTGAGGTGAGAATCAAAGCAGAGTGATCTTGGTTTTAAAGTAAAAGAATATACTCATAAGACATCTGAAGAAATCCATTTGCATAGTGGGCATGCAACCTATACCACATATTCTTACTGCTCATAGTGTTACCAAAAGTTTGGAACTTGTCCCCAATGCAAATACAATAATGAGAACATGGTTTTGAGAAAAAGGAAAAAGAAGCTTTATTGTAAAGGAGAAAATCAGGACTCCTGTCCCAGAGGCTATGATTCTGCCCATCAGGGGAATAAGGATTTTTTTTTAAAGAGGTGATTCAAAGACTAAATTCCACTTGTTTTCTGTTTGTTGGGAGTTGTAATTCACTTGTTAATTTGAGAGATAGTCATTTCCTAGATTTTCTACTGCCATCCCTGAGGAAGTCTGAATCACTTCATTCCTGTGTTGAATGTGTCCTTAAGGACAGATAACTCTGCCTAAAATGCGGAAGAAAGGTAATCCTGTTTCCCCCAAGAGTAGGGAGGGGGAGGAAAAGAGGAAGAGAAAAAAATACATTCATTTTAAAAGTAAGTCGCAGCGGCAGAGCAGAAAGGGCTATATTAAAAGCATGAAGTGTGGGGCTGGGATTGTGGCTCAGCGGTAGAGCGCTTGCCTCGCATGCGTGAGGCCCTGGGTTCGATCCTCAGCACCACATACAAAGCAATAAAATAAAGACATTGTGTCCATCTACAACTAAAAAAAATTTAAAAAAAATAAAAAAATAAAATAAAAGCATGAAGTGAACCACTGTTACATTTCTCCATAGTCGATTTCTGCATTCCATTTCTATGGAAAAATGGGCAAGGGTGTCTCCAAGCTGCTTCCTGCTGAGAGAAGTGAAATTAGGGGAGGAAACCCGAAGTGCTTGTTCTCTGTCAGGTGAGACATGGACAGTTATGGGTACTCAGCATCAGGATAGTCCAGAGGTCCAGTGGCAGGTGGTGGGTGACTGGAAAAGGTATACGTAGGGATCATGCTAAGACAACAATTAATAAGACAGCAAAGCATTACTTTTTTGTAAACAATTAGCACAAAAGCAATTAGTATTTCAGCCAATCTCTGAAAAACATGAAGACATTAACTCATCATTATACTGTAACAGATGACAAAACCAGGTCTGGATGTAAAATAAACCATAAGGACACTGTCGAGAAAACTAGTGACTGGAAAAGGGAGAATTCCCCTCCCCTTGTAGTCAGCCCTTCTTCAGGAAACCTAATTAACATGAGAGAACCCTAACTTTTGGATTATAAATACCTCTAGGAATCTAACTACTCCCCTTTGAACTACTCTGCTGTTGAGGCTTCAGGCCCAAGGCTAGAGATTTATCCAAGGCCCTGTGAGAGGAGCCAGTGCTTCCCCTTATCACACTCTGCTTCTTTTTTTTTTTTTTTTTTTTTTTTTTAATTTTTTTTTTTTTTTTTTTAGTTGTTGATGGACACAATGTCTTTATTTTATTGTTTTGTATGTGGTGCTGAGGATCGAACCCAGGGCCTCACGCATGCAAGGCAAGCGCTCTACCGCTGAGCTACAATCCCAGCCCACACTCTGCTTCTTTAAACACATTATCCTCTAGAAACCCTGTACATGGTCTTCTATCATGTGGACTAGAAATTTTATGGCACCAGATACCCTATAAATGTTGTGAGAAACTGGAGATGGGGGCTGGAGTCTGATCTCCTCCAAGCCTGCTGGAATAAAATAAAATTTGAGTTTTCTTGCTCTCCAAGTACTGTTTGTCACTTCTTGACTGGTCTGATTCCCACATATCAGTGATAAAGAGATTGAGTTTATCTATGTAGGAGGTTAGGAGGATTTATAGATCTATGAGATCAGACTCAACTCAGGACAAATTCATAATTCTAGAGTCCTTTGTGATATTTATTATTAGGCACTCCAACAATAGAACCCTTCCTTTGTAGCCTTTAGCTTCACTTATGTTTGGTAGAGCTGACACAGGTGTACATTTTAAGTTACATCTAAAAAAAAAAAAAAAAAAAAGGCCAGGCACCGTGGCACATGCCTATGATCCTAGAGGTTAAGAAGGCCAAGGCAGGAGGATCATGAGTTCAAAGCCAGCTACAGCAAGAGTGAGGTGCTAAGCAACTCAGTGAGACCCTGTCTCTAAATAAAATACATAATAGGGCTCAGGATGTGGCTCAGTGGTTGAGTGCCCCTGACTTTAATCTCTGGCACCTCCCCCTCTCCACCAAAAACTTTATTTTTCCTTTTAAAAGTCTATTTGGTTATACTCTCCTGTGCTTTGGTTGTACTCTCCTGCCAGGTGTTTAAGACCAAGCTGGTCAAAATTGACCTTGTTCTTATCTACTCTTAGGGTCAGCTGAGAATCCTCAGAAATCCCTCTTGGGAATGTGTGAGAAGCCTCTTGGCTCCTTTAGCCTTCCTCTACCAGTCATGTCATCTTCCAGAATGGGTTAAGGTGTTGCTGAGCATATGTGGCTTCATTTTGAAGCATCGGGGACATTTCTCTCTCTCTGATGACCCTCCTCTTTGCAGAATGTGCACTGATTGACTTCCTTCTCTCTAGGGTCCTCTGCCTTCCCCTGGTTCAGAGGTGGGGTGACTCACCAGAGTTACAATGCCCGTAGAGTGGTCCTGTCATTCTTTGGGTCCTGGCTGACCTTAGAGGGTCAGGGGCAAAATATTGGCTGCTTTTTCCTTGGCCCTTTTACTTCCCTGACTTTGGTCTCCAAGTTTTGGGTTGTAAACATCCAGCAGGCCACTTTCACCAGTCTTAAAGTGAGAGTCATGGATTATAACTTCAATGTATATAATTTTGCAGTTACCCCCTTCATTTAATTGGGGTCAGTATTAGTATTGGAAGCCAGCATTATATCCTATCTGTCCTGTTGGTGGTGATTTATTGCCTTAAATTAACTCGGGTTGTTCTGTTAGAAGTAGTACTTTTGCAAAACATTAACAGGCAGGGGCTGGGATTGTGGTTCAGCTGTTGAGCGCTTGCCTCGCATGCGTGGGACACTGGGTTCGATCCTCAGCACCACATAAAATAAATAAAGATATTGTGTTCATCTACAACTAAAAAATATTTTTAAAAAAAACATTAACAGGCAACAGTTATAAGTTTTACAAGGAAAATAAAGATGATACTAAATTATCTTTGGGATCCATTTAGCCTCTATGAAAACCCATTTATTTATCAACTCAATTAAATATAAGCTTTACTTTCCTTTGAAACACTTCTACAAACCTATATACCTTTTATAATTTGCCCAAACCTTTACTTAAGTTTTCTACTATACCCCCTGTTTATTTTGAGATAATAGTAATTTTTACAACAAAAAAATCTATTGAACACCACTTTGAATACACTTAATTCCAGCTACTTTGTAGCCATCCTAATGAGGAGAAGGACAAGAGGCAGAGCCTTCATTCAGGTAAGACTGACCTCTCGACAAATCTTAAAAAATGTTTTATTTCTGAATTGGATCTTTGCCTCTTTTAAAAAATACAAAGTTCTCATGTTTTATTTCCTAAGCCTCTGAATATCAGTTAACATAATATAAAATTACATCTGAAATATAATGAAACAGAAATGCTCAGAGAGCAGTTAACTTCCTTTTTGTGGAAAAGGTGGCAAAATGTTTTCGTGTTCCTCATTGTCAACCTTTGAACAAAATCAGGCTACTCTTGTTACCTTCCCCAAATACATTGAAATTCCCCTCCCAGTGTAAAGAGTAACACAAAATTTTATATATAACTTATTTACATCAGGTTGCCTTTATAAAATTATAAAACATTAAAAGATATAAATAAATACCAACCAAATTAGTTATGTCTATATAAATCTGAAGGAGGCTATTGCTACAATTTTAGTTTGGGAACATCAACTTGTTGAACTACTCTCAGACGCTTTACATTTTAAAAGGCTTGTATACTTGAAGAACGCAAATACATCTAATATACAAAGAAGCCAGTAATTGTTAGTCTCACAATTACACAGATGTCCTTATATTAACTAAGTTTAACATTTAAATTAAAATTTAGAATCCATAGTGCATGGTAACAATAATCACAGGTCTGCATGTGTTAGCATTACTAGCAAATATCCAAAGATAGACTTAAATCTCTTAGGAAACAGTGTTAATGTTCAGAAATGGACTTAGTCAAAGAAAACAGATATAAGAGGTCTTCAAATGGCAATGTGGCCATTCTATGTCAGATACAATGTATAAAAGAGAGCACTTGGTTACCTACAAACTTTCATTTTACAAACTTTTATATACCACTTAGACAAGGTTCATACAAACATAGTTCTCAGATGTGTACATATATCGAGTCACATATATTTAGGGTATCAACTATTATAACATAAAATAAGTTGTTTAACCAGTTACAAAGTAATTATTTAAAATACTTTAAAATAGGTACAAACCCTAATTCCTTTAAGATATAGTTTCCCTAAGTACTAAAATTTGACAAATACAAGAAAATTATCTTATAGATAAGAGCAAATTAATGTTTCAGACTTTGCTTCATATCAGTATATTAAAATTTGAATAACTATGACTGTGCTAATTATAGCCAATTTAATCATATACAAACTTTCAGAGATTTACTGTCTAGAAACCTTCTGCAACTTACTTAGACATTCTACAACTTATTCACATCCTTAGTTTTGTACTCTCTGTCATCTTGGACTTAAGCACAAGAATACTACTTTACCATACAAAATACTTTCATCCAGAAACATTGCTTTCTTTTTTAAAAAAATATTTTATTTAGTTGTAGATGGACACAATACCTTTATTTATTAATTTGTATTTATGTGGTGTTGAGGATCGAACCTAGTGCCTCACATGTGCTAGGCAAGCGCTCTACCACTGAGCTACTGCCCCAGCCCCAGAAACATTTCTTTTACCTTCTAATTTTCCATAATTAAATATATTTACATACGTATAACTTTTTATGTCTCTTTTCTAGTTTTAGACCCTTTCTTTAATTCATGTTCTGAAACAATCCTTATTAATGTTATCTGTGCATTTAATTTACACAACAAATTTCATCCCAGGAGAGGGTCAAACAATCTGACATATACAAAAACTGTGCCTTAATCTTTTTTCTCCCAGGTTGCAAAAGTTTGGAGGATAGGATATTTTTGAGCCTGACCTGTCTCCCTTATCATTATCACAATGCCATCATCTTTTTTTTTTAGATGTTGATGGATCTTTAATTATTCATTTTTTTTTATTATTTATACGTGGTGCTGAGGATCGAACCCAGTGCCTCACGCATGCTAGGCAAGCGCTCTACCACTGAGCTACAGCCCCAGCCCACAATGCCATCATCTTTAAGTGAGTTCCCCACTGTCAATTGTACTCAGAGTCTACTTTGGGGCATTTTTCATACACTGGGTATATTGATATTCAATGGAGGAGGCCCCTTTCCATCTTTTCTCTATGCTTCCTTGAAGATCCCTTTGCACAGGATGCCAATAAAACACAGGTTATCTTTAATTTCTGTCTTTTTCTTTTCTGGATACAATTTTTTATCCTTCCAATCTCCCCATGCTTTTAGTGTGATGAGATACTATCATAGCAAGAATTGCTCTGACCAGTGACAGATATCCCCTGGCCAAATGGAGTATCCTGTCAGATCTTAAAAGAGGAGACCATTCCTGTTCCCAGGTCATAAACTAACAGTGCTAGAACCTACTGCCATGTCCTTTGTGGCCAGCAGCCCCTCTCCCCAAGGGTAAAAGGGACTGAAAGGTAGGGCAGAGGCCAGGTTCTCTTTGCCCATTTTTCTATAGTCCAGGAAGCTTTCCTGTTTGGAGATTTTTGTTGTTGTTGTTGTTGTTGTTGTTTCTTTTCTTTTCATTTTCCAGCCCAGGGCTGGTGCCTCTGATCCACAGTGAGATAATCTGCAGCTGCCTGAGGCCAGGCTAAGAAACAGCACTGGGTCAAAAATATTTGTCTTTTTTTTTTTCACCTTTCTTTTGGTATCCTGCTATCCTTGCACACCAGAGGCAGTGCCTTTTTGCATCCTCAACTTAGTTTCTGACTATTCAGACTCCTTACCATGCAACAAAATCTCTTCCATATACTTTACCTCTGTCAGACCAATTCCAACTGAAATATTGTTTAATAATCCAGAAGAAAAAAACATTCAAAATACCAGATTATGTTATAGTAAAACATCTTTCTCTTAGACAGGCTTATACCTACAGGTGACCCATTCAGCCAAGATCTTTCTTCCCAAGAGACTACTGATAAGCATAGCATAACCCATGTCTTCAAGGGCCAGTAACAGATACAAAAACAAAACAATCAACAACAACAACAAAACCCAACAACAACAAAAAGAAAAAAATAAAAAAGCAATGCAGAGACAGACAACTAGAGAAGATTCCTCAAACCATGGATGACACAAAGAAACCTTTAAAACAGATAGACATGTACATACAGAATTTCTTCCACTTACTTTACCACTGACAGACCACCTCCAACTTTAAGATTGTATAGTAATTCAGAAGCCATTCAAAGGTCAGATCATTACAGTAGATCATTACAAAAGATCTGCTATCTTTTTTTTTTTTTTTTTGGTACCAGGGATTGAACTCAGGGGGTACTCGACTACTGAGCCACATCCCCAGCCCTATTTTGTGTTTTATGTAGAGACAGGGTCTCACTGAGTTGCTTAGTGCCTCACCATTGCTGAAGCTGGCTTTGAACTCACGATCCTCCTGTCTCAGCCTCCCAAAGTGCTGGTATTATAGGTGTGTGCCACCGTGCCCAGCTAGAATGCTATCTTTGTCTTAGGCTTATACCTATAAGTGGCCCTTTTAGCAAAGATCTTTTCCAAGATACTACTTATAGAGTCAACACAGCATTGCCCATAGGCTTATACATATAGATGGCCCTTTCTTCCACTTACTTTAATCTGACAGACCAACTCTAAGATTGTACAAAAAAGAAACACAGAAACAGACAACTAGAAAGGATCCCTAAAACCATGTCTGACAGATGGCAACCTTTAAAACAGACCAGCCAATATCTTTGCCAAGAGACTACCAATAGGATCAACATAGCATTGCCCATGTCTTAAAAGGGGCATGAATAGATTAAACACACACACACACACAGATAGACAACCAGAGGGAATTCCTGAACCCAGGGCCAACAAAAATGAGAACCTAGAATAGACCAGAAGAGACTAAAAATCCCTAGGTTCTCAAGTCCTGCTTAACCATGACTCCTATACCAGTAGTGCAATGGATGTCCCCCAAAAGAGGGACCAGATGTTCTAATGAAGAGGAATCAGATGTGTGGAATCAAGGGTCTCTGTGAGAACACCAGCAGACTTACCAGATGACCAAGGGTGTCATGACTTTACTGCATTCAGTTTCCTTTTTCTCAAAGTGGTCCAAGATTGAGCAACATGTACTATTTAGCATAGAGAAGGCAGCAGTTCCCCAAAGCCAAAGGGACTTTGGCAACTGCTGGGATAGTCCCTCAGCCTCTCCCTTTACTCACAGGAATAGCTTCTTTGGTTAAACCTAAGGCAAACTCACCTATCTCCTAGCTGTCCAGTAGTCTGCTCTCAACAAGCTTGACAGCCACCTTGCATCCTCAGCATGGAAGTGGGGTTGCTTGGAGAGCCAAGTAGGAGCAGGGGCTGCTCTTAGGTCTCATCTGGGGTGCTGAATTTTTTTTTTTTTTTACCAAAACCTTGGTTCTTGTCCCCAATGCCAATCCAATAATGAGGACATAGTTTTCAAAAAAAAGGAAAGGAGAAACACAGGGACTCCTGTTCTAGAGGCTAAGATTCTGCCCATCAGAAGGAACATGAGGCTTTTAAAAGAGGTGATTCAAAGGCTAAAGTCTGCATGTTCTCTGTTTGTTGGGAGTTGTAATTCACTTGTTAATCTGGGAGATAGTCATTGCTTAGATGTTCTGGAGCCATCCCTGAAAGAAGTCTGAATTTCTTCATTCCTGTGGTGGGTGTTTATCCCCAATGACAGATAACTCTGAGTAGGATGGGGAAAAAAGGTAACCTGTTTCCCTAAGATTAGGTAGGATAAGGGAAAGAGTAAGAGAAGGAAATAGATTTGTTTTAAAAATGTCACAATGGCAGAGCATCAAGGGCTATATTCAAAGCATAAAGTAGACAACTATTATAGTAGGAAGCCTTCCACTGTATCCTGACCTGCCCCTGCCATGAGTGCATGAGTAATAAAATGTCCCCAAACTGTTCATTAAGCCTTCCAAGTTCTTTCTTTGGGATCAGTAATGAGTAAGTTTGGGGAGTTTGTAGCCCTGAGAATGAATAATTGGTGCAGTCACCAGGATCCCAAAAAGGAATATGTTGAGTTGACTCCTGAGTCAGGAAAGGACAAAAACTCTGTGGGGAAAATCCCGGGCTGGCCATAAGCTTCAATGTGGTTTCAAGTGGGTTTCCTACTGGAGGGGTAGGGACCACTGCATGCATTTGGGGACACCCAGAAATGCAAAGAGGGGTGCTACAAGTGTTGGAAACAACATCCAAAGTAGGAAAGAGGGGGAAAAAAAAAGTCCACTGAAGTGGCAGCAGGGTCACTCCGTGCATTAAACTTAACTACCAATAAGGAGTTAGCTACTCAGGTTCAGGTCTACAGAGTACAGGAAGAGCTACAACTAGAAAGAGATGCCTATTTGTTACTGCACATTTGTGCTGTCCTGGTGCTTAGAACTTGCAGATGAATGACTGTAGGTCATAGCATTCAGTTAAGGGGACGTTGCAGGCCTAGAACTTATATTAGGACATTGGTGACTAATGAAAACTGTAATCCTCAAATGTGGGACCCACTCAGGGAGTCCACTAGTTCCAGTGACTCAGAAGTTGAGATAAAGAACAAAACTATGGTAGCAGCTAGACCTGTAATGGTCCAAAATTTAAAGACCAAAGGTGGCACTGATCCAGATCTGCTCCCTGCTCCAGAGAGATATTTACATACCACACATGCAGGTGGAGCTCATGGAACTGGGGTCCAGGTTTAGGCTGAAAATGAAAGAAAGTGTACCTGGATGGCTGCTCCACTTGTGGGACACTGGAGTAGATGGGATGATGTTGAATGATATAGAATTGTCTAAAGTGGCTTCAGTAACTGCTCATCCTACTTTATGTGATACACCCATGCCACTGATAAAAAGTGTCGGGTCATTACTAACTTGGCTGCTTCCTGCTGCTTGCAATATGTAGCCAAATTCAGGATATGTTCCTATGCCCAGGGGTACTTGGGTCTCCATGGAAGAGGACCCAAATAACCCAAATATTTGCAGGAACTGGGGATATTTGCAGGAACTGGGGATAAAACATGTTATTTATGTGCAACCTTTCCCAGGACCAGACAGTATGACTTCACCTGATGCAATGAGGGATGCAGTGCTACACATAGCCCCTCTGTCCATTTAGGAGCACTGGTATCAATATTATCCCCTCTAGCAAGCAGCATAACTGATTGCACATCTAGGGGAAAAGGGAATCCCTAAAACCCAGCCCCAACTGGAAGGATCTCTTCAACTCTCCCATAAACAGATGTGGGGTGGATTCAATAGCAGCAAGAGTGAGTGAAAGGAGAATAGATAAACAACTTAGTGCCACCCTAGTACAATTATGGAAGCAACTGCCAAAGGAGAAAAGGATTCAGCCATTACCTCTTTTTTTTCAGCCATTATTTCTTTTTTTGGGGAGGGTACTGAGGATTGACCTTAGGGGCACTCAAACTCTGAGCCACATCCCCAGGCCTATTTTGTATTTTATTTAGAGACAGGATCTCACTGAGTTGGTTAGTACCTTGCTATTGCTGAGGCTGGCTTTGAACTCATGATCCTCCTGCCTCAGCCTCCTGAGCCGCTGGGATTACAGGCATGCACCACCATGTCCAACTCAGCCATTACCTCTTAATGAGGAAAAGAAAAGGGAGAAAATCAGGAAGATAGAATGGATTCCTATTCCAAAAGGAGACAAAGACAAGCCTCTCCTATTAGGAGACACAATGAAAACAGAGCCAATGCCCCCACCCACCCACACGCACCAGGAGTCTTTGGGCCTTTGGTTGTAGAATGACTGGGGGGGGGGGCTCATGATTCAGGGGTCCAAGCGATGTCTTTGAACTAGAGGCCATATATGAAACTGGCAAATCATTGGTGTACAAAGAATATTCAGAGAGTAACAGCATTGGTGAACACAGGAACTGAGTATAAATTGATATATGGTAATCCTGACAGATTCTCAGGTAATTAACTGCTATTGGTAGAGATGAGGGAAAAACAGTGAGAGTCCAAGCTGCAATGCTGATGTGGTGGCTTGGATGACTCTCACCCACCCACTGCCCAGTGTTCATAACTCCCATTCCTGAAAACATTGTAAGTGCTGATATCCTATGGGGTAAATGCCTATAGATTACTGTAGGAGAGTTGTTTGCATTGCTGGAAGATTAAGCATGTGTTCACTATAAAGCCAATATTAAGGGGGCATAAGAAACACCCCCTGTTGTTTTGCCTGCACCCTGCTGAATTGTCTCCACCAAACATTATTGGCTCCCTGGTGGCCATCAAGAGACAATGGAGACCACATATGAATTGGCTAAAGTAAACATTTACTCAATCTATTGTCCTTTTAGCTGCCCTTTGTGGCTGGTAAGAAAGCAGATTGGAACCTGCCTCATGACAGTGGACTACAGGGAATTAAATAAGGTGATCTCTCTACTTTATGTAGCTGTTCCCAACAAAGCCACTATTCTAGAAGAACTAAGTATGCAGGTGGGAACATATCACTGTGTGCTGGACTTTGCTAATGCCTTCTTGCCTTCATGAGGAAGGCGGAAAATGGGTATTTATGGTGTTACCTCAAGGATATCGCCATTGCCCCACCTTGTGTTTTGGTACAGTAACAAAATAGTCGCCTGGTAAGAATGTATCTATCACATCTGATCATCAGACTCTCTTTCAGTGTTCACTGAGGCTGCACCCACATTCTGACTCATTTGCAAGGGAGAAGATAGGTGATGAACCCCAACAAAGTGCAGGACCCTAGCTTATTAGTGAAATTCTTGGGTGTTGTTTGGTCAGATAAAATAAAGGTTGTACCTTAGGCTGTGATAACGTTCAGGTGTTTCCACTGCCCAACACAATAAAACAAATAGAAGAATTCATGGGGTTATTGGAAAACTTTCATCTTTCATCTGTCTCAGTTATTATGACCCCTACATAATTGGAACTGGACTGACTGGCATACTGAGGTATTTAATCAGGCCAAATGAAAGAACAGTAAAATAGGCACAAGCCCTTGGAACACAATACACATCAAAACCTGCAGAGCTTACCACCCATGTCATTCTACATGACTTTGGATGGGGCTTATGTTAGTGGATTAAGAGATCTAGGACCCCTAGTGGATTTTGGTCACAGTTATGGAAGGGAGCAGGGGAATAATATGGCTTGTTGGAAAAACAACTACATGCCACTTATGCTGCCTTTTTGCCACAGAGACCATCACTAGAGAAGCACCAGTCAAGATCATACAACTAATGAAGATAGATAGATGGAGAAAGCCCCAGAACAGGAAATCACCATTTGGCTATGTTGTATATTAAAGCATGCAGGACAAAAGTCTATGTTGGTAGCTGTGACACACTGGATACTACCCATAAAGAGTCTAATGGTGTTGCTACATGCCAGAACTGTCTTGCCTGCTCTCATGCTACTCACAATGGCTGGATGCCACCAAAGGGCATATCAAATGAGTTCCTGTCCCTCTTCAACGATGGCAAATACACTACATTGGTCCTCTCCCATTATCAGGAGGGGCCAGATATGTATTGACTTGTGTGGACACAGTTACAGGCTTGATAAAAGCCTTTCCCAGCAAAAGAGCAAATAAAAAGGCAACTATGAAGAGCCTGATCCAGCTGAGTGTCATATATTGCACATCACAGGTAATTAGGAGTGACCTAGAACTCATTTCACAGCCCATGACATACAACAGTGGGCTCAAGATCAGAACATATTATGGATTATCTACTGCCATCCAATTCAACAGGAGGCAGATTAAATGAAAGAATGAATGGCCTGCTGAAACAAGTCTTAAGGACTAAAAATAACTCTATGGCGGGGGTCAGGGGGAGGGACTGCTCTTCTGTCTGATGCACTGAGGACACTAGATAAGAAACCCAGACCTCAGCAGTCTGCAGCTATTTCTATGCTATCTATCTTACCCACACTTGCCAGCCCTCAGGTTATACATAAAGAACATTTTCAGTGGAAAATATGCACTGAATATTTTCTTAAACCAGTCAGGGTCACAAGTAACAACTTGTTGCTGGCTCCTTAATATGTCACATTGGAGACAAGGTCATGGACTGTACAAGTAAGCCCCTGTTGGTTTGCCTTACTGATCCCTTGTGGGGAAGGAGGCAGAAGAATATCTAAATTTTCAAGTAAAGCCTTCTGTTTTGGGAATCTGGCTTTCACAAGTACAGTTGATGATACCTTCAGTTGTTATCATCCAAGGAACACTTTGTATAAGTTTATGACAGTTATATATTCAAGAGGTTTCTCATTTTTTCTATAACCTAAAGTACAGATAGATTATTCTGATACACTTTCCCAGATAAGCCTAACACAAGATCATACTGTATACTGCCTCATGAAGCTAATTTGCCACTATTGGTGCTCATTAAACATTTGTCATATTCTCCATAGATCAGCAACAAGGAACCTATTCCTGGACTGGGTGACAGAAGCTACATATCATGTCAACTAGACTGACAATTGGATCTGCTCAGAACTCCCTGTGACTGCAGCATAAGGATTTCCCTGGGTAGTCCAACCTGCAAATGAGATGGAATGGACTTGGATAAACAGAACTGGACTAAAACACAATACCTCTTACACTGTAACCCAAGTGTCTAAACAAATCAGTGTTATCTTAATCACCTTAGTTGCTTGCTGATATGTTCTTGCTTTTTGTTCTGCTATTTTAAGATATGGTTGCAATGTGCCTCTAGAGCCCTATCCAGAAGGATTCACAGAAGACATGGGGCAGTATATAATTGTGAGGGACATTAAGGGGCTTCCAAGGCACTGGAGGGGTAAGGTGTTGGGAAGAAACTAATCGGTGCCTAGGAAAGCTTGCACTGAGATAAGAAAGACTCTAAAGAACATGAAAATAAAGGAAATGGAGAGGGGAAGATGGCTACTTTTCTTATCTCCAATCTTTAGTCGAGAATAAAAGTTAGGTGACCTTGATTGTAAAGTAGAAGAACTACTCATAAGATATCTGAAGAAATCCATCTGCACAGTGGGCATGCAACCTGTATCACATACTCTTCCTCTGTTGTATTCGAGCCTGCCCTTGCCAAGGAGTGCATGAGTAATAAAATGTCCAAAACCTCTCCACTAAGTACTTCAAGTTCTTGCTTTATGTTTGGTTAACAGTATGTTTGGGGCATTTGCAGCACTGGTGAATTTTCTGAGTGGCCCAGATAGTGACAAACATGAAGGGTACTGGGGCTGGGGTTGTAGCTCAGTGGTAGAGCACCTGTCTAGCATGTGTAAGACACTGGGTTCAATTCTTAGCACCACATATAAATAAATAAAATAAAGGTCCATCAACAACTAAAAAAATATTTTAAAAAAAATCATGAAGGGTACCTGTACATGAGCTCTTGTGATTTTCTCTGAAGGATACAGCAAGTTGTCCAATTTCAGTCTTTTGGCTTGTTGAAGAGGGTGACTTGGTTGTAGTAATTCCAAGTTAGAAAAATGAAGAAAAAATTCAGAATGATAGTCAGATGTAGGAAAAGATAAAGGGGAAAAAAAGGAAAAACAACTGAAAGAATTTAGGACTCAGTAAAGTTTGCTTGTAAAGAACAAAGCCTCAAAAAGACAGCAAACAAGCTGGGGATGTAACTCAGTGGTAGAGCCCTTGCCTAGCTTGCTCCAGGCCCTGGGTTCAGTTTTTAGTCTGGGGGTGCAGGGGGAGACAATAAGAGGACTAAAATCTAAACACTGGTGCATTAGAGTTTTCTACTGAAACTCTATAGAGACTCTAAGTCTCTAGATTGACCCCAATTTCTACCAAATACAATCAACTTGGTGTCACAAGAAAAGAGGTGTCTCCTAAGAAAGGTTCAAGGAGTTCCCAGAGAGAAGGGGGAACTCAACTAGGAACAGAGAGGGGTTCTTGGCTACATGCCAGTCAAAGGCATAGACAGATTTACTTCAGGAAATAGATACAAATTCAAGGGAGAATGAGAGCCATCTCAAGAGAGAGATGCCTTTGGGATAAAACGAGGAATAAACATTCAAGGAAGAATCTAGGCCATTTTGAGAGTGAGACATGTGTATTCCCAGCTCTTCTTTTGAAGGAAACTTGGTGAGAGGTGGGTATGGAAAGGTAAGTAGGAACAATGTCAGTGTGGTGATATTAAGGTAGATTCTGGTAGATTCTGTTCAGTCTCAGGATCCTCAGGCTGCTGTGGTTTTCATTATCAATAGATTGCAATGGAAGGTTCCCTAAATTATAAGTTCCTCAAGATATCTCTCTCTTTGCTCACTCTAATTATTGGGGTAATAATTAATAGTGCACAAATAGATTTATCAGAAGTAACAGGTCTGGAATAAAGACAGGCTTAAGAAGAGAAAGAGAGGCTTAGGAGGTGACAGGTCTGGAAAAGTATGCAGAAGTTCTGAATAAAAATCCCATTTCTAATCCTTCCTTTATGTCTCCTTTCTACCTATTTCTTATTTCTTCTACCTTACCTCATTACCACTCTCTGAGAGTTTTCAAAAAAATATTTTTTAGTTGTCAATGGATCTTTTATTTTAATTAATTGATTAGTTAATTTATTTATATGTGGTGCTGAGGATCAAATCCAGGGCCTCACACATGCAAGGCAAGTGCTCTACCACTGAGCCACAATTCTGGTCCTTGATCCTTTAATCTTAAGGGTTGATGAGGGCGAAGGACCATCTTCTATGCCTGCTTCAGGCCAACAAGAGACCATGATCCCACATAGCTAAGGATTGAAATTCTCATCCTAACTGATGTGAAGGACATAAAGAGACACGGGTCTCATTTGTGGGATGAGTTGGAATTCTTGTACTGCCATACTCTTAATGTGGAATTATTATAATCTGAATGACACAAATGTTGTCATGATTAAGAAGGCAAGGGCCAATAACAGGAGTAAGAGCATAGCAGGTCCTGATGGTGGTGACAGTTGAAGATAGTCAGGTGAGCTTGAATATTATTACTTTATTTTGTCCTGGAGATTGAATCCAGGGATACTTTAACACTGAGTTAAATACCCAGTCCTTTTTATTTTTATTTTTTATGTTGAGATAGGGTCTCACTAAGTTTCTGAGGCTGGCCTTGAACTTGTGATTCTCCTGCCTCAGCCTCCTGAGTTACTGGGATTACAGGTGTGTGCCCCCATGCCCAGTTAATATTATTACTTTTGACATATGCATTGCTTTATAGTCCAGCGTTCATGTATAAGAAGGTAAGGAGTTGGGGCTGGGATTGTAGCTCAGTGGTAGAGCGCTTGCCTCGCATGCGTGAGGCCCTGGGTTCGATCCTCAGCACCACATACAAAGCAATAAAATAAAGACATTGTGTTCATCTACAAATAAAAAAAAAAAATCTTTAAAAAAAAAAAAAAAAAAAAAAAAAAGAAGGTAAGGAGTAAAAATAATTAGGGTTTCCAAAATAAAATAGATTCCTAAGGGACTGACTCTTGATGTAATAGAGTAATTCTCAGCTAAAAGTTAAAGTTACACAAGAATGAAAAGAAGTAAGATTCCTGGTATATGGTATAAAGGGGAACCTAGCTTAACTAGGCTTTCTGGTTTTATTTATTTTTTAACAAGATATAGATCTTTCAATGGCCCATACAAATAAGAACTTTTTTTCATTTTGGTGACATGTGGTCTGGACCTGTAAAACCTCAAGGGAGACAGGTTTAATTTTATAGTATTTTATAAGGACTCAAAAGTTTGGGGAATCAGTGTCATATCCTATTTATCCTGTGATCCCCAAAGTAGGAGAACCATTATAAATTAAAAGAGGTAGCCAAAGTCAGAAGACATCAAATTAAATAACTTAGGTAGGGAAAGTGCTTAATGGCTCCATGAGTATGGCTCTCTCTTTTTTAACCCCCACAGTAGTACACTTGTCTCTGGTTGTGCTTCCCTGCTGGGTGTCCAAGACGACATAGGTAGTCTTGTGGATATAGGCAAACATATTTTTCTACAATTTTTGTTAAGATCAATCAAGGCTCCTCCAGGGTTGCTCTTAGGGACTTTGAGAAGGAACATTTGACTCCTTTCATCTTTTTCCTCGACCCGTCTGTCAGGATGGGTCAGTGTCTGGCTGGCCACATGGCTTTCCTTGGAAGCACTGGGGACTTTCCCATCTTCAATGACCTTGCTTTTTGCAGAATATTCATTAGTGGCTCCTAGTCTCTGAGCTCTTCACAATCCCCCTGATTCGGAGGTAGGGTGACTTATCAGAGTTGTAGGGCCCTTAGAGGAGTCCTGTCATTCCCTGGGTCCTATTTGATCTTAGAGGGCAAGGGCCAAAATACTGGCTGCCTTTTTCTTTAGCCCTTTTATTTCCTGATGTCTCTCCAACTCTCATTTTTTGAATACTCAGGAGGTCGGTTCCACCAGTCCTTTTTAATGAATAGGATTAGTATTACAGCCTATCTGTCTTGCAGGTGGTGACTATCATCTTAAAATACTGTTTAGATTATTCTGTTAAAAGTTGTACTTCTGGGGCTGGGGTTATGGTTCAGTGCTAGAGTGCTCGCCTAGCATGCGTAGTAAGGCACTGGGTTCGATCCTCAGCACCACATAAAAATAAAATAAAGATATTGTGTCCACCTACAACTAAAAATTAAAAAAAAAAGTTGTACTTTTGTAAAATGCTAACAGGTGACAGTTTAAAATTTCTACAAGGAAAATGAAAAACAAATCCAGTTTGCATAATAGTTCTAAAAATATTAGATGACATAAATAAATCCCCATGTAAATTTTACTCTTTACAGATGATTGTTGTTGTTTTTGTTGTTGTTGTTGTTGTTATTATTATTATTTTCTTTGGGTTACCAATGCCCAATTTTTTAATAATAAAAGCAGCATGGTTTGGAATGCCAAGTGTTTGGGTATATTTAATTATTATTATTTTTAAAAGATTTTTTTTAGTTGTTGATGGATCTTTATTCATTTATTATTTATATCTGGTGCTGATGATCGAACCCAGTGCCTCATGCATGCTAGGCAAGCGCTCTACCACTGAGCTACAGTCCCAGCCCTATTTAATTATTTTTTGTTTAAGATGATGGTCATAAAACAATTATGAACACACAAATATAAACCTAAAAAAGTTGTCATTACTAGTAATTTGAGTTTGGAGGAATCGGATTGGTAAAGTGTCTTTTTAAAGCTTTCGCATTGTAGAAGACTTATATGCTTGGTAAACACAAATATATTTAACATAAAAATACCAATAGTAATCAGCATCACATTTATGGGTCCTTTATATATATATATATATTTTAATTAATTAATTTTTTTTAGTTGTAGGTGGACAGAATATCTTTATTTTATTTTTATGTGGTGCTGAGGATCGAACCCAGTGCTTCACACGTGCTAGGCGAGCACGCTACCACTGCGCCACAATCCCAGCCCCGGGTCCTTTATATATTAACGCAGCTGTTGGAACAAAATGTAGAATCTCAAATTTAAAAGTATGGTAAGATAACTATAATTACAGGTCTATATAGGTTAACAGCATTAATAAAATCAAAGGATAAGCTGGGCATGGTGGCTCAGGGGGCTGAGGCAGGAGGATCGAGAGTTCAAGCCAGCCTCAGCAAAAGTGAAGTGCTAAGCAACTCAGTGAGACCTTGTCTCTAATAAAATATGAAAAAGGGTTGGGGATGTAGCTCAGTGGTTGAGTGCTGCTTAGTTCAATCCCTGGTACAAAAATAAATAAATAAATAAAAAATAGCTTCAGACCTCCCAGGCTTAGGAAACAGCATTAATGATAAGAAATACACTTGTTGGGCTGAGATTGTAGCTCAGCGGTAGAGCGCTTACCTTGCATGCGTGAGGCCCTGGGTTCGATCCCCAGCATCACATACAAAACAATAAAATAAAGACATTGTGTCCATCAACAACTAAAAAAAAAAAAAAAAAAAGAAATACACTTGTTATGTGATATACAAGTGCATCTCATTTTTGCAATAGTAAAACATTTATTTAGTCAAAGCAAACAGATGTAAGCCAGGTTGTAAATGGCAGAGAAGTTAGAAAAAAAAAATCTGAATGGTACTAAATACAAAAAGCAGAAATTTTAAAATGTTTCATTAAACAGTTTATATGTTTAAGGTACAGATACAATGTATAAAAGAGGGAACTTATTGGTTATCTTGCATTTACTAGACCTACATACCTTTAATTTTAATACACTCTTGTATAATATTTAGACAAAGCTCAGTTACACAGCATCTTTAGGTCATAGATGTGTTCGAGTGTGGTGTGTATTCTCAGATATATAGGGTATTACACATCATAATAACCCAAAATATTAGTTATTAATTTAATGAGAGTTATAAATTGGTCATTTAAAGTCTGTAAAACAGACACTTGAATAAATCTTGACTCTGCCGGGACTTTTTATTTTGTTTGTTTGTTTTAAATCTGGAAAGATAAAAAACTTTAAAGATCCAGAAAGGTTATACCACTGAGCTACATCACATGCCACCATGCCTGGTTTAGTAAGTTTTCTTTCTTTCTTCCATTTGTTCCTTTTTATTATTATTTGGGACTGGGCATTGAACCCAGGGTCTTGAACATGCTAGGCAAGAGCCTTTTTACGGAGCTATTGCCCCAGCCCACAGTATGTTCTTAAAGTTATCAGAAACCTGTACTTCGGAGTCATTTCCATGAATCTCCTTAAAGAGATTATAGCAGCTTGCAAAAGCTTTTATGAAAGCATCAGAATAAAACAATTAACTATATGGATGACAAAAGACAAACTGGCCATGTTTAAGGATCTGATGAGAGTTCATTACCAGGCAATTCGCAGGGAAATGTGATTATTTCTGTGACATACAATATTTTAAGATAATAAGTAGAAATCATGGATAATAACATTATACTATGACATATCAGATCTCTAGGAGTTTTATGATTTTGGAACATTTATATTAATAATATGTATCCATACAAATAGAAAGAAGGTTTAGCATCACTTCTCTCTTAACAATGCTTCTAATATAGTTTGGGATATTATATTAGGCTAATTAGTTTAGCAGCTCTCTTTTTATAAGGAGAAAGAAAAATCCTTTGATTTTCCATGGTGCCTCTGGAAAATGCCAAAGTTAAATCAAGGTCAAAAAGACTTCACTTAGGAGTGATGTCAGGAAGATAGCTAGCAAGAAGTGCCTGGCATTTCCCTCTCCACAACAAAAAGCAAAATAAAGAATAATAAAAATAAAAATAAATTTAATAAAGAAAAGAATAGCTATTTCACTGGAGCAGTTGAAGTGCATCACGATAGTGCAGTAGGGGTAGAGCAGAGACTATGGGACGCACAGAGATATACAAAGGCTTTCTAAAGAAGGAAACTATATAACATCTACATCTTAAGATCAATTCTGAACCAAAAGGGACTTATTTACTGTAGAAAGAGTAAGCAGGAGACCCTAGGAGTCCTCATTTATATCATAAACATGAAATATTTGATTGTGGAGAAGCCCTCAAAGATTCTGAGCCCAATTTGGGTAGTTGCCAGATTACCACTCTGCAAAATTCTATGAGAGAAAGAGCCCAGCCATAATGTACTCTCCCCAACCCAGACTCCTGCTGCTCTACATCATCTTGGAACTCTGCTTACCTGGGGCCCTGTGAAGTAGCCCGGCAGCTGCACCCAGTAGGTCAGCCAATCTAGCCATTTGAACCAACTAGGTGACCCCATCCAATCTCCCACAGCCTAGGGAAGTACCTGGTCAGCCAGACTTGGCCTGTAGAGGTCCCCAGACAATAGTAGGGAAGCCCAGCTGTCCTGGAAGCAGCAGGGCACCTCCACTTACTAAACCACAACCCAGGGCAGCAATTGAACAGACTTCTTTGAGTGGCTCAGCCCACTTGAGAGCCCCCTGGAAGCAGCTGAGCAGCCCCACTATGCTCCTGCAGCTTCAATAAGGATTTCACTGCAGTCTCTTTTCAGAAGGTCAATTCACTGAGGCCCCAAGAAACAGGTAAACAGCCCCCTTTACCCACTCTCCTCTCTAGGAAGCAGCTGGGAAGCCTGTCTTGAGCAGGTAAGCCCCCAGAAGTCCAAGAAAGTCACTCATATAGTTCTTGGACACTGACTGGTGCTCCATCTGGACCCACTGGTCTGACCATAGCCCCGTGGGACATGTAAACATTGACAGGGACCCCACCTCATTACCAGGCATGATGAGTCCATACATACTTGGGGTCCTGCAGCAGCCTGCCCCCATGTAATCCTAGGAAACTGATGGGCAGTTGGCACCCTCAGCAGGATACATCATTCCCAGAGCTGCTAGTGAACCTGCCCTACCTTAGAGAGCTGAATCCCAACTGGTGGAGCAATCCAACGACACTGTGGCCTAGGCCTGAATAGACATTGCCAACAATTACAGTGGAAAAAGTTACAAGGAACCTCACCGAAGCACCCACCTTGAACTAAACCTGACACAGTGGAATCATCCAGCACCCTAGGACATATTACCTGGAGAAAGATTTTTTTTTTTTTTACTATGAAAGCTACCTTATAAAATTTGTAGAGGTAACTAATCTGACCAACACATAAATACCAATATAGTGAAAAAAGAAGCATGAAAAAACAAAGGCCTCCAAAGTTAAGCAATAACTCTCCAGTAATAGCATCCCCCCACAAAATAAAAATCAATGAATTGTCTGAAAAATAATTCAAAATTAATTAAAAAAATTTTGGAGGGGGGGTACCAGAAATTGAACTCAGGAGTACTTGACCACTGAACCACATCCCCAGCCCTATTTTATGTTTTATGTAGAAATAGGGTCTCAATGAGTTGTTTAGCACCTCGCCATTGCTGAGGCTAGCTTTGAACTCATGATTCTCCTGTCTCAGCATCTCAAATTGCTGGGATTACAGGTGTGTGCCATCGCGCTGGCTCAAAATTAATTTTTAAGGAAAAGATTTTAAAATATAAGAGACTATAAACAGATTATTCAAATAAATTAAGAAGAAAATTCATGACATGAATTAGAAATTCAGCAGATACTAAGAACCAAATTGTGGCACTAAAGAACTGAATAAATGAAATTAAAAAATACAATTGAGAACTTCAACAGCAGATTATTTTGAGCAGGAAAAAATAATTTCTGAACTTAAAGACAGACTTTTTCTTCCTTTTCTGGTGGTCCTATGAATTGAATCTAGGGCTTTGCGTGTGCTAGGGATGTGCTTTACTAGTGAGCTACATCCCCACATCCTTAACCCTTTTAATATTTTATTTTGAGACAGGGTCTTGCTAAGGTTGTCCCTGAATTTATATTCCTTCTGGTTCATTCTCTCTATTAGCTGGGATTACAGATGGGTACTACCATGCCTGGCTTGAAGGCAGATCTTTTGAAATAATCTGGTCAAACAAAAAGAAAGAAAAATGTTGAAAAGAATGAAGAAAGCTTTCAAGATTTATGGAATACCACTAATGGAGAAAATTTTACATTATGAGTTTCAGAAGGAGAAAAGAAGGGGAAAATCACAGAAAATCTATTTAATTACTGAAAACTTCCCAAATCATAGGAAAGATACTGACATCTAGATCAGGAAGCTTACAGGATTCCTAGTAGATTTGGCCAAAAAGAATTCTCTTTAAAGCATATTATAGTCAACTGTCAAATATACAATACAAAGAGGAAATTCTAAAAATAGTAAGAGAAAAGTGTTAAATCACATAAAATGGAATCCACCCTAGACTTTCCATACAACTTTCTCCAGAAATCTTGTAGGCCTGGAGAGAATGAGATCATAAAGTCAAAGTCCTGAAAGGAAAAAAAAAAGGATTAAAAAATACTATCACCAGAAATGCCAGTAATACTACCACCTGAAGAAATGAAGAAAAATAACTGCTTTCCAAGAGAAACAAAACTGAAAGAATTGCTCGCTAACATACAGGGTCTACCAAAAAAATGCTTATGAGAGTTCCACACATGAAGCAAAAAGATGATAGCTACAACCTTGACAACAAGCAAAAGCAAAAACTCACTAGTAGAACAGACATACAAAAAGAACGAGGATCAAACCTGTCAATATATAAAATCACCAAACCACAAAGATCACATGAGACAGATAGATAGAGAGAGAGAGAGAGAGAGAGAGAGAGAGAGACAAAAGATGTACAACCAGAAAAAAATTATCAAACTGGTAGAAGTATGCCTTTATTTATCAATAATAACCTTGAATATAAATGAATTAAATTCTCCAATTAAAAGATCTTTAGCTGAATGAATTAAAAATACAAGATCTAATGATATGCTGCCTACCAGAAACTCACTCCACCAGTGAAGACACAAATGGACTAAAAGTGAAGGGATAGAAAGATATACCATGCAAATGGAAACCAAGAGTTGGCAGGAGTAGCTATATTTCTATCAGACAAAATAGACTTTTAGTCAAAACCTACAAAAACAGATAAAAGGATCACTATAAAGGAATCAATTCAACAAAAGGAAATAACAGTTGTAAATATATATGTATCCAATGCTGAAGCATACAAGTGTGTAAAGCAAACACTGTTAGATCTAAAAAGAGAGAAGGTTCTAATGTGCAATGATAGTTGGGGACTTCAATACCTCACTTTTCTTTTCTTTTCTTTTTTTTAAATATATTTTCAGTTGTTGATGGACCTTTATTTTTTTTTAATTTATTTATATGTGGTGCTGAGAATCGAGCCCAGTGCCTCACGCATGCTAGGCAAGCGCTCTACCACCAAGCCACAACCCCAGCCCTCACTTTTCTTAATGGACAGATCATCTAGACAAAAATATCAAAAAAGAAACATCAGCATTAAACTATACTATAGATCAAATGAACCTACCAGATATTTCCAGAGTTTAATCCAACACCTGCAAAATACACATTCTTCTTATCAGCACATAAAAATTCTCCAGGTAAACTATATATTACATCACAAACAAGTCTCAACAAATTCATAATAAGTTTAAATAATAACATGTATCTTATCTGACTACAATGGAATAAAACTGGAAATCAAAAAAAGGACCTATAGAAAAATAGATGGAAATTAAACATTTTCTTAAGTGACCAAGTCAATAAAGAAATCAAAATAGAAAGTGAAATTTTCTATAAACAAATGAAATTTAAAGTCAGGCCTGGTGGTGCATACATGTAAATCTCAGCAACTCAGGAACCTGAGGCAGGAGGATGGCAAGTTCAAGGCCAATATTCACAACTTAGCAAGCCCTGCATGAAAAAATGGGAGTGGGGCTGGGCATATATCTCAGTGTCTCAGTGGTAGAGCACCCTTGAGTTCTATCCCCAGAGAGAGAGAGAGAGAGAAATAACATACCAAAACCTATGGGATACAGCAAAAGCAATACTAAGAGATAAATTCACAGCAGTAAGTGCCTACATTAAAAGAGAGAGAGAGGGACAGTGAGTGGGCGTGGTAGCACATGCCTGTAATCCCAGTGGCTCAGGAGGCTGAGGCAGGAGGATTGCATGTTCAAAGCCAGCCTCAGTAATTTAGCAAGGGCTCGAGTAACTTAGATCCTATTTCAAAATAAAAAATAAAAAGGGTGGGGGATGTGGCTCCACAGTTAAGTGCCCCTGGGTTTAATCCCCAGTACCAAAAAAAAAAAAGTATGAAATTATGGCATTTGCTGGTAAATGAATGGAAACAGAGAAACTCATGCTAAGTGAAATCAGACTGAGAAAGTCAAAGGTCAAATGTTTTCTCCCATATGCAGAAGCTAGAGAGAAATAAGGAGAAAAAAAATGGCAGGGTGGTAGGGTGAGAATCTCATGAAAATGGAAGAGAGACTAGTGGAATAGAGGAAGGGTACTGAGGGGGAAGAAGGAGGGATGGGAAAAGAGAGAAACTGGAATAAAATTGATTAAATTATGCTATGTATCTATGTTAATACACCATAGTGAATTCCACCTTTACGTATAAAGCACCAAAGAAAAAACAATAAACAAATAGAAGATAGACCAGTAAAGTAGAGGAAGGGAAACAGGGGAAGGGAGAAGGGGAAGGACAGCAGAATTACTGAGAATTGAAATGGAGCAAACTATATTCCATGAATATGTTACAATGAACTCCATGTCTATGTATCTATAATGCACTAATAAAAACATTAAATTTACTTTTAGCAAGGTGCCAGGTACAACAATGCAAGACTTACTAGTTGCTGTGGTTTCCATGTGTCTTCTCAGAGTTCACATTTTGGAAACTCAGTCCTCAAAGTCATATGTTAATGATATTAGAAGTGGGGCCTTTGGAAGGTGATTAGAATTAGAAGAGGCCATGAGGGCAGGGCTCCCATGACAGCATTAGTGGCTTTATTATAAGAAGAGAAACCCAATTTAGCATGCTTGCTCTATCTTGCCATATGATGTCCTCCACCATGTTATACTGCAGTAAGAAGCTTCTCAACAGATACCAAGCAGATGCTGAAGCCATACTCTTGGACTTCCAAACTTCCAGAACCATAAGTTAAATAAACCTCTACTCTTTTTTCTTTTTTCTTTTTGGATAATAGGGATTTAACCCAGGAGCACTTAACCACTGATCCACATCCCTAGCCTCGCTTTTAAAAGTTTTTTTTTAATCTTTGAGACAGGGTCTCACTAAATTTCTTAGGGCCTCACTAAGTTGCTGAGGCTAGTCTCAAACTTTTAATCCTCTTGCCTCAGCCTCCCAAATTGCTAGGATTACAGACATGAATCACCATGCCCCACTATAAACCTCTATTCTTTATAAAATAGTATCTGGACTCTGATATTTTATTATAACAACAGAAAACAGACTTAGACACTAGTTTATTATTTTTTTAAAGTTCATTCCAAGTTTGAGCTTTGAACAGATTGAACAAATGAAGGTTATCACTTATATGGCTAATGTTGTTTACCAATATTTATGGAATAGACTAGATTTTTCATTTCCCAGTTTTCTTCCAAGTACAACTACTCCCTCCTTCTTTTTTTTTTATGAATTAAGCCACTCGGCCAGGCTTTATTGGAAGGCGAGCCCTCGGACC
>CM053403.1:109167559-109182591 GCA_028644305.1 Xerus rutilus | reverse complement strand
AGCGGGAATAGGGGCGTCGAGAGATGGGGGTGCGGCCGGGGCATTGGTCAGGCAGGGAGGCAGGGAGCATCTGGTTGTCAGTCATGTTGCTGGAATGTAGAAACATCATCTGCGGGTAGGAACAGAAGCTTGGGAGAGATTACTGATTAGCAGAAAAAGAAGGGGGGCTGCCGAGAAATTTTGAGTTTGGTGGGAGTCCAGCGCGATTACTCCCTCCTTCTGATGAGAATAATTTCCCCAAAGTTTGCCTTTCAAGGAGATGGGCCTCAGATCCTAGAGGAAACAGAGTAGGAAATGTATATCTCAAAGGCACAAAGAACAGATACATGTTTTCTCCAAGAAAGAGTTTGGGGGCTTATTTGCCTATGGTCAGAAATCAGTTTTATGAATGCTGTGGACTAAATTTAAAGCAAATGACGGAGGAGACATTTAGCAGCTATCTGAATATTTCCAAAGACCCTCTGAGTAGACAAAATACCTGGTCTATATCTATTTTATTTACCCCTCAGGTAGTTGCTTCTGGGGGACCCAGACTCCTGAGAGCAGGGGTACCTAAGATGAAAGTGATGAGAGGTTGGAGTGAGAAGGAAAAAAGTCTGGCAATGGTGGACAGAGAGATGCAGGAGGTAGGGTTTGAAAGGTGATTCTCAAGAATTTAAGAGAACTGAATAGAGGATAAACGGTAGTGAAACGAGGAAGGAGGAGCAGAAGTGATGGGAAGGAAGAGGGCTTAGGGAAAGCATTTTGGAGAGAGCTTAGTATCCCAAAGAAGTTGATGAAGTTCCAAATTATCTGCAGCAAACCATGCCAACAATAGGAGGTGAACAGAATTTGCAAAGCATATAGTGAGCAGAGGTTTGAGAAGAGTTGTATAGTTTGGCTCTGAAATGTTCCCCAAGACTCATATATTGAAGGCTTGGTCCCCACCTAATGGCTGTATCAAGAAGTGGAGGAAACTTCAGGTGGTGGGACCTAGTTGGAGGAAGTAGGTCACTGGGGGGTTGTTATTGAAGGACATATCTTGTCTCCAGTTCCTTTCTTCCTTTCTCCTTCCCTCCTTCCCCCACCCCTTCCTTTCTGGCTCACATGAGCTAAGCAGCTATTCTCCATCTCACCCTTCCACCTGACTTACCTCAGACCCTTAAACAAAGGAGCCAGCTGATCATGGGCTGAAACCTCCAAAATCATGAGCCAAAATAAATCTTTCCTCCTTTAAGTTGATTCTCTCAGGTATTTTGTCACAGTGATGGTAGGCTGACTAACATAAAGGGGGTTTCAGGTGCCTGAGAAGATCCCATGGGAGGAAGATGATCAAATAGAGCACAGAGATCTTGAAAATAAAAGCTTCTATCAAAGTATTAATATTAGCTTCCAGCAAGGACAACTTCTGACCATAGAGGTCCTCCCCTGCATCCTTTAAAATATCTTATTATCAATTTAGCTGGGACAACTGGTAAATATTTTTGGCATTATTGAACTTTTCTTTAAAATTTTATTCTTTTCCTTTTATATCAAAGAAATATTTATCATATGACTAAAGACCAAAAGCAATACAGCTCTGATGACTTGAAACCAATAAATCTTTTACGGCTTACCCACAGACACAAGAGGTGTCCCAAAAGAGGACTCAAAAGGTATAGCCTTCTGAAAATCCAGCATCACTCCCAAAGACCACCCAAAGAAATCATATTAGACAAGTCCACTGAGATCTGCCAATGGGTGGTAGAATCATTGCAAAGGGTGTGCTACTCACACTTCCGTCTGGCCATATCTGGGGTGTCCCCAACCTGTTGATTAGTGCTTGCATAGGAAGGCCTAAAAATTTGTGCACCACAACAGGTAGATGTCCAAGCCATATTGTAAGGCACAAAAGGGTACAAATGCGGAAGCCATAGCTGTCCCTGGGAGTGAAAGGATAAGTAGTCAATAGTTATACTAAATCAAATTTATCAAGGCAGTCACAATTTAAAAAACAAAGCAAGCTGGGCACGGTGGCACAAGCCTGTAATCCCAGCACTTAGGGAGGCTGAGACAGGAGAATCGTGAGTTCAAAGCCAGCCTCAGCAATGGCGAGGCGCTAAGCAACTCAGTGAGACCCTGTCTCTACATAAAACACAAAATAGGGCTGGGGATGTGGCTCAGTGGTCGAATGCCCCTGAGTACAATCTCCAGTACCAAATAAATAAATAAATAAATAAATATAAAAAACAAAGCAAAACAAAACAATAACCCCTCCCCCTAAACACCCAATGCTAATTCTTACAAATATTTTTCTCCTGCCAATATGAATTTGGAATGGAAGAAACAGAAATTTTTACTATTCTTTCTTGATGGGGCACTACACAGAGATGCAAGAGAGCTGACTTTGGTTAGCACTTTTACCATTTGCCAGATTCTGCCAGTTTCCCCAGGATCCCATCTGCACTTGACAGACCAAGTGGGGTATCCTAGAAATCCTATCTGGGTCATCAAAACTGTAGGAGCAGAAAAACAACTTTTTATCTACTGATTGGGTCACCTCTAACAAAAGGCAGATTGACAAGAGAAAACCAAACAGAAGTTGAGTAACGTGTATATCTCATGAAAGATGAGAGACACCCAGAGGAATGGGTAAAATCTAGAGTGGTGGCTTAGAATTCAGGTTTAAATAACATCTCCAGCTGCAACAAATGAAGAAGATGTTGGCTTAGATAGTTATGGAAGGTACCTGGAAAAGCATGTTGAACAAGGGTAAGATTGGTTACACAGATTTGTGTTGGTGTCTTCTCTATTGATGGAATTGGTAATTTAGGGCCATCCTTCTCCTTCTGGTAGAGAGTGGGAGACATCTTTACAAATGAAAATTTCTCTTATAGATGTAAATTTCCCTTATAAAAAGGTAAACTTCTTTTCTGTTTTCAGACACTCTTTGGTTGCTTGTTTATGAAAATAATCCTTATACCAAAAAGTTGTATTTGGGTGTGATATAGTCTGGTGTTCTACAGTGTTCTTTGGGGGTTGCATATTTTGGTCTTCTACGGTGATGTGGCAGCTCTGAGGTCACCCACAGACTCTTGTAGAAAGGAGAAGTTGGGATTGGTAAGTAGGTGGGATTGACACTACTGAGAAGCAGAAGTACTAAGAAGCCTGGGCTCAGGATGGATTTGGGTCTGACAGTTGAATTGCATCACAGCTCAAGCCTTTACCTAACATTCCCATCTTTGCAGGGTTTGTGGCCTTTTCTACTCCTCCACCCTCAAATCCAGATTCTTTTCCCCCTCTGTCTTTCTTCCTCATTCTTGGCATAGGCTCTGTAGTCTCTGTGATCAGCAGTCCTTTTCCACCCTGCCCAGGTCATCCTTGCATTATTCTGGGGCTGCTGAATCAGGCCCATCCCAATTGGGTCAGCTCTTTGATCATCTGTGGCCTCTTACTCCATGGCAAGAGAAATCCAACCCAACCTAGAAGTGTGGCCACACCTTAGCAGTTGTCTAGAAAATGCAGCTAAGAAGTTAAATTAAAACTAGCCAAAGTACAAAACTATAGTGACTGCAGATCCAGAGGTTACCAGAGTCTGGAAGGCAGAAGGAAGGGGATGATATTGACAGCACAGGGGCACAGGAGAACTTCTGGAGTGCTGTTTCATACAGTGATTCCTCTGACAGTTTGAAGTTATGTGCAGTTGTTAAAAATTCATTAAATTGTACATTTAAAATTGGTAAATTTAACTATATAAAAATTCAGGCTTAAATAACATAAAAAATATAAAAATATAAAAATTATACCTCTGATTTTTTAAAAATGACCAAAATGAAGCAGAGAATCTGTATATTTAAGTTAGCCGATAACTTCAGATAATGAAATGAGTAGGGGTGGGGCTGGGATTGTGGCTCAGTGGTAGAGCGTGCCTCGCATGCGTGAGGCACTGGGTTCGATCCTCAGTACCACATAAAATAAATAAAAATAAAGATATTGTGTCCATCTACAACTAAAAATTATTTTGAAAAAAATGAGTAGGGGTCTATAATTTTGTCCCTTAAGTGGTATCCCTCCTGGTCCTGTTGTATTTGCCTACTTTGCTGACCCATGCACTTGACCAGTGTGAATTCACTACCAGTGTGAATTCACTCAGATTGGCAGTCATTTTTAGAATTAGCAGAGAAGAAGAGATGTTATTTAGTACCAAAATCTGTCAGTTTTTCTACCTCCTAAAAGGAAGTATAATTCAAATAAAATCACTATGATGAGGCCCTTTTCCTTTCAGACAATGGTTGCTAGGGCAGACAGAAAAGGGAATTAGGTACTATATAGGTAGCTCTTTGTTTAGCCAGCACCTTGGTCATGAAAAGGGTCCTAAAGTTACCAGAAGTGTAAAGCCAGGAGACCAAAAGGTGGTAAAGAAAACCGCTGGGAAAGGCTTTATTGAGAAATACGCTTCTGGGCGAATTCTCCCTCCAACAGAGCGAGTCCCGGGGAATTGCGCACCAGCTTCATGGTACAGAAAATTTTAAAGAGCCTGGTCAGGAAGGGAGAGCCTAAGGCAGGAAGAGAGGGGCTATGAGGTAGGAAGAAGAGGTATCTAGAGTCCCGTATCCTCTGGGATTGGTCAGGGGATCCTGATGAGGTCAGAGTCCTTCCAAGATGAGTCAGGAGAAGTCCACTGATTGGTAGGAGGCGCCATTACTGCTTACTTATCAGTGTCTGGTTGGCTGTTCCTTTGTGCATGGGGGCTGCTTGCTGCTTCGTTCCCTGCAGCCTTCGGCGGCGTTCACCTCGCTAACCTAACAAGAAGTTCTGGGGTAGGAAGTGTCAACTTGAGAAGGAGTAGTTTTACCCTTGTTGGGCAGAACAGTCAGCCACAAAATAGGGCAGGCTTCAGGTATATAGCCTAGGACATTCAAAAATCAAAGTGAAGCTGCTATGCTGGCCACTTTAGACTCCCTGATTGTTCATGAACTGAGGCTGGGAGTTGTAGCTGAGGATTTCTGGTTGCTCTGCAGGACAAATTGAGAGAGATCTGGTTCTTTGTCAAAAATAAGAGGTCTGAGAAGCTGGGCAAGAGAGGGAGAGCTGAGATGGGGGGCTGATTATGAGCTCATGGAATTGGTGACTTTTGAAATTGTCTGATGTTTAATTTTAAATGGCTTGTGGCACTTTGATGTCAATTCTTCCAACTCTCCAAACTCTTGGTAAAGTCAAACACTAAGTACCAAATATCATGTCCTTTTATGAATGATCATTGGATGAAATCATGGGAAAGGGCTGACTTCTACATCTGGGGTCAGGGGAGAGGTTCCACAATCCTTGGATGGCTAAAAGATCCATACACTGATAAAGTCCCTAATAAACAATTACAGTGTATAATATTAGTCAGCTTTGTATCACTGTGACAGGGTACCTGAGATAAACAATTTATAATGGAAATGGTTTATTTTGGCTAGTGGTTTCAGGCCATGGTTGTATGGCCCCTTTGCTTTGGGTATTTGATGAGGCAGAACATCATGGCGGAGCCTGTGGTAGAGTAAAGCCACTCACTTCATGGTGGACAGGAAGCAAAAACAGAAAAACAAAAAGCTGGGTTCCAATATCCTCTTCAAGGGCATGGCCCTGAAGACCTAGCTTCCCACTGGGTCCCACCTCTTACTGGTCCCACTGCCTCCCAAGAGCACCACAGGCTGAGGACCAAGTCTTCAACACAGGGGCCTTTGGGGGACACTTCCCAAATCATAGTAAGCACCTATTTTTTGGCCAATAAATATTTGCTGCTGTTATTATTGGGTATGGCCAGCATGAGGTAATGCTTGAACAGTCATAGAATGGACAGAAAAGGGGCTGACAGTATTGGGGAAAGCAGGCAATAAACAAGAAACAAATGATATTAAAATTAGTGATAACTGTTATAAAAGATTCGAGTATAGTGATAAAATAACTAGTTGTGGTGGGGAGGAGGATCTGTTTAGAAAGGGCAGTTAGGAATTTAGCAAAAGTAGGAAGTCAGAGTCAGAGGCAAGTAAGAAACATACCACCTGCCTACTTGCCACCATTTACCTCTTCTGAAACCAAGCTCCTGGAGGGGAAGCATGAAAGACAGGAGATCTTGTACTTCAAGGGCAAGGAAGGGATCACTGAGTGTATTTCATTTGAATTACAAAGGACAGAGATCTCAGCCAACTTCTGGGTTACTGCATTAAAAAAAAAAAGGCGGCTGGACATATAGCTCAGTGATAGTGTACTTCATGTGCAAGGCTCTGGGTTCAATCCCTACCACCCCCAACACTGCAAATAATAATAATTTACAAATAACAATAGCATTAATAACTACTATTAAAAGAGGGTTTAAGTATCTGACTCTATACTTTTAAATACATTATTATATAACCATGAAGAATAGGTTTTATTAGCCTCCATTTTATAGAAAACTGAGGTTTAGTGAGGTGAGGTAAACTGCTTGAGTTCATAAATCCAAGAAAAGTCAAATCTTGGATGACAACCCACATATCTCAGATTCCAGGCATCATGTATAACTAAATGCAAGAATCACCAGTCTTTTCATTGACCAATTCCTTCACTTATTCATTAAAAAATTTATTGAGCACCTATATGTACCAGGAACTAGCAATGCTGCAGTGAACAAAATCTTTGCTCTCGTAGACCAAAAGGAGACACACAGAAATGAGGTGAGCTAAGAAACACACCTTCCAGGTAGTGTAAACATATACACTCATCCAGGTCATATACAGGGTCTTCCTGCTACCAAGGTCGAGGGGTGGTAAATTGCCCTTTAGTGACTTCTTCCTCTTTAATTGGAATTTACTGGGATAAAAACGTGTATAAAAGTAAAGAGAGCTTACAAAGTGATTTCCACCCCCAAGTTTTCATTGCTCCTGAGAGAGTGACTCAGGGCCCCAAATCCTTGGCTTTCAGTATTTCATTCAAAGTTTGAGGCAGAATGGTCTGTCTGGCTCTCCTCCTCTTGAAGTTTTCACCATTGCCCAAGTCCAAGTTGGCTGCCTTTTCTTTCCTTGCTCTTCTGCAGTACTACACTGAGCCTAGAAATATCTGGGACAAGGTTCATTGTCACTATCAGTCTCCATCAGCCCACCTCCTCCCACCAACTCCCTGCAAAGAAAGGCAGATTTCTTCATGTGCTCCAACTAAACATGTTTTTCCAACTTTCCTGGCAGAGGAGTATTTGTTGACGGAGCAAGACCTGACTTGCAGAGTCCTCTCTCAGTAGGGCCAGGATTAAAACAACTTGGAAGGATAGTAAAAGAATTGCTAAAATCACTGTAGCAGAGCTGACTCTGGGGGCTGGGGAAATCCTTCCCATCCTGAGGGGTCTGTTGCATTTACTTCCTGTCTTTGAGACTGGCTTCTACTATGATTTAGCTCCCAGATGGTGCTAAAAACAATCTTCCTCACTCAAAGGAGCTCAGTGCTGTTTTGCCTGGCTGCTATTACATGAATGAGCAGAGCTTAACCAACTGATAATATAAAAAGACTAAGAGGATAGTTATCTTTGATTTCCTCAGGGAACAAGATTTCATTTTACAATCAACGATGCTCATAAATTTTATCCTTATTTCTAATGTTGTACTGCCTCGGCAGCGCAATGAATTAGCACCAATTTTGTATTGTCTGGTTCTTGTCTCCCCCTCACTGGATGGCTCTCTGTTGGTCTGATAACTCCTGGAAGATTCTGAATACTTCTGATGCAAATTATACTGCTGGGGTCCCCCAGGAGTCAACTATGCTTAGAGCTGTGCCAGGCTGTTCGGTATTTCTTGATTACTCTTTAGTCACAGCTAAATAGCACACTCAGGCTCAAAGCATGAAGAAAAAGGAACATTTTTCTGCTACATCTGAAAAATATCTGTCAACAGTCTGCTTACATCACCAGAGCAGAACAAGATAGAGATGAGATGCAGGCAGTGATCTGGACATGGTCTTATCTGGAGGGAAAATAGGGCTTAACATGATAAAATATCTTGGAACATGATAAGATCCCCTTCCTGGTACATCATTTATTTTTTTAAAAAACCCAAGCCTACTAATATATGACTTTATCAGAGAGATTTGTTCAGCTGAAAACCAAGCTATTTTGAGCTGAGGAAAATGAACTCTTAAATTTCAGTGGTATACAGTAAACCTTTGGCATATAAGTAAATCTCTTGGTAAGTTTTTAGGGACACTGATTTTCAGAGGTGATAGGATTAAAGAGAAACCATTTATGACATCATATGGGAAATGGACTTTACACAGTATCCAGCCCATATAGGTGCTAAGTTAATATGTTTTATTTCTAAAATTTATTTATTAAACAAATGCGATGCACTAGACTTTGACAGGCACTACCCTAAGTGCTTTATGACTATTAACTACTATTTCTTCTTGCTTTGAGGTAGTGGTAGAATACATGCTTAGCCTGTATGAGATACCACGAAAGAAGCAAATAAAAGAGCAGTCTGCAAGCCTAACACAGCCCTAAGTATCACCAACCCATATTTTTGGGTTAAGGAATGTTCTTAAGAGTTACCTTCAGGCCCTGAGCTCTGTTCAGTCAGGAGAGTCCCTTGTGTCAAGTATTGCTTTTACCATTTCCTCATTCATTCTTCACAATTCTTCTGGTGCCTCTTTTCACAATTTATGTGCCCTTCAGTACTGCTGCTATTAGGTTGAACCAGATGAAACTGCTGATCTTTGTCCTGATCTCTTTAAAAAACAAAAAAGGGCAATTTCATGTAACTTAGTCTAATAAGGCCTATATTTTATTTTAAGAATGTAGGAAATGGATACTTGGAGTGATTAAGCAACTTGCCCTAACATCAGAGGTAGTACACATAGCATTATCTAGATTCAAAATTCAGTTTGCCTCCTTCTCAATTTCTTAGCATGCTACTTTCAACCAAGTATTAAGAACATGGGCCCAGGAGAAAGCTCCTTGGGTTTGTGATTCAGTTTCAATTAGTAGCTCTGTGACTTTGGGATAAAGACTTTTTCCTGTTCATCAGTTTTCTCATTGGAAAAATGGGGATAATAATATTAATATGATGTTTTCTATTTGTAGGGCTGACTTTCAGATTAAGGAAATCTAAGTACAGAGTTTAGGATAGTGCCTGGCACAAAGCAAGCACTCTGAAAATGTCAAGTATTATCATCAGGTTTCTTTTAATATGGCTTTTCCTGCTTTAGTAAAATATGCCAACACACACACCTCCATTGTCTGCTAATATAATGCCACAGAACTGAGAAACTCAATGGTAGAAGACCTTGTTACAATTCTTTTTTTTTTTTGGCACAGGGGATTGAACTCAGGGGTACTCGACCACTGAGCCACATCCCCAGCCCGATTTTGTGATTCATGTAGATACAGGGTCTCACTGAGTTGCTTAGCACCTCGCCATTGCTGAGGCTGGCTTTGAGCTCGCGATTCTCCTGACTCAGCCTCCCTAAGTGCTGGGATTACAGGTTTGAGCCACCGCGCCCGGCTACCTTGTTACAATTCTAAGTAGGTAGGAGACGAACATGAATCTCAAGGCTGAGAGTCTCCCACAATTTCCACTTCCCTGGAGATGAAAATCCTGTTTAGTTTAACACTACTAGATTCTCATTCTCTCTCTCTCTCTCAGGGGGTGTCACTTCCGAGGAGTATCGCTCTCATTTATCATTCTTGACCCCGAGCCAAGTAGCCTCCAAACAAGGCAAGCGCTGTGAGAAGATAGGAGGGCAATTCTTGTAAATAGTCCCTACATCAATCCTAGCGGGGGCGGAGGCGCGGAAAATTCCACCTAGTTAAAAGCCTAGGAAACAGTGTCAAGTTCAACGTAGAAGTGCCAGGTGAGGAAATCCCCAAGCCCCCTGCCCAGAAACCGCTGCAGGTTGAAGTCACTCGTTCAAGGAGAATACGGGCGTATTAGTTCATTTTAAGGTCGTTCTTTCATCTCAGTGAGCAGTCTGCCCGATTTCCTCCAGAGCTGTCTGGAAGCCACCTTCAACCCCTCTTCCCTGAGCCCCGGGAGTCACCTGGGCAGGGATCGTGGGACCGGGAAGGCTAACGCAGTTCGGCTCGCTGGCTCACTGGCACCGCAGTGGCTTGCACCGCAGCCCCGCGCGGTTCCTTTAAGAGCCGGCCAGGGCCCACGTGATCGTGACGTCAGAGCAGGAAGTGTTTGAGGAAGTCGCTCTTGGTCGGCTGGTTTAAGATTCCAACATTTTAATGTCTTCAGGGGGGTGTCAGAACCCCCAGCTTTGCCGCCCCAGCCCCCATCTCCCCCGCCCCCGGGAGCTTGTCCCTTATCCCGCGTCCCCGCCGACAGGTGAGTCCCAAGGGCGGGCCGGGGGCTCCAGCTGCCACCTACAGCCTGGTGTCCCCTCTGCCCCGGACGGGCTTTCCTTCGTCCCGCTTTCCTTTCCCCTCATTGCAAGTTCTGAAGAAAGTTCTGTGGAGTTTAAAAACCGGGGTTTTCCGGGCGCGGGAGCGTTTCTCTGCTCTGGCCAGGGTGGCTCCAGCCCCAGGTGGGTGGTTTGGGAGACCGCCGTGATTCATTGACTTCTAAAGACACATGTGACCGTGGGGAAGCTCAGAAATAGATTCTCTCTCTGCTCCCTTGGGCAGAAGGCGGGCAAGTCAAGGCGCCCCGCGCAGGAGTCAGGTGGGGGATCCCCTTTCTAGGTCATAGGCTGTGGGGCAGCATCTCCCTTGAGTGACTCTTCCCTCCTGGCTTCCTTGACAACACGGTGGGGGGAGGTTGAGAAAGTCCACCCCAAACCAACCGCACAAACTGGGTTATTTACAAAACAAAAACTAATTCAATTTTTTCTTCGCTCACATGGAAGAGCGATAGTATCTCTTATTTTCTCCATCTCCTTGAACTTAATTTTTCCCCTTAACTTTTAACCTTAACGTTTGTCCTCCACCCCAAATTACTTACAGAATTAGCAGGACATCAACATGAGCTGGTCACCTTCCCTGCCAACCCAGACATGTGGGGCCTGGGAAATGAAAGAACGACTTGGGACAGGGGGATTTGGAAACGTCATCCGATGGCACAATCAGGTAGGGGCTTTCTGCAGCCTGAGCAGAGGAAGCAGAGGAGAGAGGTCGGAGGTGGGAAGATGGTCCCCTTTCATTGCTTCTGTTCTCACTGTTCTGAGTGGACAGAGGAGCTCTGAGTGGACAGGTCTTATGGGAGAGGGAGAAAGGGGCCATGGGAGGGAGCCTCAGGACTACTAAGCTGACTCTCAAGCTTCTATTAACTATACTACTTAAATAAATAGTACAAAAAAATTTAAGCTCTTAACCCCAATTACATCTTTTACATTATGTCCCTGCTAACATTGGAATATCATGCACTAGTACAAAATATGCTGATAAATTTTATAAAACAGACAAATTTAAAGGATGAGAATAATGAAATATTTTTAATATTTTGAAAATTAAAATATTTAAAATATTGACTTATTACGATGTCTCTCCAGTATTGTTTATAGTACTATACAGTACAAAATACACAAGACCTGCTTGAACCTTGTCAACTTAGTGAGACCTAAGTCTCAGACCTAGTCTGAAAATAAAAAGAGTTGAGGGATGTGGCTTGGTGGTAGAGGGCCTCTGGGTTCAATCCCTATTACCAGAAAAAGAAGAAGAAAAAAAGGAAATATATATAACTACTTCGTATTTGTCCTGGTCAGTATAGCCAGGAGCTAGCATTAAAATGGAAGGGCCAGATCATTCCACAGCCCCACTTATATCTTGACTGGGTTACTTCTACACAACCTAGTGCTTCTAGAGTCAGCTTAACTGGAGACATCCTGGTTTCCTTCAAAAAACGTTCTGTCAAAATGTGCCCTGAGTTTGTTATCTCTAACCCAGAATGACCTCTGTCTGCTCTCTGAGCTTGAAAAGCTTTTGCCAGATGGAATTTATTTCTGGCTTTATAGATATGGACCTAAGAATGTGTGTGTGTGTGTGTGTGTTATTCTTTAGTATGATTTTGCCCAGTTCTTCCCCCTTTTCAAAAGCCTTAATCCTTTATTTTTTAAAAAAAAAACAAAGTCTGACTCCCACTCCTGTTGTTTGAGGTTCCCTCACAGCCTGTCTACACTTTGCCTTCTAGCACCTTGGTTTCCAACAGGGTAATCTATCTTATCTCTGGGATAAGCCTCCCTCCCCTCCTTTTACATAAATTCTGACTTTTCCTCCAGCAGTAGCTCTAGGCTACCTCCTCCATCAACCCTTCTTCATAGGCTGCTTCATTCCCTGGGAATTCATTCTTCCATTGAATTCTGTATCTCCACTCATTTGGCATGCCTCATAGACTGACTTTTTGTGTGTAGGAGTGCCATGTCAAGATGGGTCAGGTTTTCGATTTCTTTAGATTTCCCCATAGCGAAGATCTTATATATGTACTAGGTACACAAAATCATTCACTCAGTTGCATCTTTAAGTATTTATTGAATGTCTGTTATGGGTCAAATGATGATTAAAACAGACTTTTTAAGAGAAGAAAAAGAGACATTAATCAACTAATTATAAATGTATTTTGATAAGTGAGACCGAAGACCCATCATGCACTTATACCTTATACCTGAGTAGGATCAGTCAGAAGGTCAGAGGAGGCATCCCCAAGTAAATGGTGCTTCAAGTGGATAGGATTGCAAGGCCAGTGGGACTGGAAGGGGGACCTAGAGAGCAAGATGTGCAACAGGCAGGCAGCTCAAAGGTAGAAGGTGAGAGTCAGACCCTGCAGGGATTCATAGAAAATTTAAGATGAGAAGGTTTAATTTGATCCACAGTGGGGGAGAAGGACCATAGTGATAAAGGCTCATTCTGACTGTAGGGGTACATTGGAAGGGATCTAGGCAGTCAGTAGTGTGCTGGGAAACTTTTGTCAGTCATTAAAACAATAAAAAACAACAAAACAACAACAAAAAAGAAAAACAAACATTTTGTTCCTTAGTATTAACCATTTCCATGGGTTACTTACTCCCATCATGGCCAATTTCAAGCCACCAACAATTGAACAACCAGTTTTTACCAAACTCAGAATATTGCTCAGTTAGCTCTCAGAGACTGATCCCAGGACACCATTGGCACCACTGTAGTAAGGTTGTCTTTGGAAGGAAGTTAGGAAGTCTTTGGAGTAGCCCAGGTGAGAGGTTGGATTGGCTGATAGTGGTGGAGATCATGGTAAGTGGGCAGATTTAAAAGAGATTTTAGAGGTAAAATGAACCAAACTTGGTGGTGGGATAGAAAGAAGTGGAGGTTGAGGGAAAAGAAGGAGCCAGATGTTGACAGACTTTCAGTGATGCTCACTGATAAACCTGCCCAGCCCAGAAAGTTCTCTGCCATCCTGTGGGTAATTCCTCAGTTTGGGAAGCCCTGAGGGTTATCTTGGGTGCACAGGGGAGGCCTTCTATCACTGTCTTAGATCAAAATGTGAGCAGCTGCTCTCTGTAGAATATGCTTCTGTTTAAAAACCTCAGAAGTGCAGCTGAAACACATTAGTATTGGTTATTTAACTCCAGTCAAGCATAATGCTTAACAATGTTCATTTTCCAGTACTTCTGTGGTTTATCTTGTCTGCAAGTGGAAGAAAATTTGTGGTTATCACAGGAGAAATTACCTTAAAAGGCCTAAGCATTGGTATCCATAGTCAGAGAAATGATGTCTATTAATTAGGCTATGCTAGCATTAGGGTAGGTATTATACATCCTTTTATTTATTTTTTTGTGGTGCTTGAGATGGAATGCAGGGCCTCATGCATGCCAGTCAAGTGCTCTACCACTGAGCCACACCTCTAGTCTTATCTCACCTGCTTTATCTCTAGTCTTCACAATAACTTTGAGAGGAAATACTACTGTCTATTCTCATTTTATAGCTGAGTAAACTGAAACACAAAGTGGTTAAGTATGTACCCAAAGAGGCTAAGCTAGTAAGTAAAGAAGCTGGAAAGTGTACAGCTGTTCAAATCCCAGCTATAGACTTTCACCACTATGTTTTCTCCAGGTAGGACCCAGGGATAGGGACCCCTTGGGACCTTCCCAATATTTCATTCTTAGTACTCCTTTGTTCTCCACAGTCAATCCAAACCATTTTAAAGCATTAAGGGAAACACTCTTTGAAGGACAAAATATGTAAATCTTTCTGGTTAAACCAAGAGCTCCCAAGAGTGCATGTTGAGCATTCTTAATCCAAGATGCTCCAAGATCCAGAACATTCTGATCAACCACATGACACCACAAGTGGAATATTCCATACTTGGTCTTGGAACAGGTTATAGTCAAAATGCAGCTGCACTTAAAATACTGTATAAAGTTGCCTTCAGGCTATATGTATGAAGTGCATATGAAACAAGTGAAGTTAGTGTTTAGACTTGCATCCCATCCCCAATATATCTTGTAATATATATGCAAATATTCCAGAATCAGAAAAAAAAATCCAAAATCTGAAACACTTTTGGTCCCAAGTGTTTCAGGTAAGGGATATTCAACCTGTATATCCCAGTGAGGAAGGATGGTATAACAAATGATCCCACCCCTGTTTTCCCAGTTTCTCTGATTTTCCTACAAAGTGTTGGGCCTTGATGGTCCTCGCTATTGGTCTGCCCTTAAATCTCCAGCCCAAGGCTCAGCACAAACCATTTAGCAATGTAATTTAGATAGGCTATATTTTCAGTAAGACCTATTTAGCATACAAAGGAAAAGGAAAAGGAGGTAACTCTGGTGACTTCAGCCTGTAGCGCTTTTTGGGAATAAGCATTCAGGGAAAACAAGTTGCTTATAATCATATAGACTTCGCTTTAAGTCCTGATCCTGAAGTATCACAGTCTTGACTTTGAGTCACAACTTCCCATATGCATTATGAGGTTTCTGAGGTACTGATTCCCTCAGTTTTGGATCTCTAACACAGTCAGCAGGATGTGGGGCAACTGCCCTCTGGGGAATCTGAAAACATCCTAGGATGCCTTGCAAATATATTCTCTTATACTTTGATGTAAAAGAGGCTGGGAAGTACTCCCTGGGGTCCTATGGGATGCTGGTGAGGATGGAGG
>CM053403.1:109142178-109167059 GCA_028644305.1 Xerus rutilus | reverse complement strand
GGGGGGGGTACTAGGGATTGAACTCAGTGGTACTCAGCCACTGAGCCATATCCCCAGAACTATTTTGTGTTTTATGTAGAGACAGGGTCTCACTGAGTTGCTTAGGGCCTCCCTGTTGCTGAGACTGGCTTTGAACTCGTAATTCTCTTGTCTCAGCCTCCCAAAGTGCTGGGATTACAGGCGCAAGCCACCGCACCCAGCTAAAATAACAATTCTTTATATTTGTAAAACGAGTTTCTGAAGGACTTCTTAGACTATTCCTCAAATTTCATCTTGCATTCTGGTCTCCGGAGGAGCCATTGTGAATCTGCCTTTGGTGGGTGCCTCTAGTCTGCAGAGTCAGAGTCTGGCCTGGCCTAATCTGGCCCCATGGGTCCTGAGTCTAAATCCACATTTCTAATATTCACTTTGTTCTTTGTCTAGGCACTGCCCCTCAGGCCCACTTCTGCACCAAAGGAAAACTAAGGACACATTTTCCTTCCCTCTCTCTCCTTTCTCCCTAGTCTTCAGACTGCACTTTTTTTCTGATGGCAGGATGACTAATTCCTTTGTCATCTTCTTCCCCATGCAGCCCATCCAGCTGCCCTGATTGCCTCTTTGTAGTGTGAGGGAGCTGCTGTGTTGCTTATATGAGACATCTACGCTGGGCCTAAGGCCAAGGAAGGCCAAAAGCAGCCAAGGAAGATGAGAAACAAGGCTAATTTTCCCAAGAACACAAGACACAAACACTCTCCTGTCCCCTTATGTTGATTATCTAGTTGTAAAAGGGTTTAACATGATGCAGCTGTTGGAGTCTTTACACCCAGCCGGGTCATGCTTCTCCTCCACACTTGGTATTCCCACCCAGCCCCACTTGTCCAAGAAGAGAGCAGATCCCTTGGGGAAGGGCAGGGAGTACAAATGTGTCAATACACCATTTTTGGTTTTGAAATTGTTTGACATCTAGAATTGGGTTCCATTTAGAAGGACCTTAAATTTTTGAAATAAAACAGTACCTTGGTTGGCATCCAGGAAAAATAAATAATTAGTCAGCCAATCCCCCAGGCTTAGTTGAATGAGCGAATTGAAATGGCTGGTTAGTTTGATCTGCAAGATATAGAAAACAGTTTTCTTTTGTTGGTGGTTCATTTACTCAGTTATCTAATTCTGGACTTCATTTAGGATTCCTTCAGAAAGTTCTGAGTGTTAGAGCTCTCCCTATCCTCCAGGCTAGTGTAGCATCATAAAAGATAGGACAACCCATAGAGGATCATCAGGAAGAAAGAAGGGGAATCAGTTTAGGAAGATCTGCTTTCCAAAGCCTACAAGTAATGGGATAAAAATTAAGAAACAAAATTTAAGTGAAATTTTGGGAAAGTTTGAAAAGTGGAAATTCAAGGAAAATCTTGAATTTTTCCTGACAAGGAAAATCTTCAAAAATTCAAGATTTTACCATGCGCTCCATTTAGAATGGCCTCAACTGTGTGGGTCCTTTCTTCTGGAACTGTCTGAAACCAATGAATTAGTAGTTCAGCTGTCCCCTCTGAGTAAGAAAAGGACCTCCAGAGTACTCAGTTCACCTTGTTTGGAAGGAGGCCTTGGGTGTGCCAGAGGAGAACAAACAAAGCCCCAGAGAGAGCCCTTCTGTTCCCTCACGTTGGGGAAGAGGCAGGGGAGGGGAAGCCAGAAGGGGGTGGGGTGTCCCACAGACAAGTTTCCTTGGGAGCCCACATTTTCTCATTGGAACCTGTTGCCCAGCTCTGCCTGCCCAGCTCTCTCACCCTCTCCTGCAGCGCTGTGCTCCCTGGTCTGCCTGTCACCAGCAGCCCAAAAGAATCAGTCAGGCGTGAAGAGTCTCCCACCTCACCCTCCCTTTCTATTTTCATCCTGGCCCTGTAGAGAACTTGTGGCCATGTGAGGAAGCTGGATGGCACTTTCAGAGAGGAGTTCTTTTCAAAGAAAGAAAGAGCCAGAGCCAAGCAAAATGTAAATCCTGGAAGCCTCTGAATCAATAGAACTTGGGGTCCTGAGGATGGGAGGAGGGGTGGGAACAAAAGTTGTTGTGACTGAAGGGAAATGAGTCAGGGGAAGAAAGATTGGTTTTAATTCTTGTGGATGAAGGAGTGAGAGGGCTTGCCAAACCACAAAATAATACCCGACCAACTAACCTACTTTCAGTCACTGAGGGAAAGAAAGATCAGTGGGGAAAGGCAAATGGAAACTGGGAATTTGGGGTCCAGGAAGATCTGAGTCTAATGACCATAAACCAGATGCCTCCTCTATTTTTACAAATCTGCACTTCACCAGATCTGTCATAGTCTATAAAAAAAGGAGACAGACATTCCAATAGAGCGGTGGGGGGCCAGGCTGGCGTGGAGGGAGCCTTCTCTTTGGTGAGCTAGACCATGGAACATGGAAGCAGCTCTGTCCATTTTAAGTGCAAGAGCTGAGGCAATCTGAGATAGGTAGACTGGCTCTGAGATGTGTCAGCAATAAAATCCCTACAGCTTCCTCTGGAAAAATCAGAGAGGAGAGCTGAGGATATAGCTGAATTGTTAGAATATTTGCCCAGCATTGTTTAAGACCCTGGGTTTTATCCCAAGCACCAGAAAAAAAGAAAGAAAGAAAAAAATTCAGAGAGGCCATTACTGTGGCTCCATTTAGTCAATCCCAGGGCAGGAATTCCCTTTCAGGAAACCAAGCAAGGCACTGTGATCCCCTGGAGTCCACTGGCTGCCAAGAAGAGCCAGAGATTTTGCCCTTCAGTCCTCAGAAATCTCTGGGCAAAATAATCTTCCAGCCACTGGAGTGTCCATCAAAGATGAACAGATAAATGAAATATGGTATATCCAACAATGGAACATCATTTGACCTTAAAAAGAAAGGAAATTCTGGCAGATGCTACAACATGGATGAATATTTGGGACATTATGATACATAAAATAAGCCAGTGACAAAAGAATAAATACTGTATAATTCCATTTCTTTGATATGTGCAAAGTAGTCAGATTCATAGAGACAGAATGTAAATATCTATCTATCTATATCTATCTATCTATATATATATAAAAAATCATCATCTTCCATACACCACTTGTCCATGGGAGCTGAAGCTGGAAGAACCCAGCTACAATACTCAGGTTCTCGAACTTTACGGTACTTTGCCCTCCTGTATCACTTGCTTGAGATCTTTTTTCTCCTCTTCCAGAATTTATGGGACACTCTGAAGAAATGATGAATACAATGAAGAAAGTGCTTCTGTGTGTACTGCTGCTTTGTGAAGTAGTCTTCACTTTGTCCAGGCAGGTGGGTGTCCAATCCATCTCTGCATGCCCCTCCTGGAGGCTGCCATACTTGCAGATGCTCCTCAGTATAATCAGAAGTCTGCATCCTTCCAAGGATCCCAAGGGCAAGAAAAAATGCCCAAGAATAGAAAGGTCAAGGGACAAAGGGTCAGTATAGCCACAGAACATGCAAGTGCCCTCCCCCTTCTGGATCAGACACTTGGGATTTAAGTCTCTGAAGTGGAACCTAGGCATTTATTCTGACTTGAGCCAACAGTTCTTAATTTTACTCCTCTGCCTCTGACTGCCTTCTTTGGAGTTACATTAAGGAATGTGTTTGAATTAATCCACAAAGTATTTACAAAAGACAATACAAGTGCTGTGAGCCATAGAAGCAGGTAAGCTGCCCTCATGCTGCTCGTTATCTGATCGGGTTGGAAGCTAAACACACACTCTTTAAAAATGACTGGCATGGGCTGGGATTGTGGCTCAGTGGTAGAGAGCCTGCTTCGCATGCGTGAGGCACTGGGTTCGATCCTCAGCACCACATAAAAATAAATAAAATAAAGATATCATGTCCATCTACAACTAAAAAAAAAAGACTGGCAATAAAGAGTACCATGTAAGGCCTAGTGAACAATATTCTGCAGCAGAATTTCAAAGAACAGAGTGCCCCAGACAGCTACTTGGAGGACACAGGGAGCTATGAGTCCACTGTCCAGTATTGTAACTGTTAGGTCGGTTCAGTTTTCAGGGTGTCCACTTAGGGACAGCCATGGAACAGTCAGACGCTGATGTCAGCAGTAGAGGCGCCTCCTGTCAATCAGCAGGCTTTGCCTGACTTATCCAGGAAGGACTCTGACTTTCTCTTCCTGCCTGAAGCCCTCCTCTTCCTGACCAGGCCTTTTAAAATTTTCTGTACCCCAGATCACGTGCGCCATTCTCCTGTACACACTCTGATGGAGAGTTCAGCCCCAGAGCATGTATTTCCAATAAAGCCTTGCCCAGCGGTTTTAATTCGCCTCCTTTTGGTCATCTGGCTTTATAGTAACCACTAACTACATGGAGATATTTACATTTAAAATTAATTAAAATTAAATAAAATTGAAAATTCAGTTTATGAATCACACTAGCCACATTTCAAGCTCTCTGTGGCTACATGGGATTAGTGGCTACTATTTTGGACCACACAAATAGGAAACATTTCCATTGTACATAAAGTTCTTTTGGCTAGTGTAGAAGGAGAGGAAGAATTAGACAAGGACGCCAGAAATGGGCATTCCACCTGGGCCAGTTAACCGAGCTTCTGAGTGGATGGCTTCTAATTGGCAGACTCGTGTGTGGTCGTCTCCCAGCTTGTGCTGATCTTCTCCACCCTTTGTCTCTTTGCAGGAAATCTATACCCGATTCAGGAGAGGAGCTAGATCCTACAGAGGTAAGAGGGAGCTGAGATGGAAGAGGGTCAATGGAGGCAGGAGGCAGGGTCAGGGCTTAGAGTAGTAGGATATTAGGGTACTTTATACTTGCTGAGAGATTCACTTCTACCCATGACCTGCTGACTATGTTAAGGTGAATTTTTCAGGGGAATTCTAAAAAATGCTACTTATTTACCCTTCACCCATTCAGCTGACTTCAGCCAGACAGGTTCTGAGAGGAACAGGGTCAGACTGTCAGGGGATCACAAAGCTGATGGGAGCCTACCAGCTCAAAGTCTTTGTTATACAGATGAGAGAACAGCTCCAGAGAGACTGAGTGTCTTGCTTAAGGCCACCCAACTGCTAGCAGCAGAACCAGGACAGTCATGGCTGTCCAGTTCCTCTGGAGTCTTTCCTGGTCTATGCACCTGCCAGAGTCCACTCAGCACTTTTGCTAACGTCTGTTTCTGTTTCTTCCTGTTGATCAGATCACAATAACTAACCTGGGCTATTTCACAGTTAATGAGAAAAGAATTTTTCTCCGTAAGTCCATGTCTAGAGTTGACTCTAGAAAGCAGAAAAACTCTTCCATCAGGGTTCCAAAAAACAAAAATAAAAAATGGTAACAGCCCCTTGTCTTTGATTTAAAGAACTCCAGGCCCCACTTCAGGTTCAAAACTACCTGACCTGGAGCTCTCATCTCTTCTCCTTCATGACCTGGTTCCTTTGGGTGTAGAAGACTTTTCAACATCCACCCTCCCTCCAAGCTTTTTTTTTGTGGTACTGAACTTAGGGCCTTGTGCATGTGAGGCAAGCACTCTACCAACTGAGCTATATCCCTAGCCCTCAACATTCTGTTTTTTTTTTTTGTTTTGTTTTGTTTTGTTTTTTGGTACTGGGGATTGAACTCAGGGGTACTCGACCACCGAGCCACATCCCCAACCCTATTTTGTGTTTTTATGTAGAGACAGGGTCTCACTGAGTTGCTTAGCTCCTCGCCATTGCTGAGGCTGGCTTTGAACTCGCGATTCTCCTGTCTCAGCCTCCCTAAGTGCTGGGATTACAGGCTTGAGCCACCAAGAACATTCTGTTTTAAAGTGGAAGACTGAATCACACTCAACTCTTTTTGTTAAATATATTTTTAGTTATCAATGGGCCTTTATTTATATTTATCTATTTATATGTGGTGCTGAGAATCAAACCCAGTGCCTCACACATGCTAAGCAAGTGCTCTACCACTGAGCCACATCCCCAGCCCCATACTTAGCTCTTTTTTAAAAAAAAATATTTTTTAGTTGTAGATGGATTCAATAGCTTTATTTATTTTTATGTGGTGCTAAGGATCGAACCCAGTGCCTCACACTTGCAAGGCAAGTGCTCTACCACTGAGCTATAGCCCCAGCCTCCCATACTTAACTCTTAATTACTGTTGTTAGATAGCAGAGTTTCCTACAAGGATATTCTAGCTTGACAGAATTTTGAAAGAAGCAAGAATATTATCTTCAGTGAGCTATGTTACTTCTTTAATTAACTAAAAATATAATAGGGATCTTGTTGCTTTTTTGTTTGTTTGTTTTTGTGGTGCTGGGGGTGAAACTTAGTGCCTAGCACATGCTAGTCAAGTGCTCTACCACTGAGCTATGCCCTCAGCCCAGTGTTTTTCTTTTTCTTTTTCTTTCTTTTCTTTTATTAAGTTGGCATTCTGGTTTGAAAACAGAGAAAGATGGAAAGGAAACATTAGTGAGAGTACTTCAATTATTTTCATTATATCAAAAATACTAATGGAACCAGATGTGATGGAGCATACCAGTAATCCCAGCTACTCAGGAAGCTGATGCAAGAGGATTGCAAGTTTGAGCCAGTCTGGGAAACTTAGTGAGACCCTGTCTCAAAATAAAATAGAAAGGGCTGGGGGGCTGGTATTGTGGCTCAGTGATAGTGCACTTGCCTCGCATGTGTGAGGCACTGGGTTCGATCCTCAGTACCACATATAAATAAATTAGTAAATAAAGGTCCACCAACAACTAAAAAATATTTTGAAAAGAAAAAAAAAAAAGAAAGGGCTGGGAGTGTAGCTGAGTGTTAGAGCTGCTTGTGTAGCAAGCTTGAGGCCCTTGGTTTAATCCTTAGCACAAAAAGGAAGGAAGGAAGGAAGGAAGGAGGGAGGGAATGGAGGGAGGGAAGGAAGGAAGGAAGGAAGAGAAAAACTCATGGAAACACTTTGTATTGGTTCAAAAGTGCATCATTTTCTGTGTGGTAGTATTCATGTGGATCGAAAACTAGGCAGGGGCTGAGATTGTGGCTCAGTGGTAGAGCACTTACCTAGCATGTATGAGGCACTAGGTTTAATTCTCAGCACCACATAAAAGTAAAATAAATAAAACCAAGATATTGTGTCCATCTACAACTAAAAAAGTGAAAAAAAACTGTAGGCAGTTATACATACATGTATATTTTTGATGAATTAAAATGAAAAATTAAGAGTATTATTTAATAAGTGTATTTTGATAGATAAATTATTTCAAAACAAGGACTCATCAGAGAAAAAACATAACAGGAATATTTAGTGACAAAATATTAGGTATTTCTATTTGTCTTACACTTGTATTCCTAAGGAATTCACAATAGATTATAGTCATCCCTCAGTATCTGAGGGGCATTGATTGGTTCAAGGACCTCCCTGAGGAGACCAAAATCTATGGTTGCTCAAATCCCTTATATAAAATGACATATTTGTATAGAACCTATGTACATCTTCAAATATATACTTTAATAATCTCAGGATACATTATATACTACCTAACATTAATGTAAATACTTGTTATACTCTATTATTTAGGAAATAACAAGAAAGAAAGATCTGTACATGTTCAATACAGACACAAACTTTGTAGGCCTAACTGTATTTTCAACCCACAGTTAGTGAATCAGTGAATGTAGTGGGCTGATATTACACAGTAGGTCCACAGGTAATGAATCTTTTTCTTGTTTTTGTTTGAATCTTATTCTAAGAATCAGCCTGTCTTTTCTTATAGTGACGTGCAGGGATGAAGAAACACAGATGATTTACCAGCAACATGAGTCGTGGTTGCGCCCCATGCTCAGAAGCAACCGAGTGGAATACTGCTGGTGCAACAGCGGCAGGCCACAGTGCCACTCGGTGCCCATCAAAAGTAAGTATGGGGGCTGGGATTGTGGCTTAGCGGTGGAACGCTTGCCTCGCATGCGTGAGGCCCTGGGTTCGATCCTCAGCACCACATACAAAGCAATAAAATAAAGACACCGTGTCCATCTACAACTAAAAAAAAAATATTTAAAAAAAAAAAAAAAAAAAAAGTAAGTATGGACTTCAGGCTGAGGCTTCAAGTTCAGGGCTCCAGTCTCATGGGCACAAACCTTGTCTTTCATGGTTCCCAGTATGTTCAAATCTTTAAGAGGAGATCTTAGGCATGTTTTGTTAGGAAAAGTAAAGTTACACAACAAAAAAGGAGCGACACTGTGTGACCTTAGGCAAATACCTTCACCTACTAATCCTTCATTTCCTCACATGTAATTTGGGGAGAATAACGACATATACTTCATGGTTATGAGGTTTAGATCTTGCAAAACGTGTACAACAGTGTCTGGCATTCAGAAACACTCTTGACTTTTTAATTCATGTTATTCTTGGAGCTGAAGGTGATTAGGGGCTTCCTTGTTTCCACTTGACAGGTTGCAGTGAGCCGAGGTGCTTCAACGGGGGGACGTGTTGGCAGGCTCTGTATTTCTCAGATTTTGTCTGCCAGTGCCCTGAAGGATTTGCTGGGAAACGCTGTGAAATAGGTGAGTGTGAGTGAGAGAGGGAGGCACAGGAGTCCTAGCTGTGAATCAACCAGTGAAACAAGTGAGTGTGTGAGAGAGAGAGAGAGAGAGAGAGAGAGAGAGAGAGAGAGAGAGAGGCACAGGTGTCCTAGCTGTGATTCAACCAGGAAAGGAAGGCAGTGTGTGGTAGGAGGGTACAGGTGGGACCAGGACAGGGTGGGTAAGGAGACCAAAGTCCAACGGGCAGAGACTTGAGTGAATCTGAGGTCCAGCTCAGCCACCCCCTGCTGGGTGACCCAGCTGCCCAGCTTACTCTGGCAGTTCCAGCAGTAGCCTGCCCCATTGGTCAGGGTAACTACAGAAACCCATGAGAGTCCTTTGAAGAAAGGGAGATTCACATATGAAGGGTCACATATCCTGCTCTCAATCAGATACCAGAGTCACGTGCTACAAGGACCAGGGCATCACCTACAGGGGCATGTGGAGTACTGTGGAAAGTGGGGCTGAATGTGTCAACTGGAACAGCAGTGTGCTGGCCCCAAAGCCCTACAATGGGCGGAGACCAGATGCCATCAAGCTGGGCCTTGGGAATCACAACTACTGCAGGTGAGGGGGCCATTTTCCTGAGTAGGGTTTTCTCTGGTGAAAAGCACTACAGTTGGGGGAAAGAACTTCCTGCTAGGTTCTAGTACTATCTATGCAGAGATAGAAATAAATTGATTTTAGGGAATTGGCTCACACCACTATGGGGGCTGGTGAGTCGGACATATGTAGGCAACACAGCAGGCGAGGAATGTAAGAGTTGATGTTGTAGTCTTGAGGTCATATTTCTTCACACGTTTTGTTCTTGGGGCCTTCAACTGATTGGATGAGGCCCATCTACATCGTCTAGAATAAGGTACTTAAGATCAAGTGATGGCAAGTGCCAATGACTGTGATAAAATACCTTCAGAGCAATGCCCAGATTAATGTTTGATATTGGGGAATATAACCTAACCAGGTTGACACATAAGACTAACAATTATTGCCCATCCCCTGTCAATTTGGCATTCATATGCATTTCCTTAAACCATACTTAATTTCTAAATAAAGACAATATAATTAAGTCACATTTCTCCCTAACATAATACAACTTCCAGTATTCAGCTATCCAAAAATGCACTCACTCCTTCCTCAGAAGACTATGCCAAGTCCTTGGGTGTGAGAGAGAAGGCTTCACTTTTAACCTTCCCTGGTCCTCCCTGGCTGATTTTTCAGGAATCCCGACCGAGACTCAAAGCCCTGGTGCTATGTCTTTAAGGCAGGGAAGTACACCTCGGAGTTCTGCAGCACACCAGCCTGCTCCAAGGGTAAGTGACAGTGTCACTGGGGGAGAGCTGACAGTCCTACAACCCAGGAGAGAAAAGAATGGGTTGGGAGTTAGTCGTGGCCACAGAGGGAAGAATCCTGCCCAGACATGGCCTCTGTGTATTTGACCATGAACTGACTCCTTCTCCCCTCTGATCGTCAGTCTCCTCATCTACAGAGAGAAGAATGGGGTGGAATCAGGGGTTTCTAGTCCTTTTTAAGTATGAATGGAAATTCTCCCTTTTTGAATTAATGGTCTTTCTCTCTCTCTCTCAAAACTTTTAATGTAAAATAAGTCCCCAGATTGAAAGAAAAAAAACCATTACAAAAAGGCATTATGAATTCAGTGGTGCTTTCACAAATAATTATATTAGTTATCACAATAGTATGAAAGATACTTTTAAAGTTCTAAATATATACATGCAAAAATAATGATCATTTGGCTCACAGATCTACAGGTAATGCTGGTATACTTGTGAAGACTCCTTTTACAATAATTCTCAAGTGTCCTCTCTCCCCCCAAGGATTTGGTCTAAATTAAGGTTCACAAATATAAATGATCTTACAGATCCCTTCTAATTATGGTATTTATGTGGAGAGATGTACTTTGTCAGTTTCAAATGGGGAGAAAAGAGGGTAAGGTGGGGCAAATAGATGAAAGCAGGCAGCACTCTTGGGCTCCTGTGTTCTCTTCCAAGCCCAGCAAAGCCTTCAGACCACTGGTGAACACAGTAGGACCTGCCAACACAGCCCCCTGTTGAAGCACATTGGTTCACAGCAACCATCAAGTATAAACAAAGAAACCCCTAGTTACTTTCAAAGCAGCTCCAAGAATAATCACCACTAAGGGAACATAGCACCTTTTCTCACTAAACCTGAATAGACCCTCAGAATCAGCCTCCCCACAGCAATCTAGGAGATCACATCCAGTTGATGAAGTGGTACATGAGACGAAATCTGTTAGTCAGTTCCACATGACTGTAACAAATAACTGAGAAAATCAACTTATAAAGTAAAAGGTCCATTTTGGTTCACAGTTTTAGAGATTTCAGTCTATGATATATTGACCCTGTTGCTTTGGGCCTGCGGTGACACATGGTGGTAGCATGTAGTGGAGCAAGACTGCTCACCTCATGGCCAGGAAGTGAAAAAGAAAGAAAGAGACTGGGTTCTCCCAAGTCCCTTTGAAGTTATGCCCTCAATGACTGGAAGACCTCCCGCTTGGCCCTACCTCACTGCCTCCAATAGTGTCATGCTGGGGACCAAGTTTGTGGCATATGGGTCTTTGGGAGACATTTCCAATCTAAACTGTAGTAAAATCCACTTGCCATTTCTATATAAAAGGCCTTGAATTAAAAAAGGAAAGTTGGAGATACCACACTCTTCTCCATGATAGACTGGCTCGCATCTCCACTTCAAACCCCAATTTGCCTGCCTCATCATTTAATTGGTTTTGTTTCAGCTTGAGAATTTTGTTGTTGTTGTTCCAGGAAAAAATGAGGACTGCTACTTTGGAAAAGGGTTAGCATACCGTGGCACCCACAGCCTCACCACATCTGGTGCCTCCTGCCTTCCGTGGAATTCCATGATCCTGATAGGCAAGAGTTATACAGCGTGGAAGACCAACTCTCAGGCTCTTGGCCTGGGAAAACATAATTATTGCCGGTAAGTAGATCAGAGCCCAAGGGATTCAGGTTTTGGCAGAGAAGAGTCAGTGTGGGATGGGAGAAGAATTAATGCTGAAAGTTACATGAAAAATCCAGAGGGTGGGAAGGAACGAATCCTGGGTATGATCTAGTCTGACCTGTTCACTTGCTAGAACAACACTTATTTTTGAAACTCAAGGTACAACAGTTTTCCAACCTAAATCCCAAGTTAGGGGTCCTGTCCCCTCACCATTTAAGCCTCATTCATTCTGTTCTCATGACACTTTTATTCCAATATCTTCTAAGAGTTTCCTCTCAAAACACCTCCCAGTTCCTTCCAACATTCCTGTGAGATTAGAATATTGGAGTACTTACAGTAAAACAAAGTTAAAGGGAAAAATTTCCCCTATTTCCCAGCTCAGTGTTCTTACCATTGATTTACTGAGCCTCTTTCTACTCTTAGGTGGCCTTTGATGTAATTTAAAATGTCACTTAAAACTGTAAACTCCCTTATCATTCAGGAATCCAGATGGAGATGCCAAGCCCTGGTGCCATGTGCTGAAGGACCGCAAGTTGACGTGGGAATACTGTGACATGCCCCAGTGCTGTAAGGGCTGACCCTCTACTGCCTCCCGTTGCAAATTCTCACTTCCCCTGAGTTGCAAACTCAGACTTCCAGGAGGGCCAGGCCTTGGTGGGCAGGGCTTTCTGTGACTGAAGCAGTGGTCTTTGTGGGCGTGCACTTCCCATGCATGGGAATGATGGGGAGAAACCAAAAGAAAGCAAAGGCCACTTCAGTTTCTCTCAGAATTCGGTGGGCTCTAACTTTTCTCTCTGGATGCCTCAATTAATGGTGGTGAGGATGGTAGTGGTGAGTATGAGGATGAAGAGAGGATCTCACATTTGTGACTCCTCAGAAAGCCAGGTACTTCTACTGCACTTTCCCAACAGGGGTGAGATGGAGTCTTCCTCTCCCCATTTACTGAGGAGGAAACACTCTCTCAGAAGTCCTGTGGCCTGCCCTAACTCCCTGGGCTCCCAGTGGTAAAACTGGGGCCTGCTCCCATGTCCTCTGACTCTAAGGCTTATACTGTGAACTCTTCCATGTTCCCCCACAGAGCCCATTTTAACATGGGGAAACTGCGTTAATGATAAGAGACAATTCCAATTGGCACATATTGCTAAGAAAACAAAACTTCAGTTTAGAAATTGTCTGAGAATAGATTATTACTCGGTTCCTGTACCAGAATGTTCTTCAAGTAACATAGAGTCTAATTGGGAAGGGAAGACAATCTCTCAGTTAACTCATGACCAAGGGCATTTATGGTGGGTCCTCTGTGAGCCACAGAGCCTTGTCAGCTGACTCTGAGAGGTAAGCTTTCACTTACCTTGAAGAATAGGTATGGTTGAGTAAAGGAAAGAAATGGGTAGACATTCCTCAGAAGGAAGCTTATAATACATTATTATTTCTTAAGCCAGGAAATGGCTGCAGGATACAATTAGAAGGAATGAAGCATAGCAGAAACATCCCCAGTTTGGGAGTCCAACAGGTTTGGGTTCTAATCTAGATAACCATTGTGACCTTGGGCCAAAATTTCTAAGCCTTCCTGAAATTCAGGGAGAGATAAAGATAGTATACACACAATATTTAGCATGTTGGTGATGTACTCAACTGATGAAAAGTTGTGTTTTTTGTCATTGTGGAAAAAGTTACATCACCCTCTATTTACCAGATGAAGGGCATTAAGCTTGTAGGAATTCAGGGATCCAAGAGAAGAAACCCAGATGGGTGCTCCAGGGCCTCACCCCAGCACCACAGGTCTGATCTCCCTTTTCTCTCCTTTCCTCTCCCAGCCACCTGTGGCCTGAGACAGTACAAGCAGCCTCAGTTTCGAATTAAAGGAGGACTCTTCACAGACATCACCTCTCATCCCTGGCAGGCTGCCATCTTTGCCAAGAATAGGAGGTCGCCAGGAGAGAGGTTTTTGTGTGGAGGAGTGTTGGTCAGTTCCTGCTGGGTCCTGTCTGCTGCTCACTGCTTCCTTGAGAGGTAGGGGCTTGGAAAACCAATAGGTTTTTCTACTAAAATTTTACAACCAAGATCAATGGAGTAAATTTTACAGTAAAAATAGCATTCTAAAGCTGTTTCTCCATTAGGTTTCCTCCCCACCACCTTAAGGTGGTCTTGGGCAGAACCTACCGTGTGGTCCCTGGTGAGGAAGAACAGAAATTTGAAGTGGAAAAATACATCGTCCATGAGGAATTTGATGATGATACTTATGACAATGATATTGGTAAGATGTCATTATTCTCTGCTCCATTTCACACTCTAAAAAAAACAGCACACACCCACATATGTACACTCACGTGAATGTGTTCACACACACTTTCTCCTTCCAAAGCCTGACCCCCTCTTACTAATTCCTTCCCTAAAACTGGAAGAGGCTCTCCTTACACAGGTCTTATTCTCTCCCTTGCTCTCCCTTCCAGCATTGCTGCAGCTGAAATCAGACTCATTACAGTGTGCCCAGGACAGCAACTCTGTCCGTACTGTCTGCCTCCCCGACACCAACCTGCAGCTGGCTGACTGGACAGAATGTGAGCTGTCTGGCTACGGCAAGCACGAGGCATGTAAGTGGAAGGAAGTCTCGGCCCCATCCTGTCTGTCTGCAGGACAGCAGGGGATATGGTGGTTGAACAAATAGAAAAAAAAAGTGGTCAGCAGAGCAGGGTCTAGCACTGCTGCTGAGTACATGTGGGAGAGGCCCCGGCCTTCCTGTCTAGTGAGCACAAGGTCACTGTGCAGGTGAAGGAAAGTCTGAATATTGCAAATATTTTAAAGAGTTTAAGATTCTAAGAAGGTGCTATGCAATAAGTCAATGAAGGAGGTAGGTTCTTGGACACTGGAGTTGTGTAGGCCTGTGTAGGCCTCAGATCTAAATCTTACCTAGCTTTCAGGACCTTGGATGTCTTAGTCAGTTTTCCACTAATGTAACAAATACCTGGAATCAACTTAAAAAGAGGAATGGTTTCTCTTGACTCACAATTTCAGAGGTTTTAATCTATAGTCAGTTGGCACATTGTTTCTGGGCCTATGGCAAGTAGCACTTTGTGGTGGTAGCTCATAGCGGAGGAGGCTTCTTGCATCATGGTGACCAGGAAACAAAGGAAAAGGAGAGGTCAGGGTGCCCATATCCCCTTCTAGAGCATGCACCCATTGGCCTAACTTCCTCCACTAGGCCCTACCTCTTAAATGTTCCACCTCCCAACAGCACCACTGGCTGAGGACTAAGCCATGGGCCTTTAGGTGACAATCAAGATCTAAACTATAGCACTGAACATAGCTTTTTTGTTTTGAGAAGGGGTCTTACTAAGTTACTCAACCTGGCCTTGAACTCACAATAACCCTCCCTCAACCTCCGAAGTAGCTGGGATTATAGCCTTGTGCCACCATGTCTGGCTATTCCAAACCTGTTTCCTCACCGCAAAAGTGGACTTAGATCTAATTCTCTAGTTGGATTAAAAATTATTCAGTTAATCATAATTCTCAACTGGGGTGATTGTGCCACCCAGGAAACATTTTGCAATATTTGGAGACATTTCAGGGTCTCAGGCTGAAGGTTGATACTGGCAGTTCGTGAGTAGAAATATGGATGCTGCTAAACATTTGCAATGCAGAGGACAGTCCCCCCAGATCTCATCCAAAATGTTAATAGGGCCACTATCAAGAAATCCTAGATCAAACCCTATAAAATTGCTGCTTTTATAGGTCAAAATGATAAAATACTGACAATATTATAGAATTCAACCTAACATGTATAAATACTTGATAGATGTTAGTTACTGGAAAATTTGGCTTTCTCCTTACAAAAGGTTTACAAATAAGCTTGCCTAGAATCATAAGACATTTCCTCCCTCTCTTTCAGCTTCTCCTTTCTATTCTGAACGGCTGAAGGAGGCTCATGTCAGATTGTACCCATCCAGCCGCTGTACATCACAACATATGTTTAATAAAACCATCACAAACAACATGCTGTGTGCTGGAGACACTCGCACTGGAGGGAACCAAGCAAACCTGCATGATGCTTGCCAGGTAAACATGAACATCGCTCCACTCTTGAGGCACACCCAAGGATAAAAATGCTCCTTGGCCAACAAGTTCTTAACCAAGGGGAAAAGTTATAGCCAGAAGGGAGTGGTTTCATCTTTGTGAGACCCTGGGGATTCTAGATTGGGACCTCCAAGAATAAAGCAATTGGAGAAAGATCAAAGTTACCTAAACTTAAGAAATCTGAAACTGCAGGAAATTTCCCCAATGTCTGCACAGGAAACTCCACCTGGTACAGGATTTCCTGTAAGCCAGGGCAATTAATTGACTATCAAACTGATGGGTAAAGCAATATAAATAAGAAATTCTTAACTTCTATAGGTGCTAGAGAACCAGAATCTGTTTTGCAGAAGGGCAAGGAGGAAAGGCAACTTATTAGGAAGTAGGATATAGATGAATTGTGAGAAATGAGTTTTAAAAACTCATATTCAGCCCTAATGCACTGGAATGCAGACTAATTAGATTCTGTGTTGGAATCCTTACCAGAATATTTATATGTCATGATTAACAAGATACTGGGACATGGAGGACAGACAAACCTGCTGGCGTTAAGACTGAAATATAGGCAAGGAATTGCTACTGCTCAGATATTTCAGTGCCTACGGCGTGCCAGGCTCTCCATTAGGGGATAGGAGTTAGCAAGGATATAGAGAAGTCAAATGAGGTTCTTATGTGAAGACTTTGCGGACTTTGTTCTTGTGAGGTAATCATGTAGTTTTTCCCCGACCAAATCATGAGTGTTTGGTCTCTTTCTGAATGGTTTCTTCAGAAAGCTCAACTGTACCACCTAGTCACAGTCAAAACAAAGGTCTATACAAAGTGAAATTATGATCTATCCATATGCTTAAAGTTAAAAAACAATTATTTTGATTCAATATGACAATAATTTACCGAGAGTTTTACTAAATGCCATACATTGTTCTCAGCTTGCTTTTTGTGTATCTTCCCAATTTCCGTAACAACCTCACGAGATATATAGCATTATCTCTATTTTACAGTTAAGAAAATTAGAGCACAGTTAGCCTGAAGCCACAAAGCTAATAAGTAGTGGAGTTCAAACCAGGGTTTTTGGAGGCCTGAAATAGCTAAGCAATTATCTTTGTGTGTGTGTTTGTGTGCATGTGTGTGTGTGCTGGGGATGGAGACCAGGGCCTCGCACATGATGCAAGGCAAGTGCTCTACCATTGAGCTACCCCGAGTGCTGAGCAATTGTCTCAATTTCACTTTATCAGAACAGACAGAGCCTAATCCCTAGAGGATCAAGATAACTGAGATTAAACTTGCCCTCTCTGAACTAAGTACTTCAAAGAATACAATCTTAATACTATAAATAGTAATTCTAATTTTCTCCCAGAATTCTGCCATGTTTGCAAACAACCTGTTCTGTCTTTTGCAGGGTGACTCAGGAGGCCCTTTGGTGTGTGTGAAGGACAAACGCATGACTTTGGTTGGCATTATCAGTTGGGGTCTTGGCTGTGGGCAGAAGGATGTTCCGGGTATATATACCAAAGTCACCAATTACCTAGATTGGATTCACAACAACATGCAACCATGACCAAGAAAACTCAGCTACTTAAAATCAAAGGAGATTCTGACTTCTTCCTTTTCAGAAGACACATTGCAAAGTCCAAGTGCTTCTCTATGCTGATTTCTCCACGAGCCACTACACGGTAGCAGGGGAGGAGAGTCAGTAGGAGAGGACAAAGTATGTATTTTAGTGGGTACTTCACATTTTGGACATTTTCAGGGGTTAAAGGCTGATTTCAGAGTGTGTTTTGTTGAATAAGAAGACAGCTAAATAAATGCCAACCTCTCCTGGAATCCCACTGTCTAGAGCAGAAGAGAGGTAGAACAAAAGTCCAGACTCCTAATCATTGGTTGTGAGAAAATTTGGAAATGGGACCACAAAGATAAAAGCATGTCTCAATAGTAAACAATAACTAGATCCTGAAGGAGAAAAGGATTGTTTTAGAAATAGAATGTGTATTTATAGTCACAAGAGCCCAACAGGGCCTCCAAATAAGGGATGGGCTGGCTGGCCAGATTATTTTTCCCAAAACCATCCTTTAAATCACGTATTTTTCTTCGGCCTTTCCATTCCACTTGGGAAATATTCCTTTTGTGTATAGTGTAAATCTTTTTTCTTTATAAACTTCATAGATAAGTGAGAGATTAGGTCATTTTAATAATAGATGATCTAGGATTTAGATTATTTATATCAATCCATTGTAATTTTTACTTTTTGTTGCCATAACCCTGTATTATACTGTCCTTAAATAATAAATTCGGATATATTTTTCATTTTTCTCCAGAGAATGGTTTTGTTGCATATGCAGTATCCCACAGCTTAATCAGTCATTCATATTCACATTTTTTGAATCAGTTGAAATACTTCCCTTCATTCATTCAACACACACAGAATACCCAGTGCCCACAAATGTGCTAGGTGCTATGGACAGAAAGGGGGAAGAAAGGACAGCTTGGTATGATAGGAACAGAAGATACTTCGAAATAAGGTAGGATGGAGATGGACCACAGAAGGGCAGAGAATTTTACTGGAATTCAGTTGCAGGCGGAATTAGGAGATCTGAAGGAAAAAATGGAATTAGGGAAGGTTTTCTCAGATTGGGTGAGATCTAGACTGGTAGACAGATGCAGTAAAGGCAGTCTTGAAATGAAAAAATTCAGTACATGAAAATAGAAAGATCTGGAGTCCAAAGAGACAGAGTGTAAAAAGGAATGAGTAGTTTGTAGTGAACTTTTTGAAGGGGACTATAGATTGAAATTCAGATTATGGGGGCTCTGAATGCCAAACTGAGTTTAGATTTACTTCAACAAGGAGCTGTTGAGCATTTTGCTCAGGGAAGTGGTAGAATATGCCAGGAAAATTAACTATGTGGTAATGAAAGAGTGAGCAGATAGTGAGACTCTTTCAATAGTAACTGTAGTTACATAAAAAACAAATGAACCTAATCATGACTTTGCTAACAAGCAGCATCTCAATTTTTGGTTCAGACTAGAAGCTAGTATCTAAGCCATTTTTCCCCATCCCATTTTGCTTTTCTGCTCAACAGAATTAACTCCAGACCAGTCCACAAAATATGTTACTTAAGTACTGCTGCTTTGTGCTTCTCTTAGACTACCTCTCTTACCACTCTTAAGACTCATGTTCCTGCCTGCTGCTTCACAGTTTTTATCACTGACACCCTAGTTTCAAGAATAAACCCAATGATGCTTGCTCTTGGTCATGTGCTGACAGTTTAAGGGAGGAGAAAGGTCTTTATCTCTTGAGGGGTTGTCCAAATTACCCAGTTTGAGATTCTTGGAAGAACAGTAGTTTAAACTCAAAAAAGAAATCATCTACAGTCCAAGAACTTGATTGGTGTGGGGTGGGGTGGGGGTGGGGGGAGGATCTGAAACGCTATTGTCCCTAGGCCAGTTCAATCAATGCAATCTGTGAAGACTTAAGTTACAGATTTGTGATTTCACACAACTTGTTTATAAGTTCTAAGATTTTATTTTAGACAGATGTGCATAAACAGATGTGTTTGTAGGCAGCAATAAGCAAGAATCCCTGGCTTCTGCATCTCTGGCTGAAACATAGTGGTTCCATCCCCTCCCCCTTGCATGACAAGCTCTTCTTTAGACAGTGGGGTTAATGAAATGAAATGAAGCAGTGAGGCCTCCTGGGATGGAAATACAAAGTCAAAAGGCTCCAGCATTCCTCCTAGTGGAGTCTTGGAAACCTCAGATCAAATGAAGACAATTGCTTAGAAGAGGCCACTGAGTTACAGAATAGAGACCCAGCCCAGCAATACAGACTCATTTGAATTATACTAAAATATCAAAGAGCAACATATCATTACCTAGGATAGATTAGGAAATTGAAGATAAAATGTCTGGATCTTCTCGGGTGAAGGAAATGGATACAACAGGAAATTCAATACTATTTCCTCAATATCCCTGGATGATTAATAAAACAAATAGATGCCAACAGACCCAAAGAACAAGATAGATTCCCAGGTAATCGTTTAGTTACTTTTAGTGAGTAAAGACCTAGAGGAACTCAGATGATTAAAACTACTGTTCTCCTAGAGTTTCATTCATGCCTATCGAAACACTATCATCAACTTTTGGTTCAACATTTAACTTCAAAATCCAAAGGCTCATACAATCCCCAGTACTTAGGATCTTGGAGAAAGTCTGAGTTTCAAATTAAATGCCCTTTAAAAAAGAAAATCTAACAATTACAAGTATTAGTATTGATGGCACTGAGTCACCACCTGCTGGCCATAGAGGAAAGTGCAAGTATATAACAATTTCACATCACATCACAATGCTACCAAAACACTCTGAGGGAAGAGATACAGGCATCCCCCAATATATGGGAGACACATTCTGAAACTCCCAGCAGGTGCTTGAAACTGCACAGTATAGAAACTTATGTATACAGTTTTTTCTATACATAAATGCCTGTGATAAAGTTTAATTTATAAATTAGGCACAGAGATGAACCACCACCATAAAATAGAACAATTGTATCAATGTATTATTGTATAGAAGCTATGTGAATGTGGTCTCTTCCCTCTTTCACCTTTTACTTACAATAAATAGCTTAGTATCACCTTTACAGAGGCTGCTTTGCTGAAGTCCCCACATAGGCTCAATGCTTTTTGGTGCAACACACAATTCAGCAATTGGAACACTTTTTCTGTTCATGTCTTCTGCCTATGAATTTGATGCCTCATCCATCTTAACTAAGCACTTATAATGCAGAGGCAGTAACTTGTGGTGCTACACCAAAATTAGTAAAAATCGCTTTTTCTTTTCAACTTCAGATACAAATCTTAACAATCTCAGTATGTAGGATTTTTTCTTTTTCCTCATTAGAGAACTTTCATCTTCTCACTTAGGCTTTTCTTTTTAAAAAAATTTTTTTTTAATATTTATTTTTTAGTTTTAGGTGGACAGAATATCTTTGTTTTTATGTGGTGCTGAGGATCGAACCCAGTGCCTCACGTGTGCTAGGCGAGCACGCTACCACTGCACCACAATCCCAGCCCTCACTTAGGCTTTTCTAAAGTCTTAGTCTAAACTGCAAGTGTTGCTACTCTTGTGCTTTGAGGCCACTAGTTAAAATAAAGGTTACTTGAACCTAACCACTGTAACATTGTGATGGTCAATCTGATAACCGAGGTGACCACTAAGTGACTAACAGGTTGTATACACAGTGTAGATATGCTGAACAAGATTGTGATTCATGTCCAGGGCAGGATGGTGCAGGACACAATAGGCCAAGATGGAGAATAGGGTAGGACAGCAAAAGATTTCATCAAGCTATTCAGAACTGTGCATAATTTAAAATGCATGAACTTTTTTCCTCTGGAATTTTCCACTTAATATTTTCAGCCTGTGGTTCACCTCAGATAACTGAAACTAGGAAAAGCAAAACTGCAGACAAGGAACACGGGTACTACTATACTAAAGAATGGTGAAGAGGAGGAGAAGCTGAGTATTAACAAACACTAAACACTGTAGCTATTAAATTGGAGTTCTCAGAAGAATATCAGTACAGACAGGGAATATCGGCATCCACACCTTCCAGACTCCCAAGGTCTTAACCTTCCATAAAACCTTTACAATAAAGATGTCTAGTACCTTGTAGCTCTGTTCCATGCCTAAATTAATCAACCTGACAAGCCGGTCAAAAGGATAGGGAAAGTACAACAATAAACACCAGCAGCTTTAATGTTTTTGTCTCTTATACCTTGAGGGAAAATAATTTGGTAGGGACTTTAGTTGTCATAACCTTAAAAGTGGCATTAACACCAACATCCCTTATTTTCCAGAGGTGGCCAAAGAATCAAACTATATACATGGTTTTATGTCATCTGGCTGAAGAGAACAATAATTAGTAAGATACTCCTGAATAAATTCCTTACTGCTTCTACTGACAAATGCATGGGATAGCGTTATTAGTCCTAGCAACAAAACACTTCAGCCATAGAGGACTGGTAAAACTCAACTTTATTAAGATTTAAACAGAGAAGATACTTCTGCACATGTTAACCACACATGGAACTGAACAGCTCAACTAAGGCACCCTGCACTACTCATGCCACCTGGCACACTGTGGGAAGCTGGCAGTGATACTTGATTGCACTCCATTGGTCTGCTACACTCATGTGTGATGACTATTTCACATATGCTTAGGCCCACAGGTCCCATAGTCTAGGCTTTAATTCTTCTGAGTTATGTCCCTTGAAATAGGATAAGCTGCCCTAGAGGACATAAAACAGCTGCAAAATCTTTAGGGATCAAGATTAGTTGTTTCCTGTGACTTAGGAAACCATAAAACCCTTCAGAGCTCTCAGAAGACATGATTTTGAACATTCCAGGATCCACCGGCAGAAAGGTTTCCTCGACCATGGTGGGTGTGTACAGGCTACAGTGTGGAGTGATGGAGTATGAAGCACATCTGGTTGTACGCAGCAGTTATCCCAGAGAAAAACCACAAAGCAACATTACTCTGCAGCACAAATAAGTCCTGGAAGCAGCAAGATAAAACTAGCAGAAAGAAATAAAAGTTGCACAAATATTTAGAAACAGGATTTTAGAGAACTACTGTTGGAGAGCACAGGGTTCCTTTTCCTCCATGCACAATGTAGAGCACAATATTGTTCTCTAACCTATACTTTGAAGATAGCAAAAAAAAAAAAAACAGAAAGAAAGAAAAAAGAAAAAACCTTTTATTTAGGTATTTGAATGAGCAATGGACACATGAAAATAGAATAAAAATTACCCATTTGGAAAACTTTAAGTACTTCTTGTTTCTTAAACTGGGTTGGTTACATATGACCAACATGGTCCTGCTTCTTACATTAATTTTATTCAAAGATTTAAGGAAAATTTTTGCCTATCTATTGTTAATAAATATATTATAGAATACAAAACAAAAGACTGAAGAAATGACAACTTTACCAAGCAGCTTCAAGGGTCTATTATGTCCTCAATGGTAGGCATTCTTTCACCAAGGGCTACCTATGGAAAAGTTTCATAAAGGAAGGCTCAGGACCTAGTACCAGTCCAGCACAGATAAATGTAGATATGGGGTCACTCAGTTATAGCTGTGATCCACCTTCATGGGAAATGAGCTGCCACTGCTACTCCAATATTATGACTCATAAAATCTGGCTGCATTGAGGGTCCTGCTATTTAGAAAATCTTGTGGAAGTATCAGGTAACCGAAAGGCAGTGATTTCTGTAAAGAGTAGAATTGTTTTGGGAAGAAAGCAGGTCACCTTCTTACAGACAGACCAAGTGCTAAAGGCAAGCAAAAGAATATGAAAGCTAGCTCAATGTCATCAGTTTTCAAGGGAAATTCTGATTCTAATGGGGTTTTCTGTGTCAATAGTGCGCTTGAATTTAAGAAGTTTCCAGTTCATTTCTAGAAGTATAAACAATTTTTATGTGTTAGAGGGATCAGAAAGAAACGAATTTTTTCTTTACAACCCTCCTTAATGTAAAGGTTGATCACTTTTCTTGCCAATCTTTCATTTAAGTATCTCAAAATTCTTCTTTACTACCATTTTCTCTTTCTTCTGGCTCAAAGATCAGACCTTTTTTCTTAAATTTTTGCAGTGTGAGGGATCAAACCCAGGGCCTAATGCATGCTAGACAAGCATTGTACCACTAAGCTACATCCCCAGCCCTAGACCAGATAATTTTTCATGTTGTGTGTGGTACTGAGGATCGAATCCAAGGCCTTGCACATGTTAAGCAAGATCAGAGATCTATAACTGGCCTTTCTTCAACTAACATTAATTTTTCTTCCAATTTTCTCTCTTTCTAATCTTTCTACCTTAAAAAACAAACAAAAAACAAACAAAAGAAAACTATAAAGTCTTTCATTGGCTTTAGAAAATTAAAGCCAACCAAGCAACAAATGCTGGTCTTTTTCTATGGTAACCATGTTAAGAACAGTTAAATAAGATGTCAAGTACTGCTACCCTCCATTATACATCTCTTCTTGAGAACTGAGTTGGTGCTGTGTTTCAGTTCCATGCCGTCCTCCCTGGTGACTCTTTTCTCCCTTGATTAGTTCCATGGCACTGAAGGCTAAGGAAAAAAGGGAGCAGGTGGGCCCTGGAGGGGACTGACCTAAGAGACAGGCTGATATTTTTTACTTTTAGACAAGTAAGAAATGAAAAAGTGTTCATGACTATTCCTGTTACAAAACTTTCCCTTCAGGTTCGAACTTGGAACTTTCCAGCTTTTGTCATGTATTTTATGCCTTTAAAGGGTTTGTACTTTTCTCCATACATATCCAGACGATTCACTTTGAGTCCTAGAAAGGAGGAAGGGAGGGAGGAGGAAAAATAAGATACGAGTATTCAAAAGATGCAGGTAGCACAATTGTTTGCATTCGTTTCAGTTCAGAGATCAGCAGGATAGAGACTGCTGTGACAATAAACCACTTCTGTGATGCTGATGGACTCTTCATGCTCAGTACAAATAATGACAGTAAAAAATTGCTTCAACAAAAAAGTTATCTCCTCAAGTGGGAAAGACAGAAAGTTGCAAACTGCAATGAGGGTTAGAGCAAAATAAGACCACTGAATGTTTTGTTCAAGTTATTGGACTGAACAAATGAACTAATAGTAATAATAAAACTAATGAATAATAATGAAAATAATAAAAAAATAATGAAAATAATGAAAAATAATGAAAGCAATGCATAGAAAGCAGTGACTGCTTTCTAAGTATTCCCACTGTAATGAACAAAAATATTTTATATTGTATACAGTTTGTAATTTATGAAGTGTTTTAAGATGAAAAAGCTTATAGCTTAACTGATTTCTAACCATTTAAATTAAATAAGGTCTTTTGGTAAAGAAAAACAGGAACGTACATATAGCACTAAAGTCATTTCCTTTCCACCTCACAGGGTTGTTCTATGAACATACATAAAAAGAGCTTATAAGAGCACCTAGCACATAATAAATGTCTAATATATGATAACTACTTATTACTATCTTCCTATGGTAGGTGCAGACTGGAGTGGACTGGCCTGGATAGGCCCAATGGTTCTAAAATGACACTAAAAGCAAATATGAGTCTTTCGAAATTGGGAGAAAGGAGAGGAAATTATTCTTTTCCGTTACCAGCTAAGAATGCAGAAGTATTCACATACTGAAAATCTTGGGAACCTCAAATTAACAACCTTTAAAAGGGTCTGTGAACACTTCTCTTTACTGATATTATTTCCTATCACTTGTGCCTTAGACACTTTTATTCAGGT
>CM053403.1:109084912-109142078 GCA_028644305.1 Xerus rutilus | reverse complement strand
TACAACTAAAAAAATTTAAAAAAATAAAAAAATAAAGTAAGGATTGTAAACTTCCACCCAGAAATGTGCTGGAAAAGATGTAACTAAAGATTATATATGAGGTAACAAAGCCAAATCTTATAAATAGGGAACCTTGGGAAGGCTTTTTGATGTCTGGGCTTTATAGAAGAAAGCAACTTCTGTTTCCTTCAAAGCCACCTGAGCTGTGGGTCACTTACCAGAAATGGCCAGCTGCTGGATTTTAAACTGCAGGTTGATTGTGGGGTTTTCATCTGGTTTGGAAGCTCCAGCCTGAAGACTCATGGTCCCCTTCAAACTTGGTAGCTTTTGAGGATTTATTTTTCCTACATCCCAAGACAGCATCTTCAAAGAAAATTTTAAAAGAGCAGTGGTCTTTACAATAAAGTAATTAAGTATAGTAGAACCCCACATTTGAGGTGGTTATGCTCTAACCTCAGAGCCTCTGTTCACAATATCATAAGCTGCCTCTAGAGTGTTTTTCAACAGAGAATCCTATTTGAAGGATTCCATAAGTAATCTACAAAAAGAAAACAAGGTCCCTTTCGTTAATCTCACCTTCCAAACAAGATGTAACGTCTGCATGGAGAGCTCTTGCAGTTACTTCTACTTAACATCAGCAATTCAAAATGCCCTCTTTTCCTCCTACCTTTGTCACTGGGTCAAATGTGTGTGTCCCCTGGGATGGAGTGAGGCTCATATTCAGGACTCCTTTGGGCATCTGACTGATGACAATCACTCCTTCTATAGTCTTCCCCATAGTCTGCTTGGGTCCCACTGTTATTTCAAAACGTCCAAGTGAACTACTGTCCCGGAAACTGATATTATGTTTGACATACACTGGAATTGCAACGAGACTGGAAAAGATAGAGAAAGAGCCCATTTTATTGAAGTACTGAGAAATGGCACTGTTTTTCATTTTACATTATGCTTTTTTGCCCTTTTGGCAGCTTTTTCTCCCTCACTTACATTCTTACTCCTTATCTTAAAAAATACAGAAAAAAAATACTCATTATTTTTTTCTTTTTGAAAAGCTAAGGTGTTGTCTAGTAAACTAAGTCTTCTGATGAATCCCTGAACAACACGCACAACATCAAAGTGCACAATAAACCTACAATGAAAAAGGCATATTGAGCAATAATGAAGTCCTTATATTTCTGTTTTGTGACCTATGACCATTATTTGTATTGAAGAGAATAATATTCATTACCTCATAGACCTTTCATAATTTCTTAAGGGTAGTTTTACTTTACCTCATCTGAGCCTCACAAAAACACTCAGAGGTAGAGTTGACTATAATGATTTGACAGGATAGGAAGTAGACTCAGAGAAGTCACAGAAAATCCTATAGTAATAATAGTTCCTATCTGAGTACTTCCTGTATACCAATCACTACCCTCAGTGCTTACTATCCATTTAATCTTTAGCTTATTTCATCCTCCTAATAACAATGAAATAGGTATTGCCACTATGCTACTTCATAAGTGTGAAGTACTGGTGTCCTTGAACTTAACTGAAATTAAGTAACTTGTGAAGGTCATATACTGTAAGCACTGAAGGTGGTGTTTAAGTCCAAGCACAGTCTTATTCCAAAGCCTTTGACCTCATGCACTCAGATGTTTTCCTAAACGACTGACTTCAAATCACACCAGAAAGTGCTGGTGGCTCTGAGGTATCTTGGCTCCTGGGTCTGCACACCTTCTACTGTACAATACTGCTTGTATCCAAACGCCTGTAGGCTTCAAATTGAAGTGAACATTCAAGATCAAAAATCACTAAATTTTATGCTTTTTCATAGCATAATTTAATGCTTTTTCAGGGTCAAGTGGATTGAGTATAGGCTTGCTCAGATTTTAATTTGAGAAAAAAAAGTTCTTAGACACAACAAAAATAATACTGATAAATTTAATGAGCACTTACTCTGTGTTAAGCACTATTTAGACTCACTCACTGAATCCTCATAAAAAGGTACTTCTATTATTTTCAGATAAGAGAACACACAGCAGGAAAACAACTAACCTGAGGTGACACACTTAGTAACTGCAGGAGCCAGAACTTGATCCTAGGTAACTCTAGAGCCTAAGTTCTTAATCACTACAGACACTATCTCCACATACACAGACACAGATTCCACTCTTAGTGGGAGGAGCCGCTTACTTCTGTGCACTGACATGGTAAGAGAGCAGGCGGAAGTTTCCATCAGGTGGGATGAAGGATAGGATACGCTCCGACTCCCAGCGCTTAAAACGAACACAAGGATGGAAGCTGACGTCATCCAACAACCGGGGGTTCTACAGTTACAAGGCAAGGAAAAGCAAGTAGAAATCAAACACTCATGTTTCTTTCAGGAAAGTAATTCAGTTGCTATTTTTACTAAAAGACACACACACACACACACACACACACACACACACACACACACACACTCTAGTTACTTATAGAAAATTCAAGGCTGATATAAGCTTTGTGGCTGCCCTAATCATTTCTGCTAGTTCTATTCCATTCTCACCACTCTGGTTTTATAGAAATTTTAATTTCCCATCCCAAGAATAGGAGGTCTAGTCCAGGATTTACCATGAAAGAAAGCGTAAGGTCTGGCATTCCAGTGAGTTTTACACAGGCATCAACCACACCCTGGATCTCAGCAGTAACTGTGGAACCTAAGACAGGAATAAACAAAAAGAATGTAGAGAATTACTGAACACCTCTCTGTCCTTCCCAGCTAACTTACTTCTTCCCTCTTACTACTCTCTCTTCTTCTTTGCCTTCCCTGCCTCCTTTCTTCCTTTCTTCTTTCCTTCTGTCCAGCTGTCCAATTCATTTATCCAACCCATCCTTCCAAACATTTATCAACTGCATATCAAGGCTGAGACACTATGATGAAGTAATGGGGATGAAAAGATTAATGAGATAGTTATTAGCCTAAAGGAGTTTTCAATCTAGTATCAGAATCACACAGAGCATCATTATCCTAACCAATGGTTCAGAAAATTTCCTACTGGAAACTGCTCTCCCAAAGGTCACCAATGAGCTTTGCTGCTAAATCAAACACCCAAGGTCTCTATCCTATAGGATCTCTCTGCAGCATTTGCCATTGTTGATCACTTCTTCCTTTTCAAAATGCTTTTCTGTCCTAACCTTTCCCAGTTTTCTCCTATTTTTCCAGCTCCTGTTCTTCAGTGTCTCTTGCAGGTTTCTTTGAATGTCCCTTAAATATCTAAGCTTTTCCACAGTTCTGAACTTCTTTCACTCTATATCCTCTTCTTAGGTTTCCTTATCTACTTCCCAGTGTTTCAATTTTCATTTATGACCAACTATTTCCCATTGTTTTTAAGTTCAACCTCATCCCTAATGGACATTCCACTGGGATGTCACTGGGGTGCTTCAAACTCCACATGTGAAAAACTGAATTTATCATCTTGCTCCCTAGACCTCTCCTCTGTTTTCCATATTGTTATGATGACACCATCTATCCTATTGCCTAAGGTAGAAATGCAGATGCATCTTTGCCTACTTCTACCTCCTCAGTCCCCATTAGTAATTACTCAATTACTAATTCTTCTCTTTTCTAGACTTAACGGCTCTCAAATTTATTCCTTTCTCTCCATCTTGACTACCATTACAGACAGCAATATTTTGTGTCTGGACTTCAGCAACAACCTCCTGCTTTCACTGCCTGCACTGTTACCCCACTTCAACTCATTATTCCATGACAAGCCGACGAAGTTCCTCTCCAATTTAAAACTCTCCAAATACTCCCAACTACCTTCCTTAGAATGACATACAAGTTTCTTCATGATCTGCCCATCAACTTTTTAAAAGTTTTCACTGACATTTAATAGTAAAATACAAAAACCTTACAGTTCAGTGAATATCTTTACATCTCTCCCATATCATCCACGTCAAGACGTACAGCCTTTTCAGCAACCTGGTATGCTCCTTCTTATCCATTCCAGTTAAAAACATCCCCCAAATTCTGGCTTCTATTACCTTAGATTGTGCTTGTTTTCAAACTTCACATGAATGTAACCACACTGTATACAATCTTATGCACCTCATTTTTCTGCTCAATACTGCTAAGATTCATTTATGTTATTGGGTATATCAGTGTTTCACTCTTTTTCTTCATCATACAGCGTTCCACTGTATGGCCATATTGAAGTTTATTTGTCCTTTCTATTGCTGGACATTTGGGCTCTCATTTAGACTAATATGAAAAGATGCTTTTTGCCTTAGTTTTAAGGCCTCATCACTTTTCTTTTTTATGCTTCTCAATCTAGTCATACTTTATTTTCCAATAATATTTTGGGAGACACTTGTAAGAGCAGTTGCTCCCAGATGAATGCAAATCTTAACAACTTCTATTTATTCTGCTGCTGAAGCAAAAACAATCTTCTCTGCACACTTTGCTCAGGATGAGTATGGTCCTACTCATGCTCCACCTTTTTTATTTTCTCTCACTAGACTTTAATTAAGCCTTCTAGACACAAACTATGTCTTCAGAATTTATCACCAAATGCTCACTGTCCAGCACTGTGCTATAATACAAGTTTTCAATAAACATGTGTTGTAATATAATACAATACAATGTAATATAATACAAGTTTTCAATAAACATGTGTTGAATGGATAAATTCACTAATGTGAAGAGAACTTTCTGTGGACTGCTAAGCTCTAGGACTTTTAGTCATGTTTATCTAATTTAGAATACGTAAAAAGGAAGGCTCCCTGAATCAGTAATTACAATTTTAGTTCCACCATCATAACAGGAGATTAAAAGCTTTTATAAAGAAAATCTAATCAATAAAAGATTAGTTTGCTACTTTTTTATTATTATTCAAGAGGATGACACCTATGAAACAAGTAAAATGTGAGATAAACATTGGTCTGAATCAAAATATTAAGTCTATCCCATTAACAAGCACAGTGCCTGATGGAGTGGGCACAAAATTAAAATGAATGGTTCTGAATGAGGGATAATTCTGATACTGACAAGTATTATATAAAAGAGGCCTCCTTTTTTCAAATCTCAGATATTTCAAAACATCTTAAGAGCACCTACCTGATTTGTCAATAATGGCATCAATCTCTTCAATCACATCAAAATAGGCCTCATTGTTGGTATATTTTACCCCAGTCCGTCGCCAAGGCACCACTGACAGCTGTCCAGTTGGAAGTTGGTCACCCACATTGGTACTTCCTGAGATAATTAATATTAATACTTTTAGAATCAAACTGATACTTTAATGTCGATTTGATTCTAATAGTGAACATTTCCCTAGAAGTTTCCATGCTCCCACTATTCATGCACTATCAAACAGAAGATGAGTGTTTCCCAACTTCTATATAAGGCAACCTAGTCTATTTTTAAAATTCATTGTCGCCATCTGGTCTGTCTCCTTGATCAGAATGAAGATTTTTTTTTTAAAGTTACCTGAGAGACAGATATTATATTTTGCGTTTCAAAGTAACTTGAACTTAGTGTCTCAAATTCCACAACAGCTTACAGCCTAAATAATGTATTGGCTTTCGGTAGGGTTGTTAATCTACATATTGACATAAAATTTTCATGGGTAAAAAAAGTATTATAGCATAAAGTAGGTTATTAGGTACATTAATGGTAGTATGAAAATGTAGACATCAACATGTTTCATATTAATGTTGAAACTTAAAAACATAAATTAGGTCCTTTCCTCTCATTAAGAGCTGTAGATGAATTCTACATTTTTGCATCAAAAATTTTTTTAATTCAAACTGAAATAACAAAATGCTATAAATAATTTAAATTGTTTCCTATTTCATTTCCTGGATATTTTTACTCTAAAGAAAGAAACACTAAGCCGGGCGCGGTGGCTCAAGCCTATAATCCCAGCACTTAGAAAGGCTGAGACAGGAGAATCTTGAGTTCAAAGCCAGCCTCAGCAATGGCGAGGGGCTAAGTAACTCAGTGAGACCCTGTCTCTACACAAAACACAAAATAGGGCTGGTGATGTGGCTCAGGGGTTGAGTGCCCCTGAGTTCAATCCCCAGTACCAAAAAAAAAGAAAAAAAAAAAAAGAAAGAAACACTAAACACATATATATTCAGCATGTTTATAAAACATTTCAGCTTTTATTTTTTCATATTTAAGTGAGACACAGGCTTAAATAACTTCATAATATCCATAAATGATTCTAGCACTAACAAAGCTTTTAAGGATTAAAATGAACTCAGAATATTGAAAAAACACCATATTTATTACTATATTATTAAAGTTATCAGAATTTCATATTATATTCCATATCTAGTAGGGCAAACTTTCTCTTTTATTTTTAAAAAATTTATTCACAAAACAGTCTTGGTTCTTCTAGTATTAGTACTCTAAGAATTTTGGTCTGCATGACTTAATCTGCCTTGACATTTAACAGGCCAAATCCTTGTAATTCTTTTTCAAAATGCCCTAGCTATTCTCTATATTTACACTTTTTAAAATGCATTTTCTACTAGTTTTCAAATTCCACGAGACCCTTGTTTATTCATTAAACAAGTCCCCAAATACAAAACATTAATGAAGCACAATGATTAATTTGACTAAATCAAATATTTAATTATTTAGTTAGTTATGTGGGGGGTTGAACCCAGGGGTGCCCAACTACTAAGCTACATCCCCATCCCTTTTTACTTTTTATTTTAAGACAGGGTCTAAGTTGCTTAGGGCCTTGCTGAGTTGCTGAGGTCGGTCTCAAACTTAGGATCCTCCTGCCTCAATCTCCCAAGTCACTGGGCTTACAGGCACATGCCACTATGCCCAGCAAGTCAAAACATTTAGTATGCGTCTAAACAAATACCATGAATGATGTTAAATTACAAGTGACAGACTGTGAGAAAATATCTGCAATGCAATACTCAACATATGCAAAGAGCTCCTACAAAGTACCCTGTATATTAGAAATACATCCTTAAATAAAAGGAATTCTTTTAAATCAGTATGAGAAAAGAAAAACATTTCAACAGCTGGGCATGGTGGCGCACACCTGTAATCCCAGCACTTTGGGAAGCTGAGACAGGAGAATCACGAGTTGAAAGCCAGCCTCAGCAATGGCAAGGCACTAAGCAACTCAGTGAGACCCTGTCTCTAAATAAAACACTAGATATGTGGCTCAGTGGTTGAGTACCCGCTGAGTTCAATCCCTGGTACCAAAAAAAAAAAAAAAAAGAACTTCAAAAATTGGGCAAAGGACATAAAAAGGTAATTCTTAGTAGAGGGAAAGCAGTCAAGAAACTCAAGAAGGTTTTAATCTCACTATCCACAAAAAGAAAAAGAAAAACTGAGTTCATAAGTAACAAGATGCCAACAAACCATATATCAAATTGTCAAAGTCTCTTAAAAAATTAATAATAATAGGGTTGACTAGGATCCATAGAAATTGCTACTGAAAGCATAAATTCATTTTTAATTTTCTGGAGGGAAACTTGGTACAGCACAAAAGTCCCTAAAATATACACAGCCCTTGGCCAAGCACTTCCATTTCTAGTATTGAAAATAAATCATCCCTAATGTACATAAATATTTAAGTATAAGAATGTTAACCCCTTGTTATTTAAAAGAACAAAATATCAGAAATATAAACAGGGATTGAGTAAATAACTTGCATTCATTCAATATGAAAAAAACTACAAAATCATTAATAATGATACAGAAATAAGGTGTTCATGGGGCTGGGGTTGTGGCTCAGTGGTAGAGTGTTTGCCTGGCACATGTGAGACAGTGGGTTCAATCCTCAGCACCATATAAAATAAATAAATAAAGTTATTCTGCTCATCTGCAACAAAAATTTTTTAAATAAATAAGGTATTCATAAAATATTGATAAAAGTTAAGTTTAAAAAATATATAAGAGTTTTTACTTTTAAAACTTCCTTTTATCATTTACCTATTTAGAAATACATACCCCAGTATGTTAAGTGTGGTGGTGGGATTAAGAGAAATTTTTGTGTTCCTCTTTATGTTTTTCTATATTTCTGAAGTTTCTATAATAATCATGTTTTTCTTTTGTAATAATAATAAAAAAAAAACTACTGTTAAAGATGACTTTTTTTCTTATTTTGAGGAGATGCTGGGGATGGAACCCAGAGCCTTGCACAAGCTAGGCAAGTGCTCTACTACTGAGCTACATCCCCAGGCCACAAAATACTTCATTTTGTCATTGAAATCAGGGTATTTTCTATATAACAAAAAATTGTATTTCAGGTTAGACTCAAAGACCATGAAGAGCACATTAAAGTACCCGAACACCCAAGATTCCCAAACATTCAAAATAATGTACATGCCAGACTAAGCTACACTCAAGAAGATAGCTTTTTGTTGGGCCCCCCAACTCCCATACCTGTTATGGTGTTGACAACTGTCCGAAGGATAGTGGGAGGTTTTATCAGTTCTTTGAGAATGTTTGATTCAGTAGCCAAGGGAAACCCATTGTCAAGCATCTCTTCCAATACCTCATAAACTACAACCACATTATCTTTGATCACTGGCTCTGAACAGACTCCAAAGTAATCCTGATGAAGATATAATATGTACATTTATTGTCAAGAGACTATAAAATAAATAAATAAATAAATAAAAGAATGTTCTTAAAGAGTAAGCGGTTCACCCACATGTGTTTTACACAGTGTTTCTGTGGTGCTCTTCTACAATGCTGGAATGCAGCATAGCCACAGTTCTCTTAGGCAGCCTGGTCTGACAAGAGGCAACACTAGCATATGGTATTACTGTCATTAGTAGCTGCTTCAATTTAACTCTTTGGGTTAGTTTCCTCTACTTGATAAAATATGTAGAATACAAAATTGAATCCAGGAATAAGAATTTGAATTGTGCAAAATTGTAACATTTGCTATGACAGAATTACACATGAAAATCTTTTTAACTTTATGCTATTTCTTTACATTTGTGCAGTGAATAAGGGTTGAGAAAAAAAAAACTGGAATGAGGTGGATGAGCTGGTGTAGCAGAAAATCTCTTGGGCAGCCCTAATGCTAGAATTCTAAGAATTCTTTTTTCTTTTATTAAAAAGACTAAACTACCTGGACAAGGGTGGCATTTGCCCATAGTCCCAGTTACCTGAGAGGCTGAGGCAAGACAACTGCTTAAGCCCAGGAACTTAAGCCAAGCCCTGGCAACATTGAAAAAGCCCATCACAATGATAACAACAAAAACTAAATACTGTATCATGTGGGGTCTGGAAAAAGGACTGGATGACAATCCAGAAGACCTGGATTACATAATCTTGTCACTTATTAAACTGTTCTCTGTGTTTTTCAGCTTTCCATCACTGTGAAAAAACAAAAAATACCTGATAAGAACAACTTAGAGGAGGAAAAGTTTACTTTGGCTCAGTTTCAGAGGTCCCAGTCCATAGATGGCCAGCTTCACTGATTTGGACCCAAGGTGAGGGAGAACATCATGGTGGAAGGGCATGGCAGATGAGTGCTGCTTAGCTCACAGCAGCCACGAAGCAGAGAGAAAGGGGAAGGAGCTCTCAGGGAAGATGAACCCTTCCAGGGAATGAACCCACACAGGGCACACCCCCAGTGACCCATCTCTTCAAAGCACAATCCACCTGCCTGCAGTTACTACTCAGTCCATTCAAACTAGGATAGATATATTAGGTCACAGCTCTCATAATCTAACCATTTCACCTCTGAATATTTCTACATTAAAACAGGAACTTTTGGGGGACACATCATATCCAAACGATAACAATCATGTTTAATAAGTTGGGTCTTGATTTCTTTATTGGTAATATTCAGGATAATACCATTTGAATACACAGGAATGTTATAAGGACTAAGAATGAATGATTAAATGATAAAGCCCATGAAAGTACTTTATACATTATAAAGTACAATGTGAAATGGAATACATGATGATGATAATGATTTATAAAGAAATATCTGTAGTCATTTAGTGTATCCTTCTAGCATTGTCATCCCATCTATTACAGGGCCTTCTTGGGTTCATCCAGTGAAGGGAAATTGACCCTTTCTAAGGATCATACTAGCTCCTTTGCAAAGTTCTACTCATGGACAGCTCTGGTTATTAAGAATTCTTTCTTTTGCTAAACTGAAATCTGCCTCCTCCTCTGCCTTATACAGCAAGCTTACATAATAGCACTGCCATTATCTGAAGACAACAACAGTCACTCATTTTTTTCTTCTCAGGACCAAACTTCTAAGATCCCTCTCCTACCATTCATGCTATGGAATGATTTTCAGATTGTTTCACCATCTTGACATCTTTGACATCCAATATTGAACACATTATACTAGATGAAGTCTAAATTACAACAGATAATCTCAGTTGTCAGATCCCAAGATTTAATGAGGAAAACTATCACATATTTTCTTCCCAAAGTGATTATATTTTTAAAAATTAAATTTAAAAAACCTCTTCACTTGATTTTATAAACCAAACAATGTGAAATGAGCACTTGGAAAGGAGACTTGACAAAGTACTATAGCAAAAGTGCCTACAATTCTACAACTGGAACTCCGCCATCATATTTTAGTACCAGAAAAATTATGGTGTCAGAGAGGGTAAACATCAAAAAAAGACATTGAGCTGGGTATGGTCATGCACACCTGGAATCCCAGCTACTCCAGAGGCTGAGGCAGGAGTATTTCAAGTTCAAAGTCAGCCTCGGCAACCTAGCAAGGCCCTAAGCAACTTAGCAAGACGCTGTCTCAAAAAATAAAAAGGATCAGGGATGTAGCTGAGTAATTAAGTGTCCATAGGTTCAATCCCTGGTAACAACAACAACAACAAAATTTGAAATCAGGATATGTATATTTACTTTTAAGAACTGCTTAAAAAATGACAAGCTCGCCTATAATCCCAGCAGCTCAGGAGGTTGAGACAAGAGGATCTCAAGTTCAAAGTCAGCCTCAGCAACAATAAGGTGCTAAGCAACTCAGTGAGACCCTGTCTCTAAATAACATTCAAAATAGGATTGGGGATGTGGCTCAGTGGTCAAGTGCCCCTGAGTTTAATCCCTGGTTACAAAAAAAAAAAAAAAAAGACAAGCTCTAAAGTTCTAGGCTTCCAAATCAGCAATTTTACTCTGCTTTCTCAAATTCTTCTGTGATTTCAAAGAGATTAAACAACTTTCCCACTACCTGTCTTGCAAATGAGTTACATAATAGTAGTATGGCAGTAAGCAACAGCTGTTGAGTTTCACTAATTGGACTGTTAATCTTAGAACAAGTAAAGCATCATATATGGAAATCAAAGCAAGGCACAGCTAGAATGGTTTAAGACTGTAACTTCTAGTTCCTTCACATAATGGGGCTTATAATTCTTAGGGGTTTGTTGTTGTTTTTGTTTTTGCAGTGCTGGGAGTTGAATCCAGAATCTCACACAAGTTCTATTAATTGCTCTATTACTGAGTTACATTCCCAAACATATTAATTCTTAGATTTTCACTATGTAAAGGAGTTTGTATGCTGAATAACTGGAATCTCCAATTAATAGTACTATCAGAGAGTATTTGGAGAAAAAATTTTATAAAATATATTTTAATTTTCTTGGGAATAAGAACAGCTCTAGACATGTGATATGGATATGAGTGTAATGAATGGACTTTTTGACTTGCTTTTTAATTTTTATCATAATGTCTTGGTTCTGATTCTCTTCTCCAATTCCACAATTCCCATATTCATGAGACTAATTCCAGACCTCACATGACATAGAAGTTAAACCAAAGGGCTTTTGCTTCTAATTTATCATCTGAATTATACAAATAACTACCACAGTTAGAAGTTGAGTGATCTTGTTAGGAAGAGGATTTCACTGTATAAATCCAAAGCCTGGACACTCTAAAATCCATGCTATAAATGATGCTCTCATATCCTGCTAAACTAACCTCCCTTCTACCCTACATTCCCCGACCCCCAAGATCTTCAAATCAAAATGAAAACTGTATCTTGTAAAATGTGCTACAGATTCTTAGGGATACAGATTTCTCAACCTTATGTTTGTAACAAGAGCTTATCACTAGCAGTCATATGCTATAAATAACCACCCCAAACCAAAGATGAAGTAAGGGGTCACAAATTATCTCTGCCAGGGAAATTAAGAAAAGCATTACTTGGCTTTTTGGGGTTTTTATTTTATAAAACTTTATACATTTATCACTTTCTGATGCAACTCAAAGCAACACATATAACAATGGTTAGTGTCAAGTCCACCGTATTTAAAAAAAAATCTAAACTCTACTTTGTGAGCAAAATGTAGGGCCAGAACTAAACATACCATACACAGGTTCACAAGTATTCAATTTGTTATTTTGAATGCAGCCAATGCAATAACTGAAAATAAGAATTTTAATCAGATAGAAAAACTTAAGAGTTTTCATTTCTTAAACATTTTTTTAACTGAAGCTGAATACAATGAAAATGGGACTATAAAGACACTTTGCAACTTACATATATGAATCTTCTCACATTCACTAACCTGAAATGTGTCCACTACTCGGTGAAGGAACTCAATGACAAACAAAGGTGGGACCTCCGTCTGAATTACAGCCACAAAAAAGATCTTGTGGCGGTAAACACTTAAGAGATAATGGTGAGGGGTAGGGATAACTGGAGGCACATTTTCTGCCTCAGTTGCTCTCTCCTGCGCCTCAAAAAAGTAATCGCAAACAGAACGACTGACCACACTTTTCCAATGTTTCTCCAGGAAAATATCTCCAGAGGAGTTGATCAAGAAAAGACTATGAATCATGTTGGGAAATTGTCAGTAGAAGAGGCAATCTTTTTTTCAGTGGGAAAGCCTCAGGATTCTGCAAACTTTCAAACCTAAAAACAAAAGAAGCTATATTCAGTGTCATTCTCTCCCCAGTCTTCCCAGCAGTCTAAGATGTACCCACTTTTTCAAGACCAGGCTTAAGTATTCCTTTACTGCATACACCTGAAGTATCCTTCTCTTGAATTCCTAAGAATAATTATCAGCCATCTCGTTTGTCAATCATATACGCCTGGTTATCTCTCTCACTCTTTTTCTGGCGCTGAGGATTGAACCTAGGGCCTCTCAAATGCTAAGCACATGCTGTATCACTGAGCTACAGTCCCAGCACTTATTCCCCCCTTATCTTTACTACTGCCTGAAATATACCCACTTAAAATAGGACTTAATCTTTGGGTATCTATTTTTTTTCAACTAGGCTGGAAGCTCCTTAAAGAAAAGGACCAGTCTCACGGGGCTGGGATTGTGGCGCAGTGGTAGCATGCTCGCCTAGCACGCGTAAGGCACTGGGTTCGATCCTCAGCACCACATAAAAATAAAATAAAGATATTCTGTTCACCTACAACTAAGAAAATAAAAAAAAAAAAATTAAAAAAAAAAAAAAAAGCCAGCCTCAGCAAATTAGCGAAGCACTAAGTAACTCAGTGAGACCCTGTCTCTAAATAAAACACAAAAGAGGTCTGGGGATGTGGCTCAGTGGTTAAGTGCCCCTGAGTGCAACCTCCGGTTAAAAAAAAAAAAAAGAACTGAGATATGCTGAAAGATCTGCAGCAGATTTGGAAGATTTTGTATGAAAAAAATACATTTCAAATGTTACCAATGTACTGATTATATGCTATAATATTTTGTATATATTGGGTTACAGAAAATACATTTAAATTAATTTAACCTGTTTTATTACTTTAATATAGTTACTAGAAAATGTAAAATTACATTTTAATTTGCTTGTATTTCTATCGGACAGAGTTGGCCCACGGAATAGAAAGCTGCCATTGTGGTCTTCATTCATTCAATGAGACCCATTCTTTGAGCACTTCATATATACAGGCTCTTCGTCGGGTGCCTTTAACAATTATCTCTCTGGGGAATATCCCAGGTACCTCTGACGGCGTAATCTCCACGGCGCCAGTCCCCAGAATGAGGCTACTCCACAAACTAGCCCAGGTGGTCGCACCGCAAAGGCCTGCTGTACCGAGTACGCCACCGCGAGCTTAATCCCTCTGCCTGAGGACTAGAGAGCGGGAGGGAGGGAGGGAGGCGAAGGGAGAGTGGAGAATAGCTAGGCTGTGGAGCAGAGGCGGGCCAAAGTGGGTTATTTCTGCATTGGTCCCAGCCTTCGAGCCTGCGAGCTATAAAAATGAAGGCCCTTTGGGGCGCAGGTGGGCAGGGGGTAGATTTCAGATAAACGCACATCCCGGGGGTTAAAAGGGTCCGGAAGCCGAGGCCTTGCACTTCGCACACTTGTGTTGCCATGGTAACAGTGTCCCCTCCTCCTCCACCAACCGGCTGGAGCAGCCCACCTCCCGGAGCCCGCTACTCTGGTCTCTCACCTCGCCCCACTGCGTGCCGAAGCTCTGAAGGTCAGTCCACCCGGCGCGACCCCGCGTCTCGACCCGCCCCCCGCGCGCCCCCTCTCTGAACCTCGCGCGCCCCCACCCCAGCCCCGCCGGTGCCTGAGGCCACCGGCTCTCACCCGGCCTCGCTCCTCGCAGCGCCCACCACTCCGCGGTGCCAGCAAGATCCGCCCCCAAGCGCGCACTGGCCGCCGCTCGCACGCTGATTGGTCGGCCCCGGGGCTCGCTCTGGTGCCGCCTGCGACTGAGGATTGAAGGTAGCTGATTGGACACCAGTGCGCCGCTCCTCTCTGATTGATTGCTCCTGTTCTCGGCTCGAACCCCTAATTGGCCCTTGTTCAGGGTCGGGTAATCTCCGATTGGTGCAGCTCAGTGGCTCTGAGCTCTGATTGGAAGGCGAGGACAGTCTGTGGTCCGTTTGGTCCGTAGTCGTCCAGTCACAAAGGGCCCAAGAGGCCGCCGGGACCACCTGCATAATTGTGGATGTACCCCCAAAGGGATGCTAAAAAAGTATGTGTTGGGCAGGGCAGGAGGTGATCTCCAGGGCACAATTTATCTAATACCACACCATGGATAATAAGTCATGAATAGTAATAATTATCCTTCGTTATATAAGTGCGTTTAAAAAGAGACCTAACCTTTTCGTTTATGTGCTATGCCTTGGGTAAAATAAACGTGATTGGCTGTACAGCTTATTATCCAGAGCTCTGGAAAAGAATTCAGGAAGCCTCTTCCAGCCTCAGCAAGGCCACCACCTGCTTGACTTTGGTTGAGGCATGTCACCTTCCAAAATCTCAATTCCTGTATTTGTGAAAGTGAAGGGGTTGGGCAGTTCTCCCTACAAATTGCTTTGGAATACTAATAACTTTGACACTACTTTAAGTGATTTCAGTCACTGTGATCCACAGAAGTGTGGAATAAAAGTCAAGAGACAAGGTTCAACAGCAGTTAAACTTAAAACTAAAAATAAAGCATTAAATAAGATGTGCAAAGGGTTTGCCTGGGTGCCTGTCACATGGTGTTTGGCAGATGAAATGGTAAGCTGTGGCGATGACAATAATATTGTCAACCTAGATGATGAGAGTTTCACTCTCCCTGGGTTTTAATTTTCATTTTGGTAAAATGGAGCATGGGTGGCATCTCCTCCGTATACATGACCTTTTCAGAAGGTGGAATGGATTGCTCTATCCCATACTTGTGAAGGATAGATGGTTGGTTAATTTTGAAGTAAAACTAAAAAGCAAAATGGCTGAATTTTGTAGCACTGCGTAAGTTTAGGGGTTATGGTGTCAGAGTGCCTGGATTTGAACACTGTTCCAGCACATTCCACCCATGTAACCTTGAGAAGGTACCTTCTCTTCTCCAAATACCAAGTTTCTCACTAATAGTACCTACTATTAGTATGGACACTAATAGTATCTACTTCAATAGACTTGAAAAGATTGTGTTGGAAAAATGTTAGCAATTGTTATTACCTAAGAGACAAGATACAATAACATGGTTACTAAGTAACATGTGCCTAGGGCCCAGAAACAAATAACTGCTGTGGGCATTTCTTGTACATGAATAGAATTAACATTTACTTAGGGCCTCCCATGTATCAGGCTTTATACTGGGTGCTGAAGATGCTGCAGTGATTACTATCACAGGCACAACCCTGTGCTAACGTAGTCTAGCTAGGAAGACATATTTGTTGAATTGAATTAAATAACAGAATTTGGAAGTTTGTGTTTAACACAGTCTCATGATCTTGAGAACAGGAAATCATTGACAAATATCTATTTATAAAAATCTCTAGGAAAAACATTTTAAAGCTGCCACTGATAAACTATTGTAGGGTTTTATAAATTATCCTAATGTTTAGCTCTCACAGCTAAGAAATTTTTTGTATCATGGGGCTGGTGTTGTGGCTGTGTGGTAGAGCACTTGCCTAGCACATGTGAGGCACTGGGTTTGATCCTTAGCACCACATAAAAATAAAATAAAAGGCATTGTGTCCATCTACAACTAAAAAAAAACTTTCATAAAAAGCCAGTCACTAATAATTTGTTTATAATTTCTTAAATTTAAATTTATGTATGTATTTATTTATTGATACTGGGGATTGAAACCAGGACCTTATGCAGGCTAGGCAATCATTACCACTGAACTACACCCTCAGCCCTTGTTCATATTTAAAAATTTTGGTCTGAGAGAAAAGAGGCCTCACCCACTAAGAAAGAAATTTTTCAGGCCTCCAAAGCTGGGTGCCAGTACACTTCTCTGGCTTTGATTGCTTCCTCTTTCTCTCCATGTGTGCTATCCCTGGGCAGGGACAGTGGAGCAGGGGACTCACTAATCTCACTAATGGGCATCTCCCTTCCTTGACTTTGCTTTCAGAGTTCCTTCTCCCTGACAAGTATTCCTTTCTTGCTTTTAAAATTTTTTTTCCCCTTGTGCTGGAGATTAAACTCAGGGCTTTGTGCATGCTAAACAGCACATGCTTTACCACTGAGTTACACTCCCAGCCTATAGTCTCTTCTTATTTGTGGAAATTCTCTCCAGCTGTGGAGACCCAGCCTTCTGTTTCCTCCCCCATGAGGTCCATCCCAAGCTGATGCCTCCACACTGGAAGTAATTTCTCCTTCCTCAGTGATCAAATAACATTTCAAAGCCCTTTTTTGTAACCTCCAGTGCTTCTGACACTCGGCTGTGCAGTCACATATGCATCTGATCACCATGACTAGATGATAAACTCTTTATAGAACATAACAATGTCTTGTATTCATTCAGTCATCTCTTAAACTGGCATTTATGGAGTGCCTACCATCTCCTGGGCACTGGGGGCACAAAGACAAAACATCTTATTTGAAGGAGTATACAATCAAATGTGTGTGTGTGCGGGGGGAGCTATAAAGAAAAGATCAGCTCCATTTAAAAAATCAAACCAGCTTCTTTAGAGCTGGCCACAGAAGGAGCCTGTTTATGTAGAAATTAGAGACTGAATTGATGCCGCAGCTATCATAAAAGGGATCTTTCTTCTCCTTAGGAGCCTCTTACCACTGGCTGCTGTTCCCACAATGCTGGGCTTGGCAGGTTCAGTATTTCTTTAACCTTTCAATGCCAATGTAGACATGCTTTGTTGTTGTCGTCATTGTTTTATTTCCCATCACACAGCAGACACAAAGGTATGCAGTCCTACAAAATTTATCTAAAAACTTGAAGATAATCAAAAGGGAAATGAACAGAGAGTAATATGCAACTAATAATGTAGCTCACAAAATGTAATGGAATCAGAGTACCTCGGATGGCTCTATGGCAAAGGTACCCTGTGACTCCTCTTACCCAGGACCCCCAGCAAAGTCATGTAGAGCTTTTGAAGTCCACATCCTTTCTGAAAGGGAGACCAACAGCATCCCTCTACCGACAGCCTCCTGGTTCCAGTCTCCTGAATAAATAGTTAATACACCAAATGGCCCCTTCCCTAGATGATTAACCCTAGGAACCTCCAACAGTGAGGCCCCACTCTCACCTCAGGGGCATTGCAACCAGATGCCCTTCCATCCGTCTCCTCTCTCTTGGCCTAGATGACCTTGTGAATGTGATTACTCTTAATGATGATGACTCTTGATTTTATATCTCCACTTAGATGCCTCATAGACATCTTAACAGATCCAAAAGAAACTTGAGTTTCCTTCTCAAAACTTCTTCCCACCCCAACTTCACCTCTAGTTTTCTGTATTTTATTGACAACAGCATCATCCATCCAGTTTCTCAAACCAGTAACTCTGTATCATCCTTAAGTTGTCAACACAGAAGCAAACCTTGTTGATTCCACCTCTGACACCTGCCATGAATCCAACTTCTCTCCAACACCATTGTCATCGCGTATGCTAGTGAAGGCCACTATCACCTCTAGCCTAAAAAACTGTAACTACCTCTTTTCCAGCCTGTAGTACCGAGGATTGAACCCAGGGCACTCTACCACTAACCTACAACTTAGCCACAGCTAAGTTGCTGAGGCTGGCCTCAAACTTGTGATCCTCTTGCCTCACCTCCCCAAGTTGTGGGGATTACATGTGTGTGCCACCACTCCCAGCTCAACCCATTTTCTATATGGCAGCAAAAGTGAGCTTTTAAAACTGGAAACAATTATCTGTGGCTTGGAGCCCTCCCATGTATTTCCCCAGCATTATGTCCAAATGCCTCTATCATCTTCTTTATCTGTCTTTTCCTATTTCTTCAGTCAAATCTTCTGCCATTCCCCTGAATCTGAACCCCTGGCTTGACCTGAACCCCCTAGCTTTTGGACCTAGAAAATATTCTTCCTTCTGTTTGGAAGGTTCTCTCTGCAGTCTCCATATTGCTAGCTCCAAGTTATTCCTTTAGGTCTTCCTTATTTTACTGCAATAGTTATAGTTAGATTTTTACTGCAAAAGCCCATATGTTAAAGGCCTGGCTCCAGCTTGGCACTGTTGGAAGGTGGAAGAAACTTTAAGAGGTAGGACCTAGTGAGAAATCTTCAAGTCAGTGAGGTCATTCCCTCAAAGAAGATTGTGGGACCCCAGTCTCTTTCCCTTTCTCTCTTTTTTACTTCCTGACCAGGAGGTAAACAGTTTTGCTTTGTCACACACTTTTGCCATGATGTGCAGCCTCATCATAGGCCCACAGCAATGGGGATAACTAACTATGGACTGAAACCTCTAAAACCGAAAGAAAAAAAAACCAAAACAACCTTTCTCCTTATAAGTTGATTATCTCAGGTGTTTGTTACAGTAATGGAAAGTAACTGTTACCTTCTCAGTGAATTTTATCTAAATCTACCCCTATCTCTTCCTCTGCCACCCTAGATATTTTCCTATTTTTCATAACATTCATTACAGCTAGTAGTTACTATGTTTGCTTCTCTGTTGTCTTGATTCCTTGTCAGTCTTCCCCACTATGTGCATCTTAGGGCAGATAATGTATCTGCCTTGCTTGCCCTCATAGCCCTTACCTGGCACACATGTGGCACCCAAGAGGCCTCAGTAGATACATGTTGAATAAATTGACTGTTCTTATCACCTCCTATTCACCTGTTGGTAAAAGAGGGACCCTTATCCTAAAAAGTATGAGATGTTCAAGCACATAACACCTAAAACTGGACAATGAGTTTATTAGTAACTCCTGGAGGAGGAGGGCCCTTCATGCCACACAGGGGCACATGGGGTTTGCATCTGGAGTAGACAAAACCATCAGGGCTGTGGGAGGCAGGCTGTGTAGTAACTAGAGGATAGACTGGTCCTTGGTGCCCAGTAGAGCATATGATAGGCTTGTTGAAATAATTGAACAGGCTGACAGGAAAATGAAACCCATTAGGTTGAGAACTGTGTGAAGTGAGCTTGTCCAGCTGATAGGGCTCTGCAGGTGGGGTCATATTTGGTGAAAATATGGGAACTCAGGCCTTTGGGCCCTGTGATGCTCAAAGATATCAAAGCAGCACTTGAAATTTTGGGCCTTGTAGTACATGAATCTAACATCTGGACGAGAAATCTCCACATTAGTAGACAATGGTAGGGGGCAGGGGAGGAGATTGTTTCATTACATAGTAAGTGAATGAATTATTTTAACACTATAAGTCCTCTATAGTCTACTATATGATCCACTGGTAAAGGTTCCAAAAATAATCATTCAATAAAATTCCTAACCTATTTTGTTCTTGTCCTAAATGAGAACAAGGTTCTCATTATGTTCAGCTGTGCATAACAGAAAAACTAAATTATGTTGACTTAAACAAGATAGGGATTTATTTTCTTCTAATATTATGAGAAGTCAGGAGGCAGAAAATCCAGAGCTGGAATGGCATTTTTCATCAAGAAGAGAGGTTTCTTCTAGCTAGTCATTTCACCATTCCTAGGATAGACCTTTCACCCTCACACTTACAACATTGTTGCTATGGCTCCAGTCATCAAGCTATATTCCAGGCAGAAAGGGAAAAAAGACAAAAAACAAATGAGTATGAGCCAACTGAGTCAGCTCCCTTTAGTCAGTTTCTCCTGAAATCCCACTCATGATCTATTGTTCAGAATTGATTTAAAAGAGGTGTTGGGGATGTTTTTAGCTGGGGACATTACTATACCCACCCCCAACCCCCAAATGGGGCTCTGTTAAGAAGGAAGACAGGAGAATGGATATTGGATAGCAATAGTATCCATCAGATTATCTTCAACTGGTGGGAATCAAGAATGCAACTATAATTAGTGAAAAGACTGAATATTTTAAATAAGGTCTAGAACTGAAGGACTTAGGGAAAGCAGACTGGGAAACAGGAAAGTTTCCCAGAATAGCTTTTATTTCATATTAATAAAGAAAAAGACAAAAATGTGTCCTTAGTAAAAAGAATCTCCAGTAAGTAATGGCCAGGGAGAGGGTAATGACAAGCAGTCACCAGTTCATAGCCACAAACTGACCATGTGAGCGTGAGCAGGTTATCTAGGGTCTTAATAGCCTTATCTATAAAAATGAGAGGATTGGATTAAGTTACCTCTAGATCTTTTCCAACTCTCAAATTCTATTACAGCAATGGTCTTGATTTTTTAAAAACTAAGTGAAATCTTTTAGAAAAATGAAAACTTACATAGAAAATACATGGAGCAGAGGTTAGAATGCTTGAGTTCTGTGTACTGGCCTCAGTCTTCATTTGGCCCCTGAGCACATTTTTACACAGTTCCATGTGTAACCTTAATAAAATAATATGATGTATTTACTGGTAAAAATCAAACTACGGCTATCACCATGGTATTACTGACAGAAATGGAAAAGTTTTTACTTGGCAATAACAATCTGAAAGACTTGTTAAAACCAGCAAATTAAATAACTAGACACTGTTATGCTGCTTTGTAAATTCTTATTTAAATTTCTGGGGCCTGAGGTTGTGGCTCAGTGGCAGAGCGCTGCCTCGTACATGTGAGGCACTGGGTTCAATCCTCAGCACCACATAAAAAACAAGCAAACCAAAGAAAGACACTGTGTCCGTGTATAACTAAAAAATATTAAAAAAAAAATTTCTGGAGAAATGTTCATCATATAAAAGAATTTTGTCTAAAATTTTCTGGGGAAAGAAGAGAGGCTGGACTGTAAAAAGCTTTCAAAGTAACATACTTAATATTTTCTAGATAGTTATGTAGATAAAAATAGGTTTGAGAGGTTAAAAAAAAACCCAAATCTTTGCTTTAGAAGTGCTTGTTTCCTGTGTGCCAGAATGAGCTGCTTCCTGTTTATCAAATGCAATTGTTAGTAATTGGAAGCAAAGCCCAGAAAAACTTGCCTCTTGTAGTCAACCTGCTGAACTTCCTTTTCTTTACTTGGCATATTTTTAGCATTTTCAAAGTTTTTAAAATGTCCTTCTTATCATTTAATAATTAAACTTTAAAAATAACTGTAGAAAAATTGAATGAGATCTGAAGCAGTTGACTTCAAATTTCTTCCTCTAGCATCTCTCCTTAGGAATATTAGATAAAATGTTATGAATAGTGATTATTTTCACCCACTCACACATAATCTGAAATGTGTTTTTATGTACATAACTCAATGTATCTAGCTTTATTCTCTCTACATGAGTAACACAAGCTTTTACATTTTCCTCTACACATCCAGCTTCCTTTTTCATGATCCCACTTTTTCTTTCATCACTGAAACCTTTTTTTATTTCCCGATAAGTCTGAAAACACCATCTGTTCCAATTTTAAGATCCCTGGGGCAGATTATAGGTGTTGGAGCTTTTTTGCTTTGATCTGGAACACCCCTGACACATGGCAAAGATTTTTTTTTCTGTTATTTTAAAATTTATTTTTTTAGTATATTTTTTTAGTTGTAGATGGACACAATACTTTTGTTTATTTATCTTTATGTGGTGCTGAGGATGGAACCCAGTGCCTCACAAGTGCTAGGTCTGCGCTCTACCACTGAGCCACAACCCCAATCCCTAAAATTTATTTTTTATAAAGTTTCTTTACAGACAACAAAAGTAAATCATATTTAGGAATTCATCAAAGGTAATACAAAACTTTAGTATATTTTAAATGAGAAGCATCTGAGAAAAATGTCATCATCGTTTGCATAATTATGCTCTTAAGCCAAAAAGTGTTTAACTGACCGCGTGCGAGTGTCCCTAAAATAAAGCTAGACAATAGTAGGGGGAAAGTGAACTGGTCCTTATTGTACAGACTTCTAAACTTCCGGGCAAAGAGCTCTTGCGCTACCAGGACAGCCTCGGTAATAAGCTCTTGGTTACAGAAGATGGTGCTGTTGGGTCTGAGGGGAGAACTGGCTTGCACAAGAGCTCAAAAGAACAGAGTTTTAAATAAGAAAACTGATTTCTAAAGCGAATTCCGCTAGTGTGGGCACCTTTCTCGAGAGTGAGACTTTTAGTGACTCAAAGTGCTCGAGTAATGGCAGAAACACTTCGGCAAGAGTGACTGGAAGAGAAAATTAATACCAAAGTTGCGGTGGCGTGCTCTGGGCTGCGCCCTCGCATCCAGGGGCACCTTCTGGAGACAGGGCGCAGGGCGCGAAGAAGAGTTGTCGGGCGGAGAGAAAGGGTGGTGATGGAAACCAAATGTCTTTCATCCCCTGGAGACAAAGAGGTTCCTTCTTTTGACAACAGCTGCCAGTGCCACACACACCATACGGCGGGCCGGCAGGGGGAGGGGAGCCCGGAGGAGCGCGTCTCAGGCAGGGACCCGCTCTGACTTTCAATAATGGGGTGGTTACCATGGCGACGAGCCATACATCTAAAGGGAAGGCTGAAAGGACCCATTGTTCTGGAGTCGGGCTGCCCGGGTTGCGCCTGTTTCTAAGAGACACCTTTAAACACCTCCTTTCGTTAAGGGAAAATTGTGGACGGTAGCTGGGAGAGTCTCCTCCGGAGTTTCACACCAGGACTGCATACCACAGATAGCGACGCCACCTCGGCTCAGCACACTCTGCGAAGGAACAAGCAACCACTTGCACTCAGCCCTGCTGCCTCCCACATAGGCATTCACCAGAAATCAGTGTACACGTGCGTTCACCGATGCTCAGACACAAGTACTGACACACGGTTAATAGTACTCCCTGCTGCCTCCACGGCCCGAGCAGGCAAAGGAACCAGAGCCTGAAAACGATGCTAAAGGAAAAACCAGTAACTCCACAAATTCTTGCTAAGATTTGAGGAGAGGCGACTCAGCAAAGTCCTAGAGTCACTTTTAGGTGGTGCTGGAAGAAAAGCAGAAAGAAATCATAGTATAAAGGAGGTTAAAAGTTAACAAGGCATAATTGCAATTTTGCTTGTAAGAGCAAGCAGCTGGAAACAGCCTAAAAGCCGGTCCCTCGGGGCGGTTAAATAATGTGGGGAACATCCCTCTAATGGACATTAAGCTGCCATTAAAGACTGCAAGGCAGCTCTGTGTGCAGAGAAGAGGAATTTACCAGTAAATATTAAATAATAAGTAAGGTGTAAAAGAGTGTGTAATATGTGTGTGTGAGTGTATCTAAGAAAGTGGTTGCTTCTTAGAAGGGCAACTGTGAGACTAGAGTATGGAATTGAGGAGAGAAAAACTTCCTTTTCACCATATAATCTTTTGTACCTTTGAATTTTACTATACATACCATGAATTAGTTTAAAAAAAAACTTAAAAAGAGCTTTAAGGTAAAATTGCATTTGTATGAGCACTAATGAAAGTTGGAACTCTCCATAAACTATCTGAACTTTTAAAAAATGCTTTAATATTAATTTTTAAATATACATTCACAAACAGATATGTAAAAACCATAGTTATGTATGGTAGTCAAAGTGGCAAGTGAAACATAAAAATATAGCTCCTTTCCTACCTCATGGTGCTGAGACTGAAGGAGGCCACTGTCATTTGATGAGCCCATTGCATAATCCATCTGTGTTAGCTTTCCATTGCTGTGGCAAAATACCTTACATAACTTATAAGGAGGAAAGGTTTACTTTGGCTCATGGCTTCAGGAGTTTCACCATGATTGCTTGGCCCTTTGGCCTTGAGGCTTGTGGCAGCATAGTACATCATGGCAGGAGTGCATGGAGGGGAGGAACTGCTCACTTTGTGACAGTTAGGAACCAAAGAAAAAGACAAGAAGGGGTCTAGGCCTCAATATATACTTCAAGGGCATGTCTCCAGTGACCTAACTCCCTTCCACTAGGCCCCACCTCCTAAAGGTTCCACCACCTCTCAATGGTCCTTTTAACACATGGTCCTTTGGAGGGCACTCCATATTCAAACTATAGCACCATCTGTTAAAAATCAAATCACAGGGCGCTGGGGCTGTGGCTCAGTGGTAGAGCGCTTGCCTCGCATGCGTGAGTCACTGGGTTCGATCCTCAACACCACATACAAATAAATAAATAAAATAAAGATATTGCATTCATCTACACCTAAAAAAATATTTAAAAAAAATCAAATCACAGCGCCCCTAAATTAAGTAAACGTGACATTACATTAGGGCAATTTTCCTGATTACCAAATGGTATGTAACCAGTAAAATAATGGACTTTTGAAGCCCAGTGTCATGGATGATCTTTTTGCACTGATAAAAATAAAGATTATTTACTTAGCAATGACTCACTAAAGAGTGATAATGAGTTAGCATCTATTGAGTATGGTGTGCCTCACTGAACAGTATTGAGTTCCACATACATTATTTCCTTTAATATTCAAAATAAAATGTGTTTGTTTTACAAATGAAAAAAATATGTAGAAATGTTCTTCAAATTACCTAATGTCACACAGCTAAGAAAGCTGCAAAATCTGGATTTAAATTCACATTGACTAACTCTAAAACCTGTTTTGAACCTCTACATGCTACTTTTTATTTTATTTGCCATAATTCCTTATGGTGAAAACCCAGGCTCCATATGATTCACACTAATCCTGTATTTACACAACCTGAATTAAACATATTTAAAGATTGAAAATGAGATGATGTTTGAGGAAACAATTGTAAAGAGTATAAAGAATCTGCAGATTTTTAAAAAAATGTATTTATTTATTCTAATCAGTAATACATGATAGCAGAATGCTCTTCGATTCGTTGTACACAAATGGAGCTCATTTTTTCACATCTCTGGTTGCACACAAAGTAGGGTCACACCATTCATGCAATCATACTTGTACCTAGGGTAATGACGACCCTCTCGTTCCACCATCTTATCCTCTCCTCTCCTCTCCCCTCTTTCCTCTTTGGCCAATGCAAAGTTCCTCTACTCATCCTATGCCCCCCGCCTTATGGATTAGCATCCACTTATCAGAGAAAGCATTTGGCCTTTGGCTTTTGGGGATTGGCTTACTTCTCTTAGCATGATATTCTCCAACTCCATTTATTTGCAAATGCCATAATTTTATTCTTATTGCTGAGTAATATTCCATTGAGTATACATATCACAGTTTCTTTATCCATTCATCTATTGAAGGGCATCTAGGTTGGTTCCACAGTTTAGCTATTGTGAATTGAGCTTCTATAAACATTGATGTGGCTGCATCACTGTAGTATGCTGTTTTTAAGTCTTTGGGTATAGACCAAGGAGTAGAATAGCGGGGTCAAATGGTGGTTCCATTCCAAGTTTTCTAAAGACTTTCCATACTGCTTTCCAGACTGGTTGCACCAATTTACAGTCCCACCAATATTTATTATTGCCTATTAGTGCCTTTTCCCCCACGTCCTCACCAACATTTATTATTGCTTGTATTCTTGAAAACTGCCATTCTGACTGGCGTGAGAAGAAACCTTAGAGTAGTTTTGATTTGCATTTCTCTAATTGCTAGAGATGTTGAACATTTTTTCATATATTTGTTGATTGATTGTATATTTTCTTCTGAGAAGTGTCTGTTCAGCTCCTTAGCCCATTTATTGATAGATTGTTTTTTTGGTGTAAAGTTTTTTGTGTTCTTTATGTACCCTGGTGATTAGTGCTGTATTTGACATGCATGTGCAAATTTGCTTCCAAAATATAGGCTCTCTCTTCGCCTCATTGATTGTTTCTTTTGCTGAGAAGAAGCTTTTTAGTTTGAATCCATCTCATTTATTGATTCTTGATTTTATTTCTTGAACTTTAAGAGTCTTGTTAAGGAAGTCAGGGCCTAACCAACATGATGAAGATTTGGGCCTACTTTTTCTTCTGTTAGGCATAAGAGAATCTGCAGATTTTAACATATGACAGCTTGGTGGTGCGGAGTAAAAAAGGGGTCTTTGTTTTGTATATAACTAATGTAGGCCATTTTGGTGTCAATAATTAAAGTTTTATTGGAGTACAGCTATGCTCATTCATGTATTGTCTGTGGCTGTTTTTATGCTACTATGGTACAAGTATTTGTACAGACCATATAGTCCACAACATCTAAAATATTTACTGTCTGCATCTTTACAGAAATGTTTGCTGATCCTTGATCTACAGTGATGGTCGTACTCAGAAAGGTAAAAGAGGAAAGGCTTGTAATTTAAATGTCATTCTCATTTTAAAAGTGTTATTTTTATATTTATCCAAGTACTCTACTCCTGTTCAAACTTGTACATTAGTGGCATTTGTAGAAGAGAGCTTGTGAAGAGAGACTACTGTGCTATCTGTGTGCATGGTTGCCACTAATCTCAGTGTAGAAGTTTTAGGAAAATTGATGAGGTGATATGAGTTCCAGTTACCCCCAGCTCTCCATCACTGTCTAGGTCAGCTTCTAGCCCAAAGCAATGGCAGTTGTTCCCTTGTTGCACAACCAGACGGTCCTAAGTTTTTATCTGTGGACATCACCTGTCTCTAAAAGCCAAAAGCTGTAGGTGTGTTTAGGCAGCAAGCCAGATGACTTTGAAATTTTGTTTCTTTAAGCTGGGAAGAACTCTCTAGAAGCTCCTCCACCCAGCAAATAGCTGACTTGTGTTGGCTTGTTTAAAGTCGTCATGAAATTGGCCACAGTACAGAATTCTTAATCAAGCACTGGACTTACCAGTAGGAGCAGATTACATCTATGTAATTATGGTACCAATATCACTCTATTCAGCATTACTCAAAAGTTTAGGCAAGTGCCAATTCTAACTGATAAAAATTAAATTCTGATTATAGAATCTAGGTAGTAGGTACAGGGATGTTAACTGTATGTTTTTTTCACAATTTTCTGTATGTTTGACTTTTTTTTTTTTTTTTTTTTGGTACTGGGGATTGAACTCAGGGGTGCTCGACCACTGAGCCACATCCCCAGCCCTATTTTGTGTTTTATGTAGAGACAGGGTCTCACTGAGTTGCTTAGTGCCTTGCCATGGCTGGGTTTGAACTCGCGATTCTCCTGTCTCAGCCTCCCTAAATGCTGGGATTACAGGCTTGAATCACCATGCCCGGCTTGTATGTTTGACATTTTATCTAATCAGATGTTGGGAAAAAAATTAGATTCTGATCTAAAAGCTACATTTTCTCCAGTTTTCTGAGGAACAAAAGAAGACTGATATTTAAAGAACATAAATCTCCCTCCCAAAACATAAATGCCCCTCAATTAGGATTGTAAAAATAAAAATAGAATGGGACTCAGAAGCTATATTAATTTCAGTCATCTTTTCCTAAGGCTTGAAAACACTTTGGAGAAAATATTTGGACATTTTAAATAAAATAATTCTCACTCTTATTCTTGTATTGTCAGTGCATGGTAACACCACTAATAATGTGTAAGAGTGGAATGTTCTCCCTCTCCATTCAATTTTAAATTGCCATTATTTGTGTCTTACTCTCAAGTTGCCCTCTTTGAACACCTGGACCTACCAGAAGTTCCTAAAGTGCTCAAACACAACATATTGAGTTGATGTCAAAATCTTCTCTTTTTTGGAGTGAGGAGCAGGGGAGGATCCCGGGGGGTTGACTGAGCCACATCCTCAGCCCTATTTTGTACTTTATTTAGAGACGGGGTCTCACTGTGTTGCTTAGTGCCTTGCCATTGCTGAGGCTGGCTTTGAACTCCTGATCTTCCTGTCTCAGCCTCCTGAACTGCTGGAATTACAGCCGTGCGCCACCGTGCCCGTCTACTCTTCCATTTTCTATTATCTTAAAAAGCATTCACATCATCTCTTCCCACAGCTGTCAACTACCCAGCAACTTCTACTCATTCTAGCTCTTCACTCTTTCAGCACACATGTAAATAAATAAAATATAGAACTCTGAACCTCAAACCCCACTCCACAAAAATTTCCATAACTAAGTATATAAGGTGCTAAATATTTATTTACTAAATTAGAAAAAAGGAAGAATTGAAGAAGAGAAAATGAAAATAACATTAACATTTGGAATTAATGAAATTAAAAACTTGATCAAGAAAAAAAAGTGTTACAAAAGGAAAAGAATAAGATAGGGATAGCTATGGGCACAGGAGAGATTTTTAAAATGGAAGTTTTCTTCATGAAATAATTATTATTATTTGAAGATCTAGATGAAATAGATAATTTCCAGGTAGAATATTAAATTACAAATAACCACCCAAGAAAAAGTAGAAAATCTGAATGGCCTATTAACATAGATAAAATTTATTTTATAGAAAAAATGTATTTTGTAGAAAAAAATTAACACCTTCAGAAAGATTAAAAAGGATCTATGGAATAACAGAATAATATGAAAAAGGAGGGACAGAGAATAAGAAAGAAATCTTAGTAATCTAAAATATGGGTACATAAAAAATCAATAAAAGAGAGACTCAGTCTAGAAAATCTTTCAGAAAGTAAAGGGTAAAAAAAGACAAAAGTGTAGAAAACAGAAGAACAATACTGGAAGTCTAATATTTTACTCATTGGAATGATACTGAGAAAATAGGCAAAAGGAAGGGTTTTTTTCTTTTTCAATCTAAAAATATCCCATTATTGAAGGGAAATAAATCAGTGAATATATAAATCAAAGGAAATTACCTACTTCCCAGGTCAGAGAATGAAAACCAACACAAAGTAAAAAAAGAAATATCGAAAACCTATACAGAGGGCTGGGGTTGTGGCTCAGTTGTACAGTGCTTGCCTAGCAGGTGTGAGGCCCTGGGTTCAATCCTCAGCACCGCATAAAAATAAGTGAATAAAATAAAGCTATAAAAAGTTACCTTATTAAAAAAAGAAAGAAAGAAAAAACACCTATATGGAGGCCTGGTGTGGTGGCGCATGCCTGTAATCCCAGTGGCTCGGGAGGCTGAGGCAGGAGGATTGCTAGTTCAAAGCCAGCCTTAGCAATAGCAAGGTGCTAGGCAACTCAGTGAGACCCTGTCTCTAAATAAAAATACAAAAAAGAGCTGAGGGAAGTGACTCAATAGTTGAGTGCCCGAGTCAATCCCAGATACTCTCCCGCCCCCCCCCAAAAAAAACCCATATGGATTTTTAAAAGTTGGAGGGAGGAGGAGGAAGAAGAAGAGAAGAAGAATGGGTAGGTTACCTGGTGCATTTGACCAAGGGCAAAATAATGGAGAGAAGCTAGATATTGAAGAGTGAAAGAAGAATGATTTGAATACATAGAAACCTGAGCAAACAAAAAGTAATTACTAATGCCAGGAAAAGCAGAAAGTATAACAAGAAAGAAAATGTCATTATAGCATATTACCTGGCTAATCACTGAACATTTTTTAACTAATCATTATAAACTTCATCGACAGTGTAACTTTGTTTTGATTAGTGATGAATCTCCAGCAGCTACAATAGTGCCTGACACAGAGTATGTTCTCAATAAATATTTGATGAATTGATATAAAGGATACTGGATGATATTTTAGCATTAATTGTGATATAACTAGACTAGAGCAGGGAAGGAGAAGAACTGGAAGAACTAAAAGAATACTCAGCCTTTACATGATATAAAATCTATGGATAAAGTAAAAAATAGATGAGATAAGATAGGGAAAATATGTGTGTGTGTGTGTGTGTGTGTGTGTGTGTGTGTGTGTGTATTCCTCTTATCTGTGGTATCCAGGGTAATCAAACTCATAGGAACAGTAGAATGGGTATAGAATTTTAATTTTGCAAGAGGGATAATTCCTTTTTTGGGGGGGTACAGGGGATTGAACTCAGGGGTACTTGACCACTGAGCCACATCCTCAGCCTTATTTTGTGTTTTATTTAGAGACAAGGTCTCACTGAGTTGCTTGACACCTTGCTTTTTCTGAAGCTGGCTTTGAACTCTCAGTTCTCCGGTCTTAGCCTCCCAAAGTGCTGGGATTACAGGTGTGTGCCACTGCGCCCAGCAGGATAAGTTCTTGAGATGGATGGTGGTGATAGTTGTACAACAACATAAGTATAATTAACACTAATGAACTATATACTTAAAAATGATTAGAATGGACTGGGTACAGTGGTGCATGCCTGTAATCCCAGCAGCTGGGGAAGCTGAGGCAGCATGATCAAGAGTTCAAAGCTGACCACAGCAAAAGCAAGGTGCTAAGCAACTCAGTGACACTCTGCATCTAAATAAAATACAAAATAGGGCTGGGGATGTGGCCTCCCAGTTCAGTCCCCAGTGCTCCCCAGCCCCCCCAAAAAGGTTAGGATGGCACTATGCAGTGGTGCAATACCTGTAATCCCAGCAGCCTGGCAGTCAAGGCAGGAGGATTGTGAATTCAAAGCCAACCTCAGCAACTCAAGGAGACCCTACACAACTCTGAAAGACCCTCCCTCTATATAAAGTATTTTTAAAAGGGCTGGGGATGTGGTTCAGTGGTTAGCACCTCTGGGTTCAATAGCAGGCCCAAAATAATAATTATGTGTATTTTCTAAAATTAAATATTTTACAAATTAACTCAAAATGGATCAAAGATCTTAATGTAAAACTAAAACTATAAAACGTTTACAAGAAAGTGTAGGTGTAAATCTGTATGTCCTCAGGTTAAGCAATAGTTTCTTAGGCATGACATCAATTAGAAGCAACAAAGAAAAAAATAGATTGGATCTCATCCAAATCAAATAAATTCTATCAAGAAAGTGAAAAGATAACCTTAAAATGGGAGAAAATATTTGCAAATCATACATCACATAAGGGAAGTAAGAAAACAATGAAGGAGTTTGAAAAATAAAGTTAATATCTAATTTTTTAGTTATATAATTCAATTTCAGATAATGTAATGTTTTCCTGCTTTAGAAGATGGGGGGCATTAATTTTCACTCCCAGCTCCCTACATTTCCCATCCTCTGTGGGTTTTCATTCATTATATTGTTATTTTTGTACTAAGTTAATATCATTCATATGTTTCTTTGTAAAAATAACCCAATAGTTGTTCACTATTAATCTAGATTTTATGGAGTCTGCTTACCACCATTTTTCTAAAAACACTGTGGCTTCTACATTCCAAAATTATTTGTGGTAATTCATCTTGAAACTATCTGGATTTCATTGCCAAACAGCTTTTGTTTTCCCTAAGAATAATTCATTAATAAAAGAAATTTTCTGAGATGTCTTAAATGTAATTACAATGGCCAGAAGATGGAAAGAGCAGATGGGGTAGTGGAGAAGATAAGGGAGGTTAATCAGTTGACAGCTACAGGCTGTGTTAGTAAGCTTTCTATGCTGTGATAAAATACCTGAGATAAACAACTTATAAGGAAGTAAGCTTTGTTTTTACTCAGTTTATGTTTCAGAGGTTTCAGAGTTTTCAATTCATGTTTTTGGATCCTGTTTTGGGGCCTCAGTTTCAGAGGTTTCAAGCCATAGTTTTTGGGCCCTGTTGTTTGATCCATTGGTGGCACAGAACATCATCCTGCCTGTGAATGGTAGAGGAAGCCTGCTCACCTCCTTATAGCCACGAAGCAGAGAGAGAAACTGGAAGGGACCCTTTGAAGGCATGCCTCCAATGATCTAACTTCCTCCCACTAGACCCCACCTTCTAAAGATTCCACTGCCTCCCAATACTGTGCCTTTAATACACTGGTCTTTGAGGGAGATGGGAGGGATTTATGCTAATGATGTGACTCAAGGTGAGCTCCCATATGGCTTCAGGATGGGGCTGGTCACCAGAAAGACCAACCATGTGATTATAGGACTAGTTTCACATTAATAGAGAGATTGGTGGTTGGACATTGAGTTCAAACATGTGGTCTAGTGATCAATAATCAATTAAAACTATGGACACCAAGGTTTAGAAGGATTTTCTGGTTGGTGAATAATTGATGTGCCAGAAGGACGCTGTGCTCTGACACCACAAGGAGGGAGGTAGCTCTGAACTCCCTCCAAGACATTGCCCTGTGGGCATCCTTTATAATGAAACTGTAATTGAAAGTACAGCACTTTCAGTGAGTTTTGTCAGTCATTTTATTGAATTATTGAACATGGCAGTACCATGAGAATATCCAAATGTATAGCCAATCAGAACTGCAGGTATCCTGGGGTTCCCACTTATGGCTAGTACCTGAAGTAAGGGCCAAGCCACTGGGGACAGTTACCTTTAACATATGGTGTCTGATGGGGGAAGAGTGGCCAGAGAGGAAAACCAGACAATTGGGCTACCTGAAGAAAAGAAACTGTTTCTAGTGTTGCTGATAGGTCAAATAAGACAGATTGAGCAATATGGAGGTTATAGGAGACCAAGGTCAGAGGAATTTCAATGGAGTGATGGAGTTTAAGGAAGAAGAAGAGACGAGAAATGAGAATGAGAGCAACTCATTCAATAGTTTTGCTCTAAGGAGAAAAGAAGAATGAGGCAATAGCTGGAGGAGGGCATTGGTTTTTGGTTTTTGGGTTTTTTTTAATGGAAGAAGCAGCAGTAGGTTTATATGATGATGGAAATGATCCAGTAGAAAGGGAAAAATTTACACAAAAGCAGGAACTGGATTAGGGCCACCTGGGGGAGTGGCTGGTGAGCTGGAACAGAACCTAATTGACATCTAGTATCAAGGTCAACCCTAATGAGAACAAGACACAGTTCACCCATAGTAACAGGAGAAAAGGTGAGGTACAAATGGCACAGATGCAAGAGCTATGTAGGTGTGGCATCAGATGCTTGCAGAAACTCTTTAATTACTGTTGTCACGGGTTGGATTTTTCAGAGGCAAACAGTGAGATAACCATGTTTATGAGTAGAAGGTGGAGGACGCAGGATTAGGCAGAGGGAGAAGGTGAATTGGAAGACAAACCCAACAGAATCTTGGAGAACCAACTGGGGACAACTTTGTGGAGTTGTCCTGCATTGGACTGTTCTCCGGACACCAACTTCCCTTAGCCCACTCTGCAACTTAGGTGGTGAGATTCTCCTGATGCTCCCATCAAAAAAGCCTGCCATACAAGTGGGGCTATTTTTTTTTTTTTTTGGTTGTAGATGGACACAACATCTTTATTTTATTTATTTATTTTTATGTGGTGCTGAGGATGGAACCCAGTGACTCACGCATGGGAGGCAAGCACTCTACCACTGAGCCACAATCCCAGCCCCTACGTGGGGCTATTCTTGATGCAGGCTGTAAGCTCCCAGGCGTGTTCTGAGAACCATGTTTCTTTTAGTCCGCTATGTATTGTAACTTGCCTCAGGGGAGCTATGAGTCCAGGGAAGCTTGTAATGTATGCATGGATCCAGTATCTCTCATCCACAAAGAGGGATGTGTGATATGCAGGGTGGGATTATTTAAAAAAATATATTTTTAGTTATAGATGGACACAATACCTTTATTTTATTTATTTATTTTTATGTGGTTCCAAGGCTCGGACCCAGTGCCTCACACATGCCAGGCAAGCACTGTACCACTGAGCCACAACTCCAGCCCCTGCAGGGGAGATTCTAACAGATTATGTAGGCGAAGAATGAAAGAAAGATGGAGGGGGAAGAAAGAAGTAGATTAATCAATTCAAATAGAGAGAACAGCTTCAATAATCCAAAACTAGATCATTCTCAGTTCTTCATTGAAATGACCTCCTTTGGTATGAATTTGGCTTACTGTTTACAACCAATAACTGCTCATTAGATCATATGGGGGGGCCTTTCTAATGGGTTTTCTAATGTGGGAAGTCACTCCTCTGTGCTGTGCGTCTTGTGTGGCCCTTTAGATCTACTCTCCACTCTTCAGCTTTCTGCCCTAGGAGTTGACCTGTATAATTTAGCCTAAACTCTCCTATTCTGGTTGGGTTCAGTCAATGCAGAGGACCATCAGAAAGTCAGAAGCAGGGAAGAGAATGAGGTCAGAGAATTTATCCTCCTGGCTGTGAGATTTCCTTGGGCTGGCTGTGTCTCTGGATAGTAGGTCCCTGGTTGTCTCAAGGAGGCTTAATCTACATGACTCTCCTTCAAACTACAAATAAATCTTCCCTCCTCTCACCCTTTTGGGCCACAGGCTCCAGGTTCCTGTTTAGTTTCCTGTGTGGTTCATCTTTCTCTACCTACACTTTGGAAATCAACTCCTTCATAAATAAACCCTTCTCAAATATTGTATTTCTTATCCCTAGCTGACCTACCCTCTAAGACCTGGCCTGCTGACAGAGCAGCCTGAAGGGGATGACAAAGAGAACGGGGCACAAAAACTATAGTCAGAAAAGAATTTATTTTTTAATTAAAAATACTTTATTGCTAAAAAAAAATGTTAACAATCATCTGAGCCCTCAGAAAGTCATTCTTTTTTTCTGGTGGAAGGCCTTGCCTTGACTTGATGGCTGCTGACTGGTTGATTTGCCTTGACTTGATGGCTGCTGACTCCTTGACTTGGTTGCTGACTGGGGTTGCTGAAGGCTGGGGTGGTTTTGGCACTTTCCTAATATAAGATGTGAAGTTTGCTATATCCAAACTCTTTCTTTCATGAAAGATTCAGAGAGGAAAATTTATTAGTGAGGATGCTTTCAAGTGCAGTGGTCAAAACCCATGAAACTAATGTTGGAAATGGATACCATTGGCTTATATAACTAAAAAACATACAGCCAACAATTCTTCAGGCATAATTGATATAAGGTCAGAACTATGGCCTCAAAGACTCTTCCTCTTGTTTTATCTACCACCTTTGCCTTACTTGGTGATAGTTTCACTGCTGCACAAGCTCTTCCTTTGAAAAGACAAAAATGGCTAAAGGCATTACTGTGCAGGCTCATTCCTGACCCAATCATTATGAACACAGCATGTATAACAGAATGATCCAGACCTGTTTCTTCTGCCCGTAGCTGTAGTGAGGTATGGTGGAGAGCCCACTGCACTTGAAACACATGGAGATGAGAGTTCTGTAACCAACAATGGGGTTAGGAATATGGTCTGGGCAACAGAAGTTTAAAAACTGCCATAGTTTAGTGTAAGTGAAATCATGGCACAGATACGAATGGCAGCTTTTGAGAATTCTGCGGTGAAGAATTGCTGAGTTTGATTTGGAGGTAGGTGATATAGCACCACAGCCCTCTACACACTTGATAGTCAGCCTGAGGGGTGATCAAATTGGGAGAGGTAAAGAGTAGGGGGTTGGGGATTGCATTGAAGTTTGTACTTCCTGACATGGGAAATCACTTGGCATCTGCAAGCCTATTTGTATAGCTCACAAGCAATGTTACAGATAGTATGGAGTTCTGAGAGCTAGTGAGAGCCAAATGCTTGCATCTTTAACCAAGTAAGACAGAACCCCAGCCCAACAATTGTAAGACCCAACAAGCAGATGTGTATGAGCACTTGGCCGCCACCACCCTCCACCAGGTTGGATCCCCAGGGCCTAATCAGTTTCATCATGCAAGGGTACCACAGAGCCTTCTTGGAGCCTTGGAACCTTTTTGGTTCTCCTTTAAGGAATTACCTTGGATCTAGCTCACTGGTTTTATTTGTGCTGTACTGGTGAAAGTTAAAAAAAAAATTCTCCAGTTAAGAAATCCTAAACTTAATTCTCAAAACTCCCACCAGTTTGGTTCCCACTGTGGAGAGTGGAACATCCAGTTCTTGGCTGCTTCTCCTGGAGCAAGGCCAGAATTTCAGTTTTTCACAGTCACCTGGTGAAGAAGAGTGGCTGTCTAATGCTACTAAGGTAGTTTGTTCTGGCAGTTCCTCAATTGTCTTGCTAAATATACAGTCTTATAGAGCTGTGAAGGTATGTTTCTCCTTTTCTGACTCCCATTTGTTCTATCAGCTCCTCAGTTTTCTCCTACAGAGTAGCTATGATGTGAAAGTGTATCAGGAGCTGTGAGCCAAGAGTGAATGGGCCATCTAGCCTCTCCAGGAACCAGAATAGAGTTCAGAGGTCAGGAAAAGACAAGGCCTAGCTGGGAGCAGTGGCACACACCTGTAATCCCAGCACTTTGGGAGGCTGAGACAGGAGAACCGCCAGTTCAAAGCCAGCCTCAGCAACAGCAAGGTGCTAAGCAACTCAGTGAGACCCTGTCTGTACATAAAACACAAAATAGGGCTGGGCATGTGGCTCAGTGGTCAAGTACCCCTGAGTTCAGTCCCTGGTACCAAAAAAAAAAAAAAAAAAATGACAAGGCCTGGGCTCACTTACCCTGTGCACGGGAGCTATCTGCAGGAAAATAGTCTGGAAAAGTGGAAGATCATCTCTCCTGTTGATCAGGCCTACTGAACCAGATGTAATCAAGAAGAAAAAGGATAGCCAAGGGACCAGAGACTTCAGAAAAAATGGCCAAATCTAGGGTCAGTCACAGAAAAGGCAAAAATGTGATGGCGTGCAGGCATGAACTAAGATTAGCCAGTTAGAATTACTATAGACACCAGGCTTTTAGAAAGGCAAAATTCTTTCCATATTTAGCTGTTCCATTTCCGTTAGGGTATAAAAGAGGACTTAAAGGGCAGGCCCCACCAGACATAATCCCTATGTCTGCACCAGACATAGGGATTGCCTGTGCATCCCTAAAGTGATTGAACTTGACCAGTTTAGGCTACCATAAAAGGCTATATCAATTGCCTTTGGGGCCAAATTGCAAAGTCCAAGGGGACCAGATGTGCAGAGTCTATCTGCTTCTCTCAGAAAACAATCAACAAGCAATGAAGAGCAGGACTGGGAAGGAGGTAGGCAGGTAACAGGTAGACTTGGATTTCAGAAAATTGGTTAAGGTGTGTTCCCCAAATGGGAGAGGTCCTGGAAACAGACAGGAAACTTGCAGGATAAAAAGGAGAAAACGATTATCAATAGGTGGCAGAATTAGTAGTTTCTGGATAAGACACTGGCCTGCATAAGTTTGCATAGATGCTTGGTCTTAGCCATAGCATTTTTATTTTTTTTCCTGCATGACACCTTTGAGTACCCCAGAGCCAAGAGCAGGATATTAAAGAAGCAGACTTTTGCCAGATGCTCAAAAACTACAATAGGCTATGAACACTATACAGGGCCCTGCCAGGAGAGAACTAAGCCTCAAACAGAGCTTCAGTGATCTGCAACGCTGTGTATAGGTAGGTGAATTCTTCAGGACTCAGTTTTAAAGGAGGCAGAGATAAGGAGAAGAAGAATGGGAAAGAATAAGTGAAGTTAACTGAGGTAAATATTGAAACTAGGCATAAGAATCCCTGCTCTGTACAAGATCAGGTTCATTTCCAACCCCCACTTTAATGGCTCCTTCTGGAATGCTTTTGGTTTGTTATCAACTTCTCCTGGGGCCAGCCATGGTCATCTGGGGGCATTCTGGAGTAACCTAAAAGGCCAGATTTTGGAGAATAGAGGGAACTGTACTCTCAGTCTTTCCCAAAACCTTGGCCTTGTAGATCTGCGCACTTACTTCTCACCAGTTCAGCCGCGATCAGGCCCTGTGTCAACTGTTATTTTCTAAAGATAGCTGCTATAACAATTCCCATCCCACATGCTTTAAAAAAACCAGTTATATTGGGATATAATTCAAACATCTTACAATTTACCTATGGAAAGTGTTCAATTAGCTGGGTGCAGTGGCGCATACCCATAATCCCAGCAACTCAGGAGGCTGAGACAGGAGGATTACAAGTTTGAGGCCAGTCTCAAACAATTTAGTAAAGCCTTAAGCAGCTTAGTGAGAACATGTCTCAAAATAAAAAATACAAAAGGGCTGTGGATGTAGCTCAGTTTTAGAGCGCTCTTGGATTCAATCCTCAGTACTAAACAAATAAAGTGTTCACTTCAGTTCTTTCAATATATTGAGCTATGCAACCATTACCATTATCAGTTTTAGAATATTTTCATCATTCCACAAAACCACTTACCAGCAATCACCTGTTTTTCTGCAAGCCTAAGCAACTCCTAATCTACTTTCTGGTTCTATAGATTTGCCTATTATGGACATTTGATAAAAATGAAGCCAAAATATATGTTTTTTTGGACTGGCCTTTTTCAATTGCTTTAGAAGTTAATCTATGTTTTAGCAAAGCTGAAGGAAGGGTGGTGTTTCATCATTAAGTATCATTAAGTCTGATACTTAATTTCTTATTATGGTTGAAAATTTTTCCATTGTATGGATTCACTACATTTTATTCATCTGTTCATCAGCTGAGAAACATTTGGGCTGTTTCCATATTTTGACTATTACGAATAATGTTGTTAGGATCATTGGTATGTAGGTTTTTATGTAAACATTTCTTTCGGTTTCTCTGAGTATCTATCTAGGAGTAGATGTGCTGGGCCATATGGCAACTATGTTTAACTTTTGGAGGAGCTGCCAGATTATTTTTCAAAGCATCTGTACATTTTATATTCCCATCAATAGTGTATAAGGATTCCAGTTTCCCCACATTAATATCATTTCTTTTATGATAACCATCCTACTGGGTGTGAAGTTGTATCTAATTGAGGTTTTAATTTGCATTTTGTTGATGACTAGATGACTATGATGTTGAACATTCTTGTACTTATTGGTCATTTGTATATCTTCTTTTGAGAAATGTCTGTTCATATACTCTGTCCATTTTTAAATATTATTTTCATTTTATCAGTAAATCTATCAGAAATAGATTGTTTCAATGTTTTTCATCTTGATAGTTTTATTTTTTCTCTTTCCACATTTTTATTGGTGAAATATAGTTGTACATAATGATTTGTTGTTACATATTTGTACATGCACATAATATAACAGTATAATTTGGCTACTTTGTCCTTTTCGGGGGAGTATCAAAAAACTTAGGGACACTCAACCACTAAGCCACATCCCTAGTCCTATTTTGTATTTTATTTAGTAACAGGGTCTCACTGAGCTGCTTAGTGCCTCACCATTGCTAAGGCTGGCTTTGAACTTGCCATCTTCCTGCCTCAGCTTCCCATGCTGCTGGGATTACAGGCGTGCGCCACTTTGCCTGGCTTGTTCATTTTTAATTGGGTTATTTGTCTTTTTATTATTGAGTTGTAAGATTTATATTACAACTATTGTATTATTTTCCTATTGAATGGTATTTCCACCCTTGTCAAAAACCAATTGATCACCAGCTACAGTAGCGCATGCCTGTAATTCCAGTGGTTTGGGATTTACAGGCAGGAGGATTGCGAGTTCAAAGCCAGCTTCAATAATTTAGTGAGGACCTAAACAAATCAGCAAGACTCTTTCTCTTAATAAAATATAAAAAAGGGCCCAGGATATGGCTCAGTGGTTAAGCACCCCTGGGTCCAATCCATGGTATAAACAAACAAACAAAAAACAATTGATCATAAAAGTATGGTTTTATTTCCACTCAATTCAATTCTATCCATGAAAGCATTTATCCTTATGCCAGTACTAAACTGTCTTTTTTTTGGAGGGAGTGGTACCAGGGATTGAACTCTGGCACTGAACCACTCAGCCACATCCCCAGCCCTTTCTTGTATTTTATATAGAGACAGGGTCTCACTGAATGACTTATTGCCTCACTGTTGCTGAGGCTGGCTTTGAACTCCATCCTCCTGCCTCAGCCTTCCGAGCTGCTGGACTATACTGTCTTGATTATTGGAGGTTTATAGCAGGTTTCAATATCAGAAAACATGAGTCTTTCAACTTTTTTTTTTAAGATTATTTTGATGATTCTGGGACCCTTGCAATTCTATGCATTTTAGGACCAGTTTGCTAATTTTTGTAAAGAAATCAGCTGAAATTTTGATAGAGAGTGCACTGAATCTGTAGATCAATTCAGAGAGCACTATCATTTTAAAAATATTCAGTATTCAATCCGATATAGGATCTCTTTCCATTTATTCAGTTCTTTAATTTCTCTGAACAATCTTTTGTAATTTTCAAACTATAAGTTTTGCACTTATTATTTTTAGTATTATTTTTGTTAAATTAGTATTATTTTTGTTCTATTTTCCTTTTTTTGGTACTCCACCACTGAGCCACATCCCCAGCCCGATTTATTTTGTGTTTTATGTAGAGACAGAGTCTCACTGAGTTGCTTAGCACCTTGCCATTGCTGAGGCTGGCTTTGAACTAGCAATTCTCTTGTCTCAGCCTCCCTAAGTGCTGGGATTACAGGCTTGAGCCACTGTGCCCGGCTTAAATTAGTATTATTTTTGTTAAGTTTATTTTAAGTGTATATTTTCTTATATTTACATTCAGAATGTTCATTGCAAGTATATGGAAAAAATAATTGATTGTAATATATTTATTTTGATTTCTGCAACCTTGTTGAATTTATCAGTTCTAATAGTTTTTAATGAATTCCTTAGAGATTTTTATATTCAAGATTATGTCATCTGCAAATAGGAAAATATCTACAAATAAAAATAATATTACTTTTTCCTTCCAATATGGATGCCTTTTATTTTATTACCTAATTTTTAATTTCTAGTACAATGTTAAATAGAACTAGTGGGAAGGGTGATCCTTGTCTTATTCCTCATTTTAGGGCAAAAATATTCATTCTTTCACCCATAAGTATGAAGTAAGGTGTGGGTTTTTTTTTTTAATATATGTGCTTTGTCAACTTGGAGATCTGTATGCTTTTCTGTAATATAATGTGTCACTATACCATTAAGAGGTAGAGTCAGTGACCTCAGTGAATGCTGATAGCCAATAATAGAATGAAGTAGAAATGTAGGTTAGTCGACTTTGATGGTAAGGTCAGCAAAGACTATGCAGTGGTGCATGCCTGTAATCCCAGCAACTTGGGAGGCTGAGAGAGGAAGAGTGTAAGTTCAAGGCCAGTCTGAGCAACTTAGTGAGACCTTATAACAAAATAAAAAGGAATGAGGACTTTAACTCAGTGATAAAGTGTCCCTGGATTCAATACCCAATATGAAAAAAAAAAAAATGCAGCGTCTGTCTCTCTAGGATCCTTGCTTTCCAGAGCCTTCTCAAGATATCCACTTTGAACAGCCTCTATGCTATAAGCCCAAGTGACATGGAGAAGCCATAGTAAATGTTCCATCTGACAGTCCAGCTGAGCCCAACTTTTGTGTCATTCCAGCTAGGTACCAGATATATAAATTAAGGATCCAATGAATAATCCCAGTCCTTAATCATTTGAATCTTCTCACTGAGGTCCCAGATGTGATAAAGCACCATCTTCACTGTGCTTTGTCAAATTGTTGACTCACACAATCTATGAACATGATAAAATGGGGGTTATTTTATGCCATAAGTTTGGGGTGATTTGTTATACAGCAATAGATGTCTAGAATAAGTGTTGAGCCTTCAGGAGCAAGCCTGTTAGAGTATTCTTCACATTAGTGGATGGCTGGGATCCTAAGCTTGCGACACAGTAGACTGGAGGTAGTGCATGGAGGAGGAAATGAAGTTGAAAGTTTCTCTGAACCTTTCTGTAGGTAGTGCATCTGCAGCACCTGCCTCATCTTCAATGCAACCTTCAGTCCAAGTGGTCTCCTGGGGTTGGAAACCAACACTGAAGCTCAGCCCAGCTGACTGATCTTGCCAGTTTCTAGTCTCCAAGACTGGACACCATTCTCCAAGTTCTAGTGGATTCCTGAATTATCTTGGACTGTCCTCTGGAGCACCCAGCTGAATACCTGTTTTTATAGAACTTCTTCTCCAGGAAGCCTCAGCTTTTAATCTTAAAGTCTTCAATTTATTGGACAAATTCTACCCACAGTATCTAAAATAATCTCCCTTCATTTAAAGAAAATGATTGTAGATGTTCACTATTCCTACAAAATATCTTCACAGAAAAACATAGAGAATTATTTGATTAAATAACTATACTATATCCATAAAGTTAACACATCCAGCTACCCACCACAAATATGGACATCTTAGGATGCATTATTCTGGTTACCACAGGTGGGAATGCCCATCTTCTCTTCCAAAAGTGTGAGACAGGTTCTTAGTAACGGAGGGGGTGCACAAAATGCTGATAATAATTGGTTTAAGGATACATTAAAAAGAGGTTTTTCCAGGGGCTGGGGCATATAATGCTTGCCTAATACATATGAGGCCCTGGGTTCAATCCTCAGCACCACAAAAATTAAAATAAGAAAGAGATCATTCCAGAGATTCAAATTTTCCATGGAAGGCAAGGCAATAAGTATTGTTCAGTTTGCATCTTTGGGATTGGGGAAGAGGTTTCCAAGAGCTAGCCATAGGGACTATGTCAGATTGAGAAGGGTAGCAGGTAGCGAGTCCTATCCATGGGAATGAAAACACTGAGGTAAAACATCAGACATATCCAAAGGTTCTCAGTGATTAGATCAGGAGGCACTAATGAACAAAATTTCCAACCATAACTTCTTCATGTTTCCTCTAAAAAAAATAAACAAATAAAATAAAAATCAAGCCCCAAAGTCCTACACGTTAATTTGAAGATAAGAGAAAAAAGACTGTTATCCACTGATTGGTATGTTTTAAGAGGAGGAGGAGGAATATGGAGAAAAATACCACAGATCCAGAGTGGAGCTGCTGACAAAGGGTACAGAAGACAAAATCTTATGGCCTGTGACCAAAAGAAAAGGATGAATAGATTCCTGGTTCCGGCTTCAGAAGATGCCTTTAGGGCTGAGCAGTTAAAAGGTGTATGCATAGGGCTGGGGTTGTGGCTCAGTGGTACAGTGCTTGCCTAGCATGTGTGAGGCACTAGATTTGCTTCTCAGCACTGCATAAAAATAAATAAAGTCCATTGACACCAAAAAATATTTTTAAAAAACATGCATAATCACCTAACCTTTGTGAACTCTGGGAAGCATGGGATGTCCTTAATTCGCACCTCTAATCTTGGTCAACAGCCTGGATTTCGTGCCCAATCAATATGTTCTAACGGCAAAACACATATTTCAAGCTCTTCAGGGAGAGCAAAGGCTGAACCAGTTACTCTGAACAGACAGGGCAGGGTTGAAGAAGAGATTTCCAAGAGGTTTCTCTAGGGACCATGTTAGATGAGGGAGGGTAGTAGTAGTGAGTCTTACTCTGGGAGTAAAAACACTGAGATAGAACCTTGGACATCCCCAAAGATCTGAATGGGCTGGTTGTAGACATGAATTTGGATACTATTTCCTAATTATGCACTAGGAATACAGATACTATGGTCCATGTTTGAATCCTTTCCACAGTTCATCTTTTTTCTTTCTTTAATTTTCTTTTTTAGTACCCGGGATTCAACTCAGGAGTACTCGACCACTGAGCCATATCCCTACCCCTGTTTTGTGTTTTATTTAGAGACAGGGTCTCACTGAGTTGCTTAGTGCCTCACTATTGCTATGGCTGGCTTTGAACTCATGATCCTCCTGTCTCAGCTTCCCAAAGTGCTAGGATTACAGGCGTGCACCAGTCCACTCAGCCACAGTTCATCTTGAAACTTAATTCCCAATGCAACAGTATTGAGCAGTGAGGCCTTTAGAAGGTCATTAGGCTTCATCTTCGTGGATGGTATTTGCATCCTCATTAAAAGGCTTGAGGGCCTGGCATGGTGGCACACACCTGTAATCCCACCAGCAAGGCTGAGGCTGAGGCAGGAGGATTGTAAGTTCAAACCAGCCTCAGCAACTTAGTGAGGTACTAAGCAACTCAGTGAACTCACTACCAAACCCATCTAGAAGAGAGACCTGTGGGGAAAGAGGGATTTGCAATGTGTGGAATAAAGAAAATTCCCAGCAGCTTCCAAAAGTTAATGTGTAAATAAAATACAAAAAAGGGCTGGGGATGGGCTATGGATGTGGCTCAGTGGTAGAAGGCTTGCCTAGCATGCGTGAGGCACTGGGTTCGATCCTCAGCACCCTGTACAAATAATAAATGAATAAAATAAAAAAATCCATCAACAACTAAAAAAATATTTAAAAAAAAGTAGTAGAGTTTAAAAAAAAAAAGGGCGGGGGAGATGGCTCAAAGGTTGAGTGCCCCTGAGTTCAATCCCTGGTACTCTTCCCAAAGGGGGGAGGGGCCTTGAGGGAGCAGGTTTGTCCCTTCCATCCCTCCCTCCATGTGAAGACATAGCGGCAAGGATCAATCTTGGAAACAGAGAGCAATCCCTCACAAAACACCCAAAGCTGCCATATTGATCTTGAACATTGCGGCCTCCAGAAATGTGAGAAATAAATCTCTATTATTTATAAGTTACCCAGTCCATGGCATTTTGTTACAGTAGCAGGAGCATGTGAAGACACCAGTATCTCATTAATCACTTGACAGAGCATCATGAGATCTAAGGTCTTCAACATCCAATCTTTGTATCAGAGTGGTTTTGTTCCCTAAAGCAATTCTGTATAACACAATAACCAGAGTTCCCAGGACATTATTGAGTATGATGGTAGCCCTGGAAGGGGAGGTAAATAAGCAACCATGGTGTAGTCTTTTTGCAAGGAGCACTTTTTTTGCAGGATTTGTGCTCTTGACCTTGATAAAGAGAAGAGATCTATCTGTGCCTCAGGAATTAGGGAGATGACAGGGCTCCAAAGTGAGCAAATAGAATTTATCCTAAAGAGGTAATTATGCCATCTTGAAACAACAGATATTTGAAGAAAGACTGTAAATTGAGCATGTACTGAAGAAGTGGATGGAAGACTAGAGTAGAAGGGCCTGCAGAGAACCCAGAGAAGACAGGAAACAACTCTCTGCAAGAAAAGAAAAGCAACTCAGTGTTTGAGAGGGAGTTTCTGCAACTCTCCTTTCCTATGACCTGAGGGCTTCCAGTAGAGAAGAGGCCAGACAGAAATGGGCTAGACCTAAGTGGGTTTCCTAAAGATATAAATTGAAGAACTCACTACCAAACCCAACTAGAAGAGAGACCTGTGGGGAAAGAGGGATTTGCAATATGTGGAATAAAGAAAATTCCCAGCAGCTTCCAAAAGTTAATGCGTAAAGTGGAAACCTGGAAGTGTTTGAAGGTTTGAACATAGACTGGAGAGCTGCTCAATGTTTTACATACCCATTTAGGAAAAGAAATAGAATCAATGAGTGTTTTTTTTTTCCTTCTTCAAACTGTGGTTGTCTGCATCCAAGTCTAGCCACTTAACATCAGATGTATGTGTCATAAAGTAATTTCCATTCATTAAAGTTATCTGTGGTTGCTTTGTCCTGTAATCTGTGGAACTAATTACATATGAGATTTCGTGAAAGATTGCATTGATTATGGTGCTATGTAACTGCTGAGATAAAAATGCTTAGTGGAAATTCAGGGTCTTAAAAGAATCTTTTGGTATACTTTCAACAAGGCTTTAAACAAGGCTGAAGGTAAACTGTGGAGGTGGCAGTTAATAGATGGATAGAAATATGGCCACAGTCACCATGTACCACTTAAGGGAATTTCAAAATGCATTCCCATCTGCAAATGACAGTTTTCTCTAGCTAAGAAAGAACCACACCCCTTCAAACCTGGTTGCACAGGTTGAGTTGCTCTTGTGGAGTCCCCTGAAGCTTACTGTAGTTCACTCAGAAACATCTTATACTATGCCAACAGAGTATCTGGCCTTGCATGTACATGCAGATCCACCCATCTTTCTGCGTTCCAGTCAGGAACATGACTTGATTGAGTCTCATCTGAAGAAATTCATCCTTTATGAAGATTATGAGTTGGATAAGAAATTCTGTCTCATGGGACCCCCAACCAACTACAATGGAAACCCAAGAAAGCAGTGTGGAGACATGATTAAGACAGAGAGATCACTCATCAGGTTCTTACATGGCTTAATTTTCTGACCACACAGAGGAATTATCTGCCGGTAGGTAAATAGAGTTACAGCAAATTCACCTGTGACCTTGGTCACAAATGGCCACTGTTCAGCAGATCCAAGTTGTATCTGATGCCAAATGATGGGCTTCAGAGCCCTATAAATGAGGATCAAGTGTATCTGCTCTCCAGAAAGCAGTCAGGGAGTAGGCATGGAGGGCCAGCAGGAGGCCAAAGAGAATGTTATTCAGGAGTCTTGTCTCCCACCTTCTGACCAAGTGAACTAACTCCTGAATGTCTCTTGTATCTATCTTTCTCTATCCATCCCCATTACCAAAGCATAAGTCATTTCTCTTTTGCTCTATTACAAACATCACCTTAGCTGATCTCTCCATCTTTATTTCTACCTCATTCTATCTAATCCTTCACATTGCCCCCAGCATTGATCAGTTCACTCAACTATTGGAAATCCTTTGATGAAACCCCATTGTTAATCTATGATGAAATCCAAACTTTCAGTTTTTACTTCAAAGTTCAAGATTTTTTTTCTGATTAACTGCATATTATACAACTGGACAATAATGATGAGCACAAAAACAGCTGAAATTCATGCCTAATTATGCCATCCTAAAATGATGGCAAGTATTTTGTGATATAAGATAAATATATTACTGGAACAAATCCGATCACATAGACAAGAATGCTGAAATGACAGTGGCTTTTAGACCTCATCTCACACCTGCAGAGTGACAATCTCTTCCTTCCTTCAGTACTCCCTCAGTTATTTCTAGGGCTCCAGGATATGTCCCCGGTGTGCTCAGGAACAAGTCAGCCCTTGATCTCCCATGTTAGTCTACTCGAGAAATTCCACTCTATTCACATTCCTGTCCTTCAGGAAAGTGCCTGGGCTACAGGTGTCTACCATAAGAATACTGCTGGCCCTTCCCTCTGACACACCCAGCCCCACTGACTCACTGGGTCCTAAAGAGGCATTGCTTATTTTCAGACTCTCAAGGTCTGGCAAAATAAGACGGACACCACAGCATTCCCACATTTCCTTTGTTTTCTAAACCTCTCCCAGGCACTCAGACACTCAGAACTCACGCAAATGGGAGAAAACTTAAAACCATCATAGCCACAACAACAAAAGTTTCTTCCTCTTTCAGGGGAAAAAAAACTCCCTACAAAACCTCTCCACTATATAGCAGCAATAATAGCAAACATTTGTATTGTGCTGTATGCCAGGCAATATTCTAAGCACTTTCCATACGTTAATTCATGTAATCCACAACAATCCTATAAGAAGTGTTATTGTCTTCATTTTACAGATGAGGAAATTGAAGCACAAATTTTCCCAAGGGAACAAAGCTACTAAGTCTCAGGGCTGGGACTTGGACCCAAGGAGACAGGCTTGAGTGTTCATGATCTTTGGAGCTCATGCCTACTAGTTCTGGAAACAGCAATCTGGTTCAACCTCACTGAGTACTATGTTACAGGTGTATATCTTTCTGGTTTTTTTTTACATATATATGTACATATATATGCATAGATATATATTCACAAACTCAAGCTTTCCAACATCACACCACAGGCTGAGATGACAGACTCCCTGACCACTTCTTTTCTCCTACTTTCTATCACCCATTCTAAGGGGCAGCCACTCTAAACCAAGAAGCTCTCATTAAGTCCTCATGCTCCTACAAGGGTTCCTTTTGCCTGTAACTCCTCTCTGCTGAATGTTCCATACCCTCTGTATTGCCCAGTAAATTCTGCCTATCTGGTCCATCTTGGTCTCAGTCCAGGTGCTTTGTGCTCCCAGGCCTTGCCTCGTTGCTCCAGGCATTTGGATGCTTTTCCCTGCCCACTCTCATGCCAATAAGCCTGTTAGAGGATCTAAGATACCCGTGGTATTACACTTGTTCACAGTCTGACTTCCCTGTGGAACTGTGAGTTCTTCAAGGGTGAGTGCCTTGTTTTATTTTCTGTATCCCTGGTGCCTACCATAGCATCAATTCATGTACTTTAAGAAATTCATTATTGTAATCCCAGCACTTTGGGAGGCTGAAACAGGAGAATCGCGAGTTCAAAGCCAGCCTCAGCAACGGCGAGGCGCTAAGCAACTCAGTGAGACCCTGTCTCTACATAAAACACAAAATTGGGCTGGGAATGTGGCTCAGTGGTCAAGTACCCCTGAGTTCAATCCCTAGTACCAAAAAAAGAAAAAAAAAGAAAAAAATTCATTAACTTTTTCAAATGAACATATATTTTATTTTTGAATAGTTTCTAGGAAAGGTGATTTCATTGCTTTTCTGTCATTGATTCCAGTCCCCCAATGCCTTCTACCTAGATTTTTCTTTCTGGTTAAGTCTGTATGTTCTCCTTTCTGTCTCCATAACTGCCTTCTCCCTGTGCAGAATTTTGCAAAGTAGAGTAACCAGGCCCAAAATGATAGGACATCATAAAAATCTCTATGTATAAAAGTGGCAAGACACACTGATTGAGAAACAGTGCCCGATGCTATGCCACTCCTGAGTGGAGGACTAATATCTGGCTCTTACAATGAACAATAAAGCCAATTTAAAATTTTCATTGATTTTAGAGTGAAGCCTATGGACCTGCAGTACATTTTAATTCCTACTGCACACGTGAGATCATGAAAATACTTCCGATTAGAGTCAAAGAAGAAATACAACAAAATCTTCAATCTCTTTGAGATTGTGGTCAAAACCTATGCAATCACTCTTTTGGCAATATTCTTCTGTTGGCTTAGATGTTTGAATGGGAGGAGGCTACTGTCTTAAATCCTTTTATCATTAAATAATTACAGTTCCTTTAGCCTTTGGGGAATCCTATATTTTCCCTAACGTGTTTCTCCAGAGTCTGAATTCCTCTCATGCACTTTAGATGTGTAGGTGTCAGTTCTTTGTAGAAGATGCCCATCAGGATCATCCTAGCTTATGAACCTAGGGAAATGCCCTCCCTCCACCCCGGAAGTTTATGTGTACAGAACTTGTATTTGTGTTCATAATATTTCCTCACCCTTAAATATGCCTCATCAAGCAACAACAAAAAGCAGTCTTCATTCTTGAAACAGGGCAGCCAGAGGCCTCCTGACTTGGGCATGATGGGATCTAATGAAGCCAATGTCTCTTAAGAGATATCTAGGGGTTGGGAATGAAGCTCAATGACAGAGCACATGCTTAGCATGTGCAAGGTCCTGGGTTTGATCTCCAACACTGAAAAAAAAAATCTAAGCAGTGTTGGTTTAGTGGGCTATAAATCATCAATATAAGATTGTATGCTACAGAAAAGTACACGACATTCTTTTACTTAGTTTACTTTGTATTGAAACTCTATACTACCTGGCACAAATGTACTTGTCACCCACAGTTGCCACATGCTGCTTCGTACCTTCAGTCCCACCAGACCCAGCTGGTGGTATTGCTTGCACATCTCCTGCCCTTGCCCACCTGGGGCTTTTACTCCTGTCCTCCCTACTATCTGCAGTGACTCCCACCTCTACACATATCCTATTTATAAATACTTTGTTGTTGTCTGAATTAATTGAGATTTTCTGCTTTGGTGTTTTTGCTTCCCCCTTTACTTCCTGTTTAACTAAAATAAGAATCTCCACACCTTAGACACAAAAGTGCTAGTAACTACGGTGTGAGGAGTGCTCTGTGGGGATCTACACAATCTAATTAATAACACAAAACCTCTAAGAGGAAATCACATTTATTTTAAATTTGAGGAAACTGGAGCTCAGAAGTAACAAATGATTCCTTAGGGTCACGAAATTAGCAAATGTTAGAGCTGAAATTGGACCTGAAGACAAAGCCCACACTTAACTTGTATGTGATAAATAAGTTAATGTCAAAAACTTAAATTTTTCAATGTAGAAGTGTAGTTTTTATTGACACACTTATCTTTATGACTTGTAAAGATTAAGAATTTTCTCTGAGCCAGGCACAGTGGTGCACACCTATAATCCCAGCAACTCGGGAAGCTGAAGCAGGAAGATCGCAAGTTCAAAGCCAGCCTTGGCAATTTAGCAAGGCCCTAAGTAACTCAGTGAAACCCTGTCTCAAAATAAAATATAAAAACGGCTGGGGATGTTGCTCAGTAGTTAAGCACCCCTGGGTTCAAACCTCAATACCCCTCACCCCAGAAAAAAGAATATTCTTTGAGGAAACACTGCCCAAATTATTAAGTTATAACTGGATCTGAAATTTGTCTTCTATGCATGCATCTCTTCTTTGACTCAGAAATGTCTCAGAAACATTAGAAATATCTTTATGATGTTAGGACAAGGCTGTTCCCAGACCCTGTTGGTAGACAGAGCTAGGGAAAATATGTATGTATATATGTAGGTATACACACACCCATATATACATCAACAATGATATTTATTTTATTATTCACCTATATAAACTGAAAACTATGAGTTCACACCAATACCCCTAATTCATTCCAATATTTTTTTTTTAAATATTTTTTTAGTTGTAGATGGACACAATGTCTTTATTTTATTGCTTTTTGTACGTGTGCTGAGGATCGAACCCAGGGCCTCACGCATGCAAGGCAAGCGCTCTACCGCTGAGCTACAATCCCAGCCCCTCATTCCAATATTATCCTATTCTATTTTGTAACTCCTTTTTCTGATCGCGAGAAAACTAGCCCACAGCTGGGCATGGTGGCACATGCCTGTAATCCCAGCACTTTGGGAGGCTGAGACAGGAGAATCACAAATTCAAAGCCAGCCTCAGCAACAGTGAGGCGCTAAGCAACTCAGTGAGACCCTGTCTCTAAATAACACACAACATAGGGCTGGGGATGTGGCTCAGTGGTTGAGTGCCCCTGAATTCAATCCTCAGTACCAAAGAAAAAAAAAGAAAGAAAGAAAGAAAAGAAAACTGGCTCCCATTTTCCTCAACATACTTGCTTTCTGAATCAACCCCCTGTGTATATTCAATCTCCTGTCACTGACACCTGCTTACCCTGCCAGGGGTCTGACACTGTATACTCAACCTCAGTTAGCCCCCACGCCTTGTTTGGCTGTTCTCATAGTTTTTGGACTGAATTATTCAGCAGAAAAGTAAAAACAGAAGGCAAATAAATATCTCTACTGAACTTTTTGAACATATGGAATACAGTTATAGTAACTGTTTTAATGTCTTTACCTTCTTTTTTTGTTTTTGTTCTTGTCTTTTGTTTTTGTTCTTATCTTCTAATTCTGTCCTCTATATCAATCTCCACTAATTTTGATTGACTAATTTCTTATGATGGATCATATTTTCCTTCTTTACATGACTGGTTATTCTTTATTGGATGTCAGACACTACAAATTTTACCTTGTTGGTTGATGGATAATTTTGGGCTTTGTTCTGAGATGCAGTTCGATTGTTGGGAAACAGTTTGATCCATTTGAGGTTTGCTTTTATGATTTGCTAGGAAGGTCTGTGCTATATTGCTACTGAGCTGTGCTCAGTTGAGGGCTTATTATTCCTCACTACTACTGAGGTTAGACCCTTCTGAGTGCTCTTCCCAGTGTCTGTGCCTCATCAGGCCTCTCCTACGGGGTAGAGCAGATATGAATGAGTGCTGAGCATCCTTATTTTTAATTTTTTGGGTGATTCTTTCTCCAGTCTATTTCTTCACACACATGCACCATTCAGTACCCACTGAATGCCCAGGGAGGACTCTTTGCAGATCTCAGCATTCTTCCTCCATGCACCTCTCTTCACTTTGATATTTAGTCCTGAGAACTTAAATCACCTTGGTCTCCCTCCACTCTCAGCTCCATTTCCTGGACACAGGAATCCACTGGGACTTCTCAGCTTCTCATGCTTGTGGCCTAGTCTGGGAATGCTCTCAGGGAAATGGCCAGAGGCCTTTGCATGGTTTGCTTCATTTGCTTCTTACCTCACAGAATCACTGTCCTTTGTTGCCTAATGTGTCTTGAAAACCATATATATTCATATATTTTGTCTGTCTTTGTTGTTGCTATCATTTCTGGCAAAGAAATGATAAAGGGCAAATCTGGTCCCTGTTATTCCATAAGGAGCGAAAAGGGAGTAGCTGTACATATTTAAGATTAAACAATTTTTAAAAAATGCTTAAATCCTTAATCCTCAATATATGTCTCAATTCAGATTCAGTGCCCAAACTGGTATGTTGAAGGTTTAATAATGTTTCTGAGCTATGAAATTATGCAGTGATCCTAAGATGTAGGAAGGGCCTCTCAAAGCCTAACTAAATAATGGTTAGAAATATTCCTGATTCCATTTATGAGGGCTAGTATTTTAGTCAGTTTTGCATTGCTGTGACCAAAAGAGCTGACAAGAACAATTTAGAGAAGAAAAAGTTTATTTTGCCTCATGGTGTCAGAGGTTCAGTCCATGGTCAGCTGACTCCACAGCTCTGGGCCTAAGGTGAGGCAGAACATCATGTTTTTGTATAAGCAGAATTAATATTGTTGAAATGGCTATATTACCAAAAGAAATTTACAGATTCAAGGCAAGCCCCATCAAAATACCAATGGCATTCTTTACAGAACTAGAAAAAAACAGTCCTTAAATTTATTTGGAAGAAAAAGAGATCAAGAATAGCCAAAGTAATTCTGTTGGGAGCCTGAGACCTGAGAATTGCGAGTTCAAAGCCAGCCTCAGCAATGGTGAGGCACTAAGCAACTCAGTGAGACTCTGTCTCTACATAAAAAACACAAAACAGGGCTGGGGATGTGGCTCAGTGGTCGAGCACCTCTGAGTTCAATCCCCGATACCAAAAAAAAAAAAAAATAGCTAAGCAATTCTGAGCAAGAAGAGTGATTAAACAGGAGGCTTCACAATACCTGATCTCAAATTAATTATACTACTGAGCTATAGTAACAAAAACAGCATATTGGCACCAAAACAGGCAAGAAGACCAATGGTACACAAGAGAAGACACAGAGACAAACTCACATGCTTCCAGCCATCTGATATTTGACAAAGGTGCCAAAAATATAACTTAGAGAAAAGAAAGCTTTTTTAACAAATAGTACTGGGGAAACTGGATATCTATGTGGAGAAGAATGAAATTAGATTCTTTTCTCTCATCCTTCACAAAAGTCAAATCAAAATGAGTCAAAGACTTAGGAATTAGACCAGAAAACTTGCAACTGCTAGAAGAAAACATACAGTCAATACTCCATCATGTAGATGCAGGCATCGACTTCCTAAAGACCCCTAAAGTTCAAGAAATAAAACTAAGAATCAATAAGTAGCATGCCCTCAAATAAATAAACTTCTGCATAGCAAAGGAAATAAGAGTGTGAAGAGGGCTAGGGTTGTAGCTCAATGGTAGAGTGCCCATCTCACATGTATGAGGCACTGGGTTTGATCCTCAGCATCACATACAAATAAATAAAAAATAAAGGTATTTAAAAATAAATATGTAAAATTATTAAAAAAGAAAACTCATATTAAAAAAAAAGAGTGTGAAGAGAGGCTGGGCGTGGTGGCACACACGTGTAATCCCAGTGGCTTGGAAGACTGAGGCAAGAGGATTGTAAATTCAAAGCCAGCTTCAGCAACGGCTAGGCGCTAAGCAACTCAATGAGACTCTGTCTCTAAATCAAATACAAAATAGGGTTGGGGATGTGGCTCAGTGGTTAAGTGCCCCTGAGTTCAATCCCTGGAACCAAAAAAAAAAAAAAAAAAAAAAGCAAAGAGAGAGCCTACAGAATGGGAGAAAATCTTTGCCAGCTGCTCTTCTGACAAGGGATTAATATCCAGAATATATATATAAAAAAAAACTCAAACAACTTAACACCAAAACAAACAAAGAAACACAACAAAACAAAACCCAATCAATAAATGGGCAAAAGAATTAAAGACATTTCTCAGAAGAAGAAACACAATTAGTCAACAAATATACGAAAAAAAAGGTCAACATCTCTAGCAATCAGGGAAATGCAAATCAAAACTACACTAAGATTTTATCTCACTCCTGTCAGAATGACAATTATCAAGAGCATAAATAGTAATAAATGCTGACAAAGATATGTAGAAAAAGGTACACTGATACATTGTTGGTGGGACTGCAAATTAGTACAACTACTCTGGAAAGCAGTACGGAGACTCTTCAAAAAACTAGGAATGGAGCCACTATATGACCCAGCTATCCCACTCCTCTGCACGTATCCAAAAGAACTAAAATCAGCATAATATAACAATATAGCCACTTCAATGTTTATAGCAGCACAATTCACAATAGTCAAATTATGAAATCAGCCCAGATACCCATCAATAGATGAATGAATCAAGAAAATAAAGTGTATATATACACAATGGAGTTTCACTCAGCCATAAAGAAGAATGAAATTATGGCATTCTCTGTTAAATGGATGGAAACAGAGAACATCATGCTGAGCAAGATAAGCCAGATTCAGAAAATCAAGGGTTGAATGTTTTCTGCCATATGTGAAAGAGAAAAATGAGGGAAAGATGTGGTGGGGTGGGGGATCAGATATCATAAATATATAGGGAAGATCAGTGGAGTAGAAGGAGATAGGGAGGGAGAAAGAACAGGAAGGGGAAATAAATATGGAATAAATTTAACAAAATCATGTTATATGCATATATAGGTGTACCACAGGGGATTTCACCTTCATATATATGTGTGTATGTGTGTGTGTGTGTGTGCGTGTGTGTGTGTGTGTGTGTATATATGTATATATATATACACACACACACATGGTGAGAAAAGAGGGAAGGGAAAGGAGAGGAGGAGGAACAGGGATTGGAGGAACAGGGATTGAAATAAAATTCTATGCATGTATGATTTTGTCAAAAATGAACCCAACACCCAGCTACTATGTATAACTGTAATTTATCTTCTATGTGCCAGAATTTATCTTCTTTCTGATAATGGACACTTAGTGCTCAGAGCACCTCCACCCCCCCCCACACCCTCTTTTTTCAAAACACTTCATTCAAATAGATTAACATTCCCACCTTGCCTGCTTCATTTGAAAAGAACAAAAAGTTTACACGTTGTAGCAGATAAGGTAGATTGGTTCTCAATACTATTTCAAGCTCTTTTTAGGGTGCCTTCTTGTATTACAAAAATAGGAAAGCTAAAAATGGCTTTTAATATGATTTGGGTTCCACTAGTCAGAAGCCATCATGCAAGAGGGGAATTTGAAACTGAGTTAAGGAGGAAGAGAGGTATATGGCATTTGTTTTGCTGGTACGAATGGCAGGAGGTATAGAATGGCTTTGGAGCTGACTATTCCAGGGGTGTTACTGAGCCACAGAGTATGGCTAGTCAGTAAGTTTTACATATTTCTAGGATATATGAAAGCAATCTGGCAGCAGCTCCCTGAATTCCTAACAGGTTAAGATTATGATATGCCAAAGCAGTGGTTCTCAACCAGGGGTTATTTTGTTCCCAGGGGAGCTTTTAACAAATCTGGAGATATTTCTGATTTCCACAACAGAGAGCATGCTACCAGTATCTAGTGGGTAGGACGATGGGATGCAGTTAGACACCTGCAATACACAGGATAGTCCTCTCCACAAAGAATTATTCAGTCTACAATGTCAACAGGGCCTGTCAATCCTAGAGCCAGAATTTTGGACAGAGGTGTTCCAATTCCTTAGGTTCCTGGTCATGGCAAAATAGCCATTCCCTCAGCGGACCACTTTTTTTTTTTTTTTTTTGCTTTTATGTATTGTTTTGCATTCATATTAGGATGGATTTATTCCTGAGTTGTAAATTTTTGTTTCTTCAGTTTTTCCTGACATCTTTTTCTTCTGTGCTTCTGGTACCTCCTCTTCTGGTGTAGTAACAGCTTATCTTTTTCAGTAAGGATCATAATGTGGCAAGGGTTGGGTGGGGGGCATTCCTGGATTAATCTGACCATGGTCTAAGTACCATGATTCAACCTGGGGGCTTTGTTTTCCTGAATGTATTCAGGGACCAGAGAATCTACATCTAAACCCTGAAGTTTAGCATTGCTTTCTGCATTGTTAAGCATGTGCAGCAAACATTCAACATTTTTTCTGGGACACTGACAGTGTGTCCAGACCCACTGTTTGGCCTAGGCCAACCTCACTGTTGAACCAGGGAACAGCACATTTGGCTTCTATAATTAACATTTTTCATATATTGGTGGCTTTTTGTATATGCATATCTTTGATGACTTGGACAATTTCACAGATGTTCTTAAAATAAACACAAAGATTGGAACCTGTTGATTTGCACAATTTTTTTTAAAAGATCATGTTTATTAGTTCAAATATACTATACAGACTGGATTGCTTTGCTCTTATGTTTTATATTTTTTGGCCCTAAGGGCTAATCTTTCACAGGGCATGGTGGCACACACCTGTAATCCCAGTGGCTTGGGAAGCGGAGACAGGAAGATTGCGAGTTCAAAGCCAGCCTCAGCAATGGCGAAGTGCCAAGCAACTCAGTGAGACCCATCTCTAAATAAAACACAAAAATAGGGCTGGGGATGTAGCTCAATGGTCAAGTACCCCTGAGTTCAATCCCCAGTACCAAAAAAAAGAAATAAAATCAAGCGCAAGAAGTAAAACCAAGAATCAATAAATGGGATGAATTCAAACTAAAAAGCTTCTTCTCAGCAAAAGAAACAATCAATGAAGTGAAAAGAGAACCTACATTCTGGGAGCAAATTTTTGCCACATGCACATCTGATAGAGCACTAATCTCCAGGATATATAAAGAACTCAAAAAACTAAACACCAAAAAAACAAACAACCCAATCAATAAATGGGCTAAGGAACTGAACAGACACTTCTCAGAAGATATACAATTGATCAACAGACATGAAAAAATGTTCAACATCTCTAGCAATTAGAGAAATGCAAATCAAAACTACTCTAAGATTTCATCTCACTCCAGTCA
>CM053403.1:109001447-109084812 GCA_028644305.1 Xerus rutilus | reverse complement strand
CACTCCAGTCAGAATGGCAATTATCAAGAATACAAACAACAGTAAGTGCTGGCGAATGTTGTGGGGAAAAAGGCACACTCATACATTGCTGGTGGAACTGCAAATTTGTACAACCAATCTGGAAAGCAGTATGGCGATTCCTTAGAAAATTTGGAATGGAACTACCATTTGACCCAGCTATCCCACTCCTTGGTCTATACCGAAAGGACTTAAAAACTGCATACTACAGTGACGCAGCCACTTCAATATTTATAGCAGCTCAATTCACAATAGCTAAACTGTGGAACCAACCTAGATGCCCTTCGATAGATGAATGGATAAAGAAACTGTGCTATATATACACAATGGAATATTATTCAGCAATAAAAGAGAATAAAACTATGGCATTTGCATAATTTTATGCAATTTTATGGATGGAGTTGGAGAATATCAAGCTAAGTGAAGTAAACCAATCCCAAAAAATCAAATGCCAAATGTTCTCTCTGAGAAGTGAATGCCAATCCATAATGAGGGAAAAGACATGGGAAAAATGGAGGAACTGTGGTCAAAGGGGAGGGAGGAGGAGGGGGCATGGGGGCAGTAAAGATGGTGGAATGAGATGGACATCATTGTCCTGGCTTCATGTATGACTGCACATATAATGTGATTCTACATCACGTACAACCAGAGAAATGAAAAGTTGTGCTTCATCTGTGTACAATGAATCAAAATGTATTCTGCTACCATGTATACCTAAGTAGAATAAATTTTTAAAATAAATAAATAAATAAAAAATAAATAAAAGGAACTCTGGTTCCTTTTCTTAGAGAATGATATTAGAAATCAAGGGTAGAACACTGTGTGGCCAATTTTTTAAAAAATTGTAACTTTTTATTTATAATTTTATTTATAATATGCAAGATCACTATCATCTATTGTTTATTTATCTTAAAACCATCAATTTTAATTCTAAAATGTCACATGTAATATTCTTCAGGAAATAGTTGAATGTTCTATAGGAATTATCATATTCTTTCACAATTTTATTTCTTCTTTATAAAACGTATATCCTTTATTTTTATTATTGTGACTTAGAATAAAATCTCAAAGACATTGTTAAAAAAGAGCTAATGTATTTTTTTATTTTTTATATTTTGTAGTTATAGATGGAGAGCATGCCTTTATTTTATTTGTTTATTTTTGTATGGTGCTAAGGATAGAACCCAGTGCCTTGTGCATGCTAGGCAAGCACTCTGCCAAGAAGCTACACAGCCCCAGCCTCAATTTGCACAATTTTGACAGCCTTCTGGGTCAAGTGAGGAGTGAACTATTTTCAGACATGGTTTTAGGCTGCTTGTTGAAAGAGTAGAGGGTCGCTTCAGCAGTGTCGTTCTGAGATTCATTCCCAAAGGTCTAACCTAAAACTTGTTTTTTCAACAACTTAAACAACTTTTTAAAAGCCTAATACCTTGGATTAAATTCCTTTGCTTCTTAAAATATCCAGAGCAGTGTCTAATCTGCTACTGAGCCCTGATACACATGGTACTGCATGAACTGATCCCATATGATCCCTCCACTGAAAAAAATGCATAAAATGTCATTTTGTGCTAATGAACCATGAGAAGTTTTAAGCTCTTGTACATTTCTTTGCCTTTCTTTTACCCACAAAAATGTCTGCTGGTCTATATTTAGAATCAGGTAAACATTCTTGCTCCAAAGATTTTAAGAGATAACAAAGCAAAGATGCACAGAAGATAAAAAGGGGATGAAAGGGGACTTCCATGACTTATCAAGAAATGAATGCCAGTAAGCCATTTTAAATAAACAAGCCAGTGATGCACATCTGTAATCCCAGTGATTCAGGAGGCTGAGACAGGAGGACTGCAAGTTTGAAGCCAGCCTGGGTGACTTAGTGAGACCCTGTTTCAACCACACCCACACACACACACCAAAAAAAAAAAAAAAGAAAGAAAGAAAAGAAAAGAAAATAGGGGCTGAGAATCTAAGGTCTTGAGTAAGAATATAAGGATTAATTAGTGGGGGCAGCATGGATGGTATAGTAACAGAAAGCAAGAACTCTGTCAAGAGTGGTTTGAAGCCAGGCACAGTGTGCATGCCTATAATCTTAGTGACTCGGGAAACTGAGGTAGGAGGATCACAAGCTTAAGGTTAGTCTCAGCACCTTAGTGAGACCCTGTCTCAAAATAAAAAGTGAAAAGGACTGGCAATGTACTCAGTGGTAAAATCACTCCTGAGTTTAATCTCCAATACTGGAAAAAAAAAAAAAGGGTGGTTTGGGTTCATATCCTGACCTGGAGTAGCTCCTTAACTTCAAGTTGGCAATGTGTCACAGGTGTTGTGCAGATTGAAGTAGTTAATATATGTAAAGCACTTAAATAATGTTTGATGCAGAGTTATACTATTTAAATGTTTCTTAAGTAAACTAAAAATGGAGGTTGAACTTCAACTAGATGACGTGAATATTATTAAATGAGTGAAGAGATTTCTCAAGTAGATACACTAGCAGTAGTAGATAGCAATGCTGGAAGATGGGAAGGAAATTGGCTTGACTGCCATGCAAGCTGGTATTGAGGAACAGTGACATAAAATGCTGGCACAGTAAGGCAAGGGCATGGGAGGGGAGTCTTGAATAGCCTTCTAAATAGACTGGGCTTTCACTTCTAAGAAATTGGGACACCACCAGAGGGTGTCCAGCAGATATGTGCCATAGACAAAGTGATGTTTTAGGAAGAGCACTCAGGGTGATTTGCACTCAGGTGCAAGCTAGTATCCTACACCTCTATGCCAACCTGACACCCACAAGCCACTTGACAACTGGCTTATAAAAGGATGCTTTAAACACTCATAAATACTCATTGCAACTATGTGGCCTTCCTTTATTCTGACATTTCTGTTCTGCCCTAAATAGCTTCAGTGGACCCTGCAGTTGGGTAAGGAAACTAGGAATTTACTTGTAATTAACTATAATAAATGTTGGCCTAGGGCTGGGGATGTAAGTCAATGGCAGAGTACTTACCTAGTGAGCATGAGTCCCTGTCACTCTCTGATGTCATTCTCACAACTGGTCATCCCAAAGGATGGGCTATTGTTTGTTTATTTTGTTTTGGTTTTTTCCTATATGATAGGAGAAAAAAAGAATCTTTGGGTAAATTACTCAAAAACAGGATAATTGCAAATTTCTTTAGTTTTCTGAATGAAGCCAGGGGCACTTAGAAATGAAGATGCCAAAAACATCTAGGAAAAAATCAGGATACTGCTAAGGTGGAAGAAGAGAGTAAATGTCATAGATAATCCCTGGATTTGGTGTTGGCTACTGGATTGGTGGTATCACTGACTGAGAGAAGGAAAATGGGACTCGGGGCAGGGGTGTCACAGCCACCTACACAATTTATGTGGCCTGATGTAAAATACAAATTCCAGAGTGAAATTGATCAAATTGTGTTTTTATATATGTGTGAATATGCCAAAGTTAAAATTTTATTCTGAATAGTTGAGATGCACCAATAATAAAGCAAACAAAATTTTAAAATAAAATTTGAGTACCTGTGTTCAAAAAACTCTATTCCTTTTTCCCGTAATCTCTATTTGTTACAATGGCCTTTATTTCCTATTTAATATCACTTTCCCTTGGGTACAGAGATATACATAGGGTGAGTACAGACCCTCACAGACTCCTGGGGCCCTTATTTCATAATGGGGCACAGAGGTGCCAGGTTCCCAGCTTCTGCCAACTAGGGGCCAACACCCCTTTAAGACAAGCCAGGAGCTGGGCACGGTGGTACATGCCTGTAATTCCAGTTATTTGGGAGGCTGAGGCAGGAGAATTGAAAGTTTGAGGCCAGCTTAGACAATTTAATAAGACCCTGTCTCAAAATAAAACAAAAAGTGGTATAGTGCTTGCCTATCATGCAAAAGGCCCTGGGTTTAATCTCTAGTACGTCAATAAAAGACAAGCCAGGCATCCCCCCCTCCCAAGGGCACATAGTTCCAACCCACAGCAGATGGTAACTCCAAGAATAATATTACTTCTGGGTCAGGAAGCAATATTACATGCTAGGAACCTGGATGGGGGAGGGCTAGAGACCTGCTCTGCCAAGATGCCCCCTGAATGTACTGTGGCACTACCAGTCTGAGGCTGGGATGGCCACTGAGGTGCCCTTAGATACTAGTGAGTATAGCCAACACGGTCCCTCCCCATGCCCACACCCAGGACTTCACCACTGGGGACAGAAGTCATTGGGGATGGAGGGGAAGCCTGCGGACTAGAGGGCAGGAGCAGTAGGATGAGAGCTGGTCCCAGGGATGCACAGGGGTCAGGAGAGGCAGGATGGTATGTGAACTGAAGCTCCAAGTGTCCAACACATGCTCCATTATCCCATAGGCTTCACTTACAAACATGAATTGAAGATAAAGGTGTTAAGAATTTTTCAAAACAGTTATCAAAGAGCATTAAACTCCAAGCACTAGGCCCTTCTGAGACCAGAGCGCTGTGCACTATGCTGATTACACATCAGTGATTATGAACGAAATGTTTGCCTTCTCCCGGAATTCATATGTTGAAGCCCTAACCCCAATTCAACAGTATTTGGAAATAAAGGCTTTTAAGAAGTAATTAAGATTAATGAGTTTACAAGTTAGGGCTCCTAATCCAAAAGGACTGATAACTTCATAGGAAGATACACCAGAGATAGCAGTTCTTCTTTCTCTTCCTTTCCTTCTCCCTCTCTCTCTTTATGTGTATGCATGGATGAAAAGCTGTATGACTTCACAGTGAGAAAACAGTTGTCTGCAATCCAGGAAGAGGGCCTTCACTGGAACCCAAGCATGATTTCAGAATTCCAGCTTCCAGAACTGTAAGACAATAGATTTCTACTGTTTAAGCCACCAGTCTATCATATTCTGTTACAGCAGCCCAAGCTGACTAATACATGTGTGAAACCAAAACTGGGAGCAGGTTGTTTGAGAAAATCATTAATTCTATTATGCACCTATTGAGTTAAGGGACCTAAGTTATATTCAAATAGCAATTCCTTATACATGGACTTATAGATCCAGTGGCCAAGAGTGAGTCTAGAAATACCAGTTTGGGAGTAACTAACATATAAACAGTAATTAGATCCATGGGAGTGGATGAGATCACTCAGGCATAGTGTTTAAAGTAAGAAGAGAACGAGGTTAGAAACCAAGGTGCCAACATTGAAGAGGTGGCCAGAGATGGAGAAATCAGAGAAAACAAAGAGAAGGAAAGATTAAAAAGAAAAAAAAAGGCGGAGGGAGAAAATCCAAGAGTAGAGTATATGGTGTTCTGGAAGCCACAGAAAGTTAGAAATGAGCTTGTCAATGCTGTGAAAGGTCAAGATTGGAAATGGCTGGTAGATTTAGTCACAGGAGCAATTTGGTTTGAGGGGTAAAATCAGAAGCCAAACTGGGACATGTTGGCGAACACATGAATGAGAAAAAGTGTAGGGAAATCCTGTCAATCTGGCTACAACAGATTCACCTAGGGAGCTTATGTGTATGAATTCCTGGACTCTTTTTCAAGAGATCATGGTTTGAAGCCAGGCACAGTGGTGCATGCTTGTACTCCCAGTGACTTGGGAGGTTGAGGTAGGAGGACTGAAAGTTTGAGGGATAGCCTGGGAAACCTAGTGAGACCCTGGGTTCAATCCCCAGTAACACACACACACACACACACACACACACACACACATGAGAGGGGTGGGGAGAAGGGGGAAGAGAAGGAGAGATAAAGGTTGAAAAAAATTATGATTTGGTAGAGCTTGGGATGGGTCCTAAAATCTTTGTATGACTGATGCTCTGGCGGCTTTGGGAAGTATCAACAGAATGCAAATAACTAAGTTGTATTGAGAGACCTTGGTTCCTATTCTGACTCTGAACATTTCATCTATTTCAGCTAGAATAACATACTTAAAACTCTTTGAGGGGGCTGGGGCTCCATGGTACAATGCTTGCCTAGCATGTGTGAGGCACTGGGTTCGATTCTCAGCACTGCATATAAATAAATGAATAAAATTTTAAAAAGGTTCATCAACATCTTAAAAAAAAAAAACTCTTTGAGCCTCTTTCATAAAAATGGAAGTAAGAGTCCCCCCTTGTGTTACTGACCTGCAGGTTGGAGATAATATATGTAAGTCATTTGGCAAAGAATAAATGTCTAGTCAATAGTAGCCAATGCTACTTCTAAATGGATATGGTGAATGTAGATGGTGCTCTTTTTTTTTTTTTTTTTTTGGTACTGGAGGGGCACTTGACCACTGAGCCACATCCCCAGCCCTATTTTGTGTTTTATGTAGAGACAGGGTCTCATTGAGTTGCTTAGTGCCTCGCTGTTGCTGAGGCTAGCTTTGAACTCAGGATGCTCCTGTCTCAGCCTCCCTAAGTGCTGGGATTACAGGCTTGCACCACCGTGCCTGGCTGATGGTGCTCTTAATAGATACTTGGCTGTGAAGGCAGGAGAAAGAAGGATCTATATGGGTCAAAGAGGTGATGTTTGTCTTGTCTTGATTTTTTTTTTTTGTAAGATAGTAGAGCTTTCAGCATGTCTATAAGCTGAGAAGTGAGAGAGGGAGGTGAGGTAGGATGAGCCCAGATCTCTGAGTTTGTGAATTATCAAATCATGGATAGGAGGATTATCTCTGGGTGTGAGAAGAAACCCTTGGGACATGGGGGCAGGACATTCAGGGGTATACTCCTGATAATCCCTTTTTTTCCCCTATGAAGTACACATAATATATGCTGAGAGAAGTAGGATTCTTGAGAAGAGGCACAGGTTTGGAAAGATTGTGTTGGGAGTTTGAGGAATGGGAGAGCTAGATGACAAAAGATATCTTCAAAGAGTAACAAGAAGTGACAAGGCCTTTGCTTAGGTTGGAGACTGCTGATTTCTTTATCATTCTGTCCCTCTGTCTCTCTTCTCTATCTCAGAAGTGGTTTTAGCTAGCTTCTATATGTTTTTTGGAAATAATAAATATACTACTGACATTTTCCGAATAGTTAATCTCTACCATCCATTGTACTAAGCATGCTGCTTGTTTTATCTCATTTAATGTATCATATAGGTACCATCCATTATTCCTATTTTACAGAGGATGAACTGAGGCTTAGAGAGATTAACAAACTTGCCTAAGGCTACATAGTTAATTAGCTAAGAGTAAGATCTCCACTTCAGATCTGATTCTAGAGCTTCTGTTCTTAACTATAGCCTATGACACATTAATTGGGATTAGATTTTGAGCAAACATGTGACTCCAATAAGATAGAGGTGTATTCTTTTTCATGTAATAGAAATTCAGAGGTGGGCAACTGTATAATCATCAAGTACCTAAGCTCCTTCTGTCTTTCTTATCTACTATCTTACTGCGTGGCTTTCATCTATAAGGTTGCTTCATCGTCCCAACTGGCTCCTGGAGTTCCAACCCTCATGTCTGCATTCCAGAAAACAAGAAGGTACAAGTGGCAAAAGGAAACATGTCAAGGTCTGTCCTCCTTTTGAAGAGTTTTCCCACAAGTTCTACACAATAACTTCTGCTCACATCTCATTCAGTGGTCTCCCTACATTCAAGTGAAACTTGAGTATATCATTCTAAGGGCACATTTTACTATCCAGAATAAATTAGGTTCTGTTTTTGAAAAGGAAAGAACAAATATGGGGCAAGCAACTAACACTGTTTGTCATGTAATGATTCCCAAGTATGGTTGAAAATTTAGGGAAAGAGTTGCTTATTCTCATTTCATTCCCATGCAATCCAGGGAGTTCTTGATAAGTTTTCCAAACTCAAAGAGTGGACATGCTCTCTCAATAGTAGATTTATAGTCCAATGTTTCAATAACACCTCAACATGAATGAAAGCTTACATAAGTTAGAAAACTTCTGGCTCCTAATTATGGAAAATAAACTCAAACTGGATTAACAAATAAAATCCTTGATAAGGTTAGCTAGGAAAGTGCAGAGGCAGGATGGGCCTTGGAGGCATATCAGGTAGAATGGCTCCTAATAAAATTCTAAGTTCAATGTTTCTTTGTCATATCCACAGTGAGAGAATGAGTCTGGGTTCCCAGTGTTCTCCTTCAAGAACAAGAAAAAACTTTCCCAGAAACTTTTATTCCAACTTCTCAGACCCACTAGCTATGATGGGATAAAATGCCTTCTTTTTTTTTTTTAAATATTTTGTTTTAGTTGTAGATGAACACAATATCTTTATTTTATTTATTTTTATGTGGTGCTGAGGACTGAACCCAGTGCCTCACACATGCAAGGCAAATGCTCTACCACTGAGCTACAATCCCAGCCACAATGCTCCTTCTTTTTTAAAAAATTTTATTTTTTAGTTGTAGATGGATACACTATCTTTATTTCATTTATTTTTATGTGGTGCTGAGGATCGAACCCAGTGCCTCACGCATGCGAGGCAAGTGCTCTACCACTGAGCCACAATCCCAGCCCCAAAATGCCTCTTCTTAAACTAGGCATGAACCAAGGATGAAAACACCTTTAGAGTAACCAGGCCACACCCCTTAAGGTGAGTTCAGTTTCCCAACCGCATTGCTGCCAAAGAGAGTAGATAGATACTAGAACATCAACCACAATTTTATCTATGGGATTTTCTCACAAAAGATATCAGAGGCCATTTTTTCAGAAGACAGTTTTATATTATAGTATTACCATAAAATATAATGTACTACAATGTTCTTGGTTAATGGTTGAAAATATTTATTCCTTATAGATGGAGCTATCTTGTAAATGGTATTTTTAAAAGGAATTTTATGAAATTAGAATGAGGGGCTAGGAATGTAGATCAGTGGTAGAGCATTTGCCTAGTATCCCTGAGGACTTGGGTTGATCCCCAGCACACACACACATACACACACAAGGAAATTAGAATGAGAACATGGGAAAAAATTGAAAATGGGAGTAGAGCTACATAGATTCATAATCTTACTATTGTATTTGGCAAGAGCTTCATTTTTCACTATACAGAAATACTGATAATTTTCTAAGAAAATTTTGTAAGTATGTGGTTGACTCTTACCTTCACAGATTTAAAACTATATTTGAATTCACATCTTAAAAGTTAATGAACTGGGCTGGGATTATAGCTCAGCGGTAGAGCGCTTGCCTCGCATGCGTGAGGCCCTGGGTTCGATCCTCAGCACCACATACAAAGCAACAAAATAAAGACATTGTGTCCATCTACAACTAAAAAAAATATTTAAAAAAAAAAGTTAATGAACTAACATAAATATGGAAAAGAACAATGTCTGGAATCTAAGAGTGGTAAAAATTATAGTGTTTCTGTAGCTCCAGTTTCCATCACAGAGATGCTGCTGTGCAAGCAGAAATTCCCCTGTCTCGCCATCTCCTCTATCTCTTCTCTATGGAGTCAGAGTGATTTATCTGAATAGTGAGGCAGGGGAAAGAAACTGGACAGGAACCGGACAGATACATCCAGTCAGAAAGCCTATAATTAGTATTTTCTAGCCCATTTACATTTATTATTGATATATTTGGATTTATGTTTTTATCCTCAATAAGAGAATAAATTGAATTTTTAAAAATAAAATCTTTAAAATTTCCTCCTTTATTCATTTTAAAACTTTTTATATACCCATCAAAGTAAGTTGCAGCATTGTATATTCAACCCAATATTTCCATGTAGTTTTTATTTTTAATTTGTATATTTTCCATTTCTAGAATGTTCATTTTGCTTCTTTTTCATGTCTATAGAGTGATTTCTGATGGTCTCTTGGTCATTGCTTGTTTTTCGGGTTCCTTCTTTTGTTTCCTGAATAGATTAGCCATATTTACTTTATAATCTATACCGGAGGTTGTCAGATTTAGCAATTAAAACCAGGTATAATGGTGCACACCTGTAAGGCCAGTGACTAGGAGGCTGAGGTAGGAGGATCATGAGTTCAAGGCCAACCTCAGCAACTTAGCAAGACCCTATCTCAAAATAAAAATTAAAATTAAAAAGGCTGGGGATGTGGCTCCAGTGGTAAGGTGCCTGGGTACCAAAAAAAAAAAAAAAAAGACTTATCAATTATAAATAAAGAATGCCAAATTAAATTTGAATTTCAGGTAAAAAAAAACAAAACAAATAATTTTTAAAGTATAAAGATGACCCAAATGTTGCACAGGACATATTAGACTAAAAATTGATTCATTGTTTATCTGTACTTCTAATTTAAATGGGTGCCTCATATCTTATCTGGCTACTATCCAATAACTCCTGTATCTGAAGTCTTTGTTGAATTGATTCACTTGTATGGCTGAATTTGTTCATGTACACTGTGATTCTGGATTGTTAGCTCATTTTTGTCTAAGTTTCTCTATCAGGTTTCTTCCAGGTCTAGGTCCAGAATATCTTCCTCCAGAGAGAGTTTGCATCTGCTTCTGCTACATGTCTGGGGCACCATAGATCTAGTCCATTTTACTTTTGTTGTTGTTGTTGTTGTGTTGAGAATTGAACCCAGGCCCTCCCACATGTTAATCATATCCTCTACCACAGAGCTGTACCTCCAGCCCCCATCTGTTCCACTTCAAAGTAAAATTCTTAGCTGATGATTTTCTGGACCATGTAAACAGTGAAAATTCAGGCCAGAAACCCTCCAAAAGGCCATAAAATGTCAGGGAAATATTTCTCTTTCTTTTTAAAAATTCTGCCCAAACACAATATGGAAACAATTTTCATTGCTGTCTGCCTCTTCTTGGTATGTATTCTCCCAGTTCATTTTTTTCCTCAAAGTCTACCCACTGCTGAATCCTGGTTTTCTTTTTGGGGGGACAGAGTAACTCCCCACCTGGCACAGACCCAATCCTGAGTGCCTGGTGCCCCACGCAGAGGCTCTGCATCATTATGGAACAGCTTTAATGTTTATTTACTTACTTCAGTGGACTTCTCGGCTGGTTTGTTCCTGCCATCAAAGGAATTCCACCTGAATTCTTCAGATGCATCCATTTATTTAAATGAGTGATTTTAATATTTTGGTTGGTTTTTTAAAGTCTTTTGTTGACCCTCCAGTTAGTCTTATTGCTAGAAACCTATGTTAATGATTCATCAAACAATCCTTTGATTTTACAAAGTTAAACCCTTGCTTCAGGTATTGTTAAATATGGAGACCCAAACCAGGCAGATCCTGATTACAAACATCTGTAAAACAAAATAAGCAAAATTCCTTTCAGAATTCTATCTTACCTTCAGAAACTAATCTTTTTCTGGGTGTGCCATATGGCACAAAAGTAAATCAATGACGGGCAGGGAGTGCAGCTCTAGAGTGTGTGCTTAGCATGCTAGCATGGTAGAGTCCCTCACTTCAATCCTCAACACCAAAAAAAAACCCAAAACAACAAAAACCAAAAAACAGTAATCCATAAAAATATTCATAATTTAAACAAAACACACAACAATGCAACTGGAGTGACTAACTTTACTAGTTCAGAGCATACATAAAACCACATCTTTTTAATATTCAAATAATCTACCTTATAGAAGACATAATCATGGAAATTATCCCCATTTCCATGATTGAAAAGCTCACTCCCTACCTGGGGCTCTTTACTTCATATTCAAACATTTTGCCTTAGTTCCTCATACTCACCCACGTGGGCTAGATGTCTGGGTCCCTGAGGTTTGTCTAACTTGCCCTGCATTACAGTGCTCCTGGTCACACTGCCACCCTGGTCATCTAGTCTAGGTTTGGATTCAGATTCCTTTTATAAATGACTGCCTGGTGACACTTGGGATCTTTTCCTGATGGAGGCCTTCAGACAGGCTCAACTCAATACAGCTGAAATATTCTAATAACATTATACCTCAGGAGGGAAGGAATGTGTGCCTGAGGGTTTCAATCCGAGTATCTGGGAGAAATCTTAATCCATATCCAAAATTTGCATGTAGTTGTTCACATTCCCCTTCACAACACAGCCAGGTGTATTGGGAATGATAGCCTTTGTCAAGTCATTAAAAAACTGTCATGTAGTCGGGCACATGCCTGTAGTCCCAGGTATTGGTGGGGTTAAGGCAGGAGGATTGTTTGAGCCCAGGTTTTCCGGGCCAATCTGGGTAACATAGCACATAGTGAAATCTTGTCTCCAAAATACAAGAAGAAGAAAGAAACACCAACAACAGAAACTTATGCTATATCCTTACAACAAGGTAAGTAATAAGTGCCTAATTAAGAAGAACCATTCAAATAATTTGTTCCAGGAAACAAATGAACAAAAACCTTGCTCCTAAGATGAAGTAACTGTGACCTTCAACACTATACATGAAAGCTGGTAGAAACTTCTGGCAGCTTGTGGTTTGTAAAAAACCACACAATTGTTTACCTCATCAGAAAACCACTACAAGGGAGTTTAAAGAAATGTCTCCCCAGAGATTATTAGTTAAAAGAGGGAAATAGTAACTCTATGGTCATAAAACCAGGCAATAAGTTGACCAGGTGACCAATGTAATTTCACCAACTAAATATCTCTATTTTTTATTAATGAAAGATCTCACATCAATAACAACTCTCTACCTTAAGAAACTAGAAAAAGAAGGGCCTGGGGGTGTAGCTCAGTTATAGAGCCCTTGCCTAGCATACAAGAGGCTCTGGAGTTCAATCCTCAGTCCTTCAAAAACAAAAAGAGTGCCGGGCGCCGTGGCGCATGCCTGTAATCCCAGTGGCTTGGGAGGCTGAGGCAGGAGGCTTGTGAGTTCAAAGCCAGCCTCAGCAAAAAAAGCGAGGTGCTAAGCAACTCAGCGAGAACCTCTCTCTAAATAAAATACAAAACAGGGCTGGGAATGTGGGTCAGTGGATGAGTGCCCCTGAGTTCAATTCCCAGTACACCCCCCCCCCCAAAAAAAAGGAACAGCAACAACAACACACACACACACACACACATACACATACACACAACTAGAAGAACTGATAAATCTTTAGCTAGGCTGAGGACTAAAAACAAAAGGGAAGACTCAAACTACTAAAATCAGGACTGAAAAAGGGAATATCACTCCAATTTATGGGGGTTGGGGAGCAGGAATGCATGAACAATTGCATGCCAACAGATTAAGAAACCCAAATGAAAAGGACAAATTACTAGTAGGATGCAAAGTATCTAAACTAACCATCCCCTCACAAAAATAGAAAGTATGAACAGGCCTGTAACACCTGAGAAGATTAAATTAGTAATTTAAAAATCTCACACAAAGAAAAGCTCAGGCCCAGATAACCTCATTTGGTAAATTCTAACAAATGCTTAAAGAATTATACCAACCCTTCATAAATTATTCTGAAAAAATAGAAGAGTAGGTAACACTTCCCAATTCATTCAAAGAGGGCAATACTATCCTGATTCCAAAACCAGACAGAGATACCACAAGGAAAACAAATAAGCAAACAAAGAAACAAACAAAATCCCAAAAAACTACAAGGAAAAAAAAAGCCAGGCGTGGTGGTGCACACCTGTAATCCTAGCACTTTGGGAGGCTAGGACAGGGGAATCCTGAGTTCAAAGCCAGCCTCAGTAATGTCGAGGCGCTAAGCAACTCAGTGAGACTCTATCTCTAAAAAAATACAAAACAGGGCTGGGGATGTGGCCAGTGCCCCTGAGTTCAATACCTGATACCAAAAAAAAAGCAAACTGACTATAGTAACATATAAAAAGGATCATACACCACAACCAAATGGAAATTATTCTTGGAATGCCAGGTTGGTTTAAGATCTGAAAATCAATTAATGTAATATTACAAATTAAGGGCAAAATTAATTTGATAATCTCCGTGGATGCCAACAAAGCATTTGGCAAATATGATGTTTTTCATGATAAAATGTTAAACAATGTAAGAATAAAAAGGAATTTTTTCAACCTGATAAAGAGAGTTGACAAAAACCCAGTTGTCATACTTAGTGGTTAAAGACCTAATGTTTTCCTCTGAGATTAGGAACAAGACAAAGATGTCTGTTCTTACTATTTCTCTAACACTGTACAAAGGTTCTAGCCAGGGCAATTAGGCAGGACAAAGAAATAAAAGGCATCCCAGTGGGAAAAGAAGTTAAAACCATGTCTATTTATGAATAACAAGAGCTCATATGTAGAAAATCCTAAGAAATCCATTAAAAACCATTAGTGGTAATAAGCAAGTTTGCAGGATATAAGATCGATATGCAAAATCAATTATATTTTTACATTAGTAATGAACATTCTAAAAATGAAATTAAGAAATCAATTCCATTACTATAGCATCAAAAAAAATAAAATACTTGAGGATAAATTTAACAAAAACAGTACAAGAATTGTACACTGAAAACTGTAACAGACTGTTCAAAGAAACGTGTTTAGGATCTCAATAAATGAAAACTCCCATGCTTACAGATGAAAAGATTTAGTACTGATACGATAGTAATACTCCCCAAATTGGTCTGCAGACTTAATTTGATCCTTATCAAAATTCCAAATACTTTTTGCAGGAATTGGCAAAGTAACCTTAAAATTCACACAGAAGTCAAGGGACCCAGAAGAAACAGAACAATCTCAAAAAAGATCAAATTCAGAAAACTCAGCAATTTCCAACAAAAAAATATATATATTACAAAGCTTCAGTAATCAAGATGGTGCAATACTGGAAATACATGTAAACATATAGATTCATGAAATAGAATTGAAAGTCCAAGAATAAATTCTTACATTTATGGTCAATTGGTTTTGGACCAGAGTTCCAAAATAATTTAAGGGAAAAAGAATAGTTTTTCATCAAATTGTGCTAGAAAACTAAATATCCACATGCAAAAGAATGAAGTTAGATTCTTATTTTGTACTATAAACACATGCACACACAAATAACACAATGATTCAAAAGCATAAATGTAAGAGTTAAGACAATAAAACTTTTTTCATACTAGGGATTTATACATGCTAAGCAAGTGCTCTATCACTGGACTACATCACTAACCCCTATAAAACATAAGAAAACACAGGAGTAAGTCTTCATGACCCTGAGTTAGGCAATGTTTTTTGGGTATAACATAAAAAAACATAGGCAATAAAACAAAATATAGATAATTTGGGCTACATAAGAATTAAAAGGCTTTGTGCTGCAAATAATCCCACCATGAAAGTAAAAACACAATTCAGAATGGGAGAGAATATATATATGAACTTCTATATATATGTGTGTGTGTGTATTGAATAAAATATATAATAAAAAAATATATATCAACTTTTTCTACCACTGAGATTAAGACTTAATGAAAAGAATATATATGTCGATTCTTAATTTGAACTGGGCAAAGGATTCAAATGGCTTTTTTTTCTGAAGAAGATACACAAATCATCACATAAGTGTATGAAAAGAGGCTCACCATCATAGCTCATTTAGGAAATCCAAACTACAATAAGAATCTGCTTTATAGCTTACTAGGATGGTTCTAATAAAAAGATGGACAAATTTCAGTGATGACATGAAGAAATTACAACCCTCATAGGTTGCTGTAAATGTAAAGTGGTGTAAACACTTTGAAAAACTGTTTGTCAGTTTCTCAAAAATTTAAACATAAAGTTATGTGGCCTAATACTGATAGACAAATTTCACTCCTGAGTGTATACCCAAGAGAAATGAAAATGTCTACATAAAAACTTGCAGATAAATGTTCACAGAAGCATTATTAATAATGGCTCAAAACTGAAAAAACACAAATTTCCATCAATTGATAAATAAATAAATATAGTTTGGCATATCTACAGAATGGAATATTATTTAGTTGTAAAAGAAATTACATATTACAACACAAATGAACCTTGAAAACATTATGCTAAATGAAAGAAGTCAGCCATACAATACCACATATTGTATGATTCAATTTATATGAAATATCCAGAATAGATCAATCCATGGAGACAAAGCAGATTGATGGTTGTTAAGGGTTGGTGGCTAAAGCAGGGAGGTGGCTGTAGGTAGGTGAGGAGTAACTACTAATGAGTATGATTTTGGAAGAGGGGATGAAAGTATTCAAAAGTTTGAATGTGATGATAGTTGCCTAACTCTGAATTTTGTAAAAATCATTGAGTTGGACACTTTGCATAAATTTTATAGTGTTACATTTCAAAAAAGTTTTTTACGAAATAATTTTATCAATGAAGGGCAAATGGAACTACCATACCTCAGAGATAATACTCTGAGAAAGATAAAATATTACTTTTGTAGTATTCTGATTAGGGATGAAACACTTGAAGCAAGAGGATTAGCTCAGTGGCACAGTGCTTGCGTAGCATGCACAGGGACCTGGGTTCAATTTCCAGCATCCCCACCCTAGAATTTTGAATCTATTATGAGGAAACAGAAAAGAAGTTGCAGAACTTTCTATAACACAGATGGTCATTATTCTTAAAAAAAATTTAGTGTCAGGAATAGGGATAGAACACTTGCCTGGGATACGCAAGGTCCTGGGTTCAATCTCCAGTACTGCAAAAACAGAAAGAGGAAAAGTAAATCACTGTGAAAAGAATGCCATGTTTCAGGTTTAAAGAGTCTTTCAATTTTAAGATGCATCCTTTATTTAAAACTTTAAACTTTTTGAGAAAAGAAGGAAGAACTGAAGAGGAAGAGAAGAAAGAAAGAAAAATTGAAAAAGAAAGAAAGACCACGACATTGAATTTGCGAATCCTTCCAAATGGTGTATCATATATCAAGAAAATATGGTGATTAATTTCCTTCTGCCAGGAACATCTTGTCTTGGTCTAACTGCCTTTCCAACATGACAAAGAATCAAAGAACTCCTCTTTCTAAACATTTCTGTTTTCTTGTAAAGATTCCTAGTCTCCATCCAATGTGAATGGGAGAACTGGTGATTGTTAAGGACTTGGTAAAATGGTAGACATACAATTATACCAAGAGAAGGGATTGATATGGCTGATTGAACACAATTTTTGCTTCTACTAAAATTTTACTGAAACTAGAATAAAAGGTGCTTTTAAGAAATATAACAATGGTGGAGAGAATAGGAAAGGAGACAAAAACTTTGAAAACTAGAAAGCAGATGAATATGTAGTACTTAGAAGACCACAGGAAGCTATCTTCCCAAGATTTCAGCAGAGGAAAGTAAGAAGGAATTCAAATTATATTGAAGGATTCTGAAAAAAATCAAGGAAAAACTGGCAGCCCTGATTGCCTCCGGAATTTGTTAAGGGCATGGCTAAACAAAGGAGGACTAGGTAAAAGCTATATGTGAAGCATGAAATATCTAGATCTTCCACACTAACTGCACATCACTGGGCAATAGTTCCTGACCTACAGATGATAGAGAAAATAAGATTCATCTTCTGGGCTGGGGTTGTGGCTCAATGGTAGAGCGCTTGCCTAGCATGTGTGAGGCAATGGGTTTGATTCTCAGCATCATATATAAATAAACAAAATAAAGGTCCATGAACAACTAAAAAATATTTAAAAAAGAAGAAAGATTCATCCTCTGTATGGGGTAAAACAGAAGTCTCTGGATTGGTGGATACCAACCACATTTGAGGGTATAGGTAACATATCAAAAGACAGGAATATTAAGAGATGGCATGTAAGAGTATTTTTATTCTCAGGAAATACACTGAAATATTAAGAGGTTACTGGATTTGATGCACCAAACTTTATTCCCAAATAAGTCCGAAAAAATAAAACTAATTTATGTGTGTACTGGGGGACTCAAAATGTTAACTAAGGCAAATTACTAAAAATTGGTGAATCTGGATAAAGGATATATAGAAATTCTTGGTACTATTCTTGTAACTTTTCTCTAAGTTTGAAATTACTTCAAAATAGTTTTTTTTATTTTTAAAGAGAGAGAAAGAGAATATGCATACTGAATGTTGAATGCACAGAACATCAGACCCCTTCAGCTTCTATCCACTGGCTATCAAAGTATCTGAAGCTAGACCCTTACCCTGCAGAAAAGAGATTCAACTAACCCTCTTTATGGAGATCAAACAGCTCAGGAGGAAGGACTTAAAGACTTCATTAGGGAATTCTTCCCCCCAACACTCCATTGAGAGTGCCCTCCAGGAGCCCAAGATCTGTGGCCCATCCACATGGTCAGATCTTCCAATCACCTGTTTAGTATCCCACATTGATCTTAGACAGTACAGAGGCAAGACAGATACAAAAGCAAACAGAGAAAGTTCAGTTTAGAGAATCAGAGTATGCAAAGAGCAAAAATCTAGAGGGTTAAACTATCATTAATAACCTCAGAGAGATAAGCAAGAAGGGGACAAAAGGAACATTAAGGGAATTTTTTAAATGGTTTAAAAAAATTTTTAATGGAAATTTAAAAAATGTTAATGGAAATGAAGAACGTTGACTATTGTGAAAATTAGTTTTGGGAATATCCCAAAATATAGAGAAAAATGACAGAGATAGAAAATTAGAAAAGTGTGAGGGGAGGAATCTGTTCAATAAGTTCAAAATCCCAACAATAGAAGGTCTAGAAAGAAAAAATGAGAAATAAGTCAGCAATGAAATAATTCAAGAATATTTATAAAAACTGAAGAACAATTTGTCAAATTGAAAGCCCCATTGAGTAACTGGAACAATGGATTAAAAAGATCTACACTAAGGTAAATCATTGTGAAATTTCAGAACATTTGGAACAATGAAATGATTCTGCAAGTTTCTGTGGACAGGAGGAAAATATGAGTTATCAAGGAGAGGGAGTATAATCTAGCATCTGAGTGGTTTTGGACTTCTTAGAAACTCTGGAAGAAAAAAGACTACAGAGCACTACTTTTTAAGATTCGGAAAGAAAATTATTTTCTTATATAATTTTATCTTATATAGAGCTCATTTATGTGTATGAATGAATATACATTAAAATGTTTATTTATATGTGTATGAAGATAGACTTTTCAGACTTTCAAAATCCCCCAAAACTTGCCTCCCATGAACGCTTTTCTCCCAGCACTTTGGGAGGCTGAGACAGGAGAATCACGAGTTCAAAGCCAGCCTCAGCAATGTTGAGGCGCTAAGCAACTCAGTGAGACCCTGTCTTTACATAAAACACAAAATAGGGCTGGGGATGTGGCTCAGTGGTCGAGTACCCCTGAGTTCAATCCTCAGTACCAAAAACAAACAAACAACAACAACAAAAAAACAACAACAAAAAAGGAAAATCAAAAAAAGATATGAATAAAAAGAAAATTCTAGAGGGACTGTGAAAGAGCATTCCAGGACTCAGTCACACAACAGATGCCTAGAACAGCTAGAACAGATATAAAGGGTAAACTATCCTGTGCACTCAAAAGGTTATGATTTCCAAGATCCTTGTGGCCATTGTATCATTCTTTTAACTTGAAAAGAGTGAACCACGCACTGATCCTTCTCTAACTTAGCTTGGCTTAAATTTATGTTTATGAATTTCTGTTCTTTTATGCCCTGAAGCTTGAATCAACTGAGGATACTTACTCCACCATTTATTTCACCCTTGTGAAGTGGTCTGCTCTGATCTATTCATGAGCACTAAAGATGGACCATAAACACAGAAGCAAAAAATATAGAGCAGCTCACTCTCTTTCATATTACAATCATGGATCCAACACCTGTATCCAATACTCTAGTGTGATCTGATACTCTGACCATCATGAGCCCTGTGATACCCAACCTCACTTATAACCTTACCCATGATCCTCATATAACACAAGTAGGTCCCGACTTCTTATACTGTTAAAAAATAAACAATATTTTGTTTAGAAATACAAACATAGATGGAAAACTATAGAAAATAAAGGAATTAACAGATAGCACCTAGGAAATGAAGAGAAACACAATTGGAGGGATAATATCAAGGTATCAGTAAATAGTCTATTTATTAACTTCAGTGTGAATAGGGTGTTTGTGTGTGTGTGTGTGTGTGTGTGTGTGTCTGTGTGTGTGTCTGTGTGTGGTGGGACTACATGGACATTCATTGTATTGTTAGTCTGTAAATTGCATGTTTTATCTGTGTATTCTGCTACTTGGGGTTTTGTTTGTTTGTTTTGGGTACCAGGGATTGAACCCAGTGGTGCTTAACCACTAAACCACACCCCGAGCCCTTTTAATATTTTATTTAAAGACAAGGTTTTGCTAAGTTTCTTAGGGCCTCACTAAGTTGCTGAGGCTGGTTTTAAACTCCTGATCCTCCTGTCTCAACCTCCAAAGCCACTGGGTCTGCTATGTTTTATGACAAAAGTTTCTTTTAAAAAAGATTAAGCAAGGGCTGGGGCTGGGGCTGAATGGTAGAGCACTTGCCTAGCACATGTAAGTGAGGAACTGGGTTCGATCCTCAGCATCACATAAAATAAATAAATAAAATAAAGGTATTGTATTCATCTACAACTAAAAATATTTTTAAAAAACATTAAGCAAAATTACTGGTATTTTGCTCAGAAATTATTTTTCCTTAATCAAGAATTTATTGATAATAGCAAATTAATTTAAAACATCTTTCTTCCTGAAGGAATTTCAATGATAATTCTAACATCAATTTTTAAGTACTTCTGGATGGTTTAAGGAAAGGCGAGTGTAACAGAGTGCAGGAGATTAATCTCTAGAGGCAAACAGTGCCAGATCATGAAGGACCTTGTAGGCCAAAACAATCCTGTGATGCAGGGATATCTCTGGCCAAGCCTAGACAAAGACCCAGTGTGTGCACCTAGTGACTTCTTCATCCCCTAGACTTTATCAATGTGTCTGGGGCAGAACTAGATGCACTCTGGAGCTCCACAGGAATTTCCCTACATTCTTAAAACAGGCAGGTATTTTATTTTATTTTTATTTTTTTGAAAAACAGTTCTTGTCTTGCCACTGGGCTTTGGTAGAGATTGTGCACCTAGCCATTAGACACCAAAACACCATGTAACTTAAGCCACTTTACATGCATTGAGTGTCAGCTGATTCACTTGGCCTTTACACTGCTCCTGCCCACAGGCACTACATCAAAAGGAATCCTTATGCATAATGAGGACTATGCCTGAACAGGTCCTGCAACACAATTCTTTCCACAAGCAGATGGATTCTATTTGCAGTGTGTCTAACATGGTATGCTCTAGCCTCTGCTCAACCATGTATACCACTGTGTCCTTATGGAGAATTCCTTAAATCCAGTTGACTGAGGAACTATTCTGACCTGCTTTACAGATGGTACCTATGGTGTTGTAATATTGCTCAGAAGTTGCCCTCCCTCAGTTGTTCACTGAAGGATAGTAAAGCAGAGCAATCCTCCCAGTGGACAGAACATTAAGCATGTTCACTACATCCAGAAGAAGAGAGTAGCCTGAATTATGAACATATGTCAATTCATAGGCAAAGACTAGCTGCTTAACTGGATGATCAGTGATTTAGGATGACTGTGATTGGGAAACTGCTGACAAGGCACTTTGGAAAAGATGTTTGAGAACAAATACCTGAGAATGTGCTAAGAATATGCAACTATTTGTGCCCAGGTAATTGTTCACCAACAATCTTACACTACAAAGAAGACTCATAATAATCAGCTCAGCAAGATGACTTCCGCTATAGATGCCAGTCCTTTTCCAGCCAGTTCAGTGCTTGCTCAATGGCTCATGAAAAATGGTAAAGGTAGCAAGGCAGAAACGACTCATCAAAGCTACCTTATGTATCATCGGCCGGTTGCCATTGCTGAGTGCTCAAGATGCCAGCAGCAGTAATCAATCCTGAGTCAACATGGTACCACTTCCTAGAGGAATCAACTGTCACCTGGTAACAGGTTGATGACATCCCTCTGGACCCCTTCATGAAGTGGGTGACCATACATCTTCACAGGGATAGATACTTACTCTGAACATTGATTTGTTTCCTTTGCCTGTTGTACTTCTCCTACCACCACCATTCATGGACATCATAGTACTCCAACATACTATTACTTCTAACCTAGAAAATCAGTCCATTCTAAAGAAAAAGAAAGGTAATGGGTTTATCGGTCTCAGGAGTCACTAATCTTACTAGGTACAGAATCACCCCAAAGCAAGCAGCTGCCTGAATAGAATGGTGGAATGGCCTATTACTGCCTATGAATTGACATATGTTCATTATGGATCAGCATCCACCTATCAGAGAGAACATTCAGCATTTGTTTTTTTGGAATTGGCTTACATCACTTAGCATAATATTCTCCAATCCTTGGGCTGGGATTGTGGCGCAGTGGTAGCGTGCTCGCCTACCACGCGTGAGGCACTGGGTTCGATCCTCAGCACCACATAAAAATAAAATATATTCTGTCCACCTACAACTAAAAAAAATAAAAATAAAAAAATAAAAAAATAAAAATATTCTCCAATTCCATCCATTTACCTGCAAAGGCCATAATTTTATTCTTTTTTATTGCTAACAAATATTCCATTGTGTATATATACCACAGTTTCTTTATCCATTCATCTATTGAAGGGCATCTAGGTTGGTTCCACAGTTTAGCTATTGTGAATTGAGCTGCCATAAACATTGATGTAGTCACTATAGTATGCTGTTTTTAAGTCCTTTGGGTATAGACCAAGGAGTGGGATAGCTGGGTCAAATGGTGGTTCCATTCCAAGTTTTCTAAGGAATCTCCATACTGCTTTCCAGATTGGCTGCACTAATTTGCAGTCCCACCAGAAATGTATGAGTGTGCTTTTCCTCCTATATCCCCGCCAACATTTATTTTTGTTTGTACTCTTGATAACTGTCATTCTGACTGGAATGAGATGAAATCTTAGTTTTGATTTATATTTCTCTAATTTCTAGAGATGTTGTACATTTTTTCATATATTTGTCGATCAATTATGTATCTTCTGAGAAGTGTCTGTTCAGCTCCCATTTATTGATTGGGTTGTTTTTTTGGTACCAAAACAAATTTCTAAAAAATGATTTTAAAGTCAAAAGTAAAAATATAAATTTAAAGCTAGGTATTGGGGAGGAATACTGCCTTTTCTCCCAAAGATACTGAAGAGATTTTTAAAGGGTATATTTCAAACCGAGTGAAAGAAGTCCTACATGAGAGAACTGAGATTCATGAAGGAATTGTAAGGGCAGGGATAGAGCTCAGTGGTAGAGCATATGCCAAGGCCCTGAGTTTGTGCCAGTACCAAAAAAAAATAAAATAAAATAAAATAAAATAAATATATATATATATGTAAAGAAATAAGTATTTGGATAACTAAACTAACATTCCTATATAAACAATTAATACCGTTTCAAGAGTTTTATAAAAGATATATGGTGAGAGGGGAATATCATGGTTAATATGTTCTAGGATTCTTGTGCCATTCAAGATGATAATAAAGATATTAATTTTAGACTTTGAAAAGTACATAAATTAAAATGTCTAGGATTGCCAGTAAAAAGTGGACAAATCAGTAAAATTTCAATTTTTTAAAATAATCCAAAATACAGCAAGAAAGTAGTTACTAATGAATATAGAAAAGACAGGATAAATATATGTTTTTTTTTTGTTTGTTTTGTTTTTTTTTTTTTAAATTTTTTTTAGTTGTAGATGGACACAATGTCTTTATTTTATTGCTTTGTATGTGGTGCTGAGGATCGAACCCAGGGCCTCACGCATGCAAGGCAAGCGCTCTACCGCTGAGCCACAATCCCAGCCCCTAAATATATGTTTTAAGTTTGGAGAGAATTTCAAGAGGAAATAGACAAAGCCATCAATTGTAATAAAAGACTTTATTACTCTTGATAAAAGATAAATAAAGCAGAAAAAAAAATCAGAAGGAAACAGTAGAGTTGAACAACACAATTAAGAATCTTGTTCCAATAGCCGTATACAGAGTATTGTTTTAGAATATCACTTCTTTTTTTCCAGGGCCAAGCACTGAACTCAGGGCCTTGTGCATGCTAGGCACTGCTAAATATTACAACCCCAAAATATTACAATTTTTTTCAAGCACAATGGAATATTTATGAAATTTACTACATGCCTGAGCCAAAAAGCAATTCTCAAAAAAATTTCAAAATTTAATTTCATGCAAGTTATGTTCCCTAAACCAGTCCAAGTTATCAATACATAATAAAATGACATCCAGAAAAATTTCTTGTATTTAAAAATTAACAGATTAATTTTTACAGATTAACAGATTAATTAATAAAACAGATTTCTTGTATTTAAAAATTAAGTTTAAACAACTCAGAAAAATATTTAGAATTTGAAAATTATGAAAATATCAGATACCAAACTTGGAAAATTTTAAATTTTTATATTAGAAAAGAAGAAAGGTTTTTAAAAATTGCTGTTACCATGGAAGAGGGATGGAAAGAATAAATCTAAAGAAAATAGGAGACAAAGAAATAGAAAGAAAAAGGTGAAAATTATGGGGGAAAAGACATACAATGGAGAATATCAACAAAGCAGCTCTTAAAAACTAAAATGAAATAAATTTTTAGAAAAATATATTCTCAAAACTGAATAAAGAAGATAGAAAACCTTAATAATCTTACAACCATTAAGAAATTGAGTCAGTATGTGAACTTTGCTATAATGAAAACACTAGATTTGGATAATTTTATTGCTGTATTTTCCCAAGTAAATAATAATTCCATTTATAAACTCTTTCAAGAGAATAAAGAGGGAATTCTTTCATTTTATGAGGCCAATATAAGTGTGATATCAAAATAATCTAGAATAGCTCACGACAGCAAAATATAGATCAAGTTTACTCATGGACATAAGTCACACAAATTCTGAATGAATTACCAATAGATATAATCCTGCTATCTACAAAAAAAAAAAAAAAATGCATGTAGGGGGAACATATCATGACCAAGTTGGACTTGTTCCAGGAATGCAAAGTTGATTTAACATTAGAAAATAATCACTGCCATTTGTTACCTTTGGAGATTAAAGGAGAAAATCAATCATCACGTCATTAGTTCAGGATAAGCATTTGAAAAAAATTATATTTGGTCAAATTGAAAACTCTAAGCAATGTGGAAATAGAAGGTAAGTTCCTCAACCTCATAAACAGCATTCTCAAAATACCTACAGCAAACATTATCCTTAATTTCAAAGTATTCCTTGTGAGATTAGAAGCAAAACAAGAGTGCTATAACCACACAAATGACAAAATAAAGGGTTGATATGTTTATGTAAATTAATGGTAGGCACTTCTGTTCACGAAAAGACATGATTAATAAGAGTGAAAAGCTTAAAATAGAGCAAATAATTTGCTACATATGTATCTGACATGTATTAGTACCTGAAATGTATAAACTAAGAAAAGATAAGTAATGTGAAAAAAAAATAGGCAAAAGATTAGAACAAGAACTTAACAGAAAACTCAAATGACCAATAAACATGATGGGGAGGTAGGGTAACCACACTGGAAATCAGGAAAATCCAAGATAAAATACTAAAACAATAACAATACTAACAGAGTTAACACTTAGACTGCTTTTAGTGCTATGATGATAGTAACTGAAAATTCGCACGACAATCCCATATAGCAGTGTGGGAGGCGTTAGTGCAATTCACTGGTATTTCCTGCATGAGAGAAAAACTGTTTAAAAGAGAGTATAAACCCTTCAATTCTGTTCTTGTTTTCAAAGTTGTATAACAAGTCCATGTCATTTATATTTCCGTAATAGTTAAAAAAATCTGCTTGTCAGTTTCTACAAATGAAACCTGATAGGATTATGACTGCAGTTGTGTTGGATCTACAGATCAACTTGGGAGTCACTGACATCTTAACAACACTGACTTTTTTTTTTAATATATTTTTAGTTGTAGGTGGACACAATACCTTTATTTTATTTATTTTATGTAGTGCTGAGGATTGAACCCAGGGCCTCACATGTACTAGGTGAGCACTCTGCCACTGAGCCACAACCCCAGCCCCACAACACTGACTTTTAATTCAAAAACAAGATATACCTTTCCATTTTCTTAACTTTCTTTTGCCCGTATTTCGTAGTGTTTTATGAACACTATACCTGCACATCTTTTGTCAGATTTATCCTCAAATATTTCATATTTTGATAGTTCTGCAAATAGTATTATTTTTTACACTTTAGCCTTCAGTTGTTTGTTTTTAGTATATACAAATACATTTGATTTAAAAAAAATCTGTGGTAAAATACATAAAAAAATTTATCATCTTAATCATTTTAAGTATACATACAGTTCAGCCGGGTGTGGTGGCTCACGCCTGTAATCCTAGCACTTTGGGAGGCTGAGACAGGAGAATCGCGAGTTCAAAGCCAGCCTCAGCAATGTCGAGGCACTAAGCAACTCAGTGAGACTCTGTCTCTACATAAAACACAAAATAGGGCTGGGGATGTGGCTCAGTGGTCGAGTACTCCTGAGTTCAATTCTCAGTACCAAAAAAAATAGCCGGGCGAGGTGGCTCAAGCCTGTAATCCCAGCACTTAGGAAGGCTGAGACAGGAGAATCGGCAAGTTCAAAGCCATCCTCAGCAATGGCGAGGTGCTAAGCAACTCAGTGAGACCCTGTCTCTACATAAAACACAAAATAGAGCTAGGGATGTGGCTCAGTGGTCGAGTACCCCTGAGTTCAATCCCCAGAACCCCCCCCAAAAGTATACATACAGTTCAGTACTATTAAGTCCATCCATAATTGTTGTGTAATCAGTGCCAATATTTGTCTATAGAATGTTTTTAATCTTGAAAAAACACATTTCTGTACCCATTAAACAATAACTCATTTTTTTTTCTCCCCACAGATCCTGGTAACCACCATTCTATTTTCTATTTCTGTGAATTTGACTACTCAAATTACCTCAAATTACTCAAAGTACTTCATATTAAGTAGAATATAAGACAATATTTGTCTTTTTACATCTGGTTTACTCACTTAACACAATGTCCTTAAGCTTCATCCAAGTTGTGTCAGATTTTTTTCCTTTTCAAGGCTGAATAGTTTTCCATCTTATGTATATACCATATTTTGTTTATCCATTCATTCAGTTAGAAACCATCCTAATGAGCCTGAGGTGATATCTCATTGTGGTTTTGATTTGTGTAACCCTAATAATTAGTGAGGTTGAGCATCTTTTCATGTGCAATTGTCATTTATGTATCTTCTTCACAGAAATGTTCAAGTTCTTTGGCCACTTTTAATTTGTTTTCAATATTTTTTTTTAGTTGTAGATGGACACAATATCTCTATTTTATTTATTTTTATGTGGTGCTGAGGATCGAACCCAGTGCCTCACACATGCGAGGCAAGTTCTCTACCAATGAGCCACAACTCCAGGCCCTTAATTTGTTTTTTTTACATTTGATTTTTCTATATTGATTGTATATTCTCTGTCCTTGATTTACTTATTAATTCTAGCAGTTGTTTGTAGGATTTTCTAGATAGACAATCATGTCATCTGTGAATAAAGAGTTTTCTTTTTGTCCAATCTGGATGCCTTATTTTCTTGCCTCATTGCTCTGTGTCTTAGCTCATTTTGTGCAATGTTTGACGCTAGATAATATATAAAGAAGAGAGGTTTATGTACCTTACAGTTCTGGAGGTTCAAGAAAATGGTGTTGGCATCTGCTCAATTCTGGGGAGAGCCTCATGGTAGATGTATGCTTGAGGAAGAGTGGTGAGCACTTACAACATCAGACATCTTTGCCATGATCATGTCTTAGAGGGAAAGTATTTGCCTTTCCTTATCAAGTATCATGAACTGTAGGTTTTTCAGAGATACCCTTTATCAGTTTGGAAAGTTCACTACTATTTCTAATTCCCTGAGAGTTTTTTTTAAATTGAGGATTAAAATCCAGGGGTGCTCTATTACTAAGCTACATTCCCACATACCTGCTTTTTAAAAATTTAAAGACAGTGTATCACCAAGCTATCCATGCTGGGCTCAAACTTGCAATCCTCCTGCCTCAGCCTCCCGCGTAGCTGTGATTATAGGAGTACACTACAGTCCCTGGATGGGGATATTTTTTAAAAACCAGGAATAGACCAATTTTGTCAAGTGCTTTTCTCTATGCATTTAGATGATCATATAACTTTTCTTTTTTAATCTGTGAAAATGAAGAATTATATTGATTGATTTTTCAAATGTAAAATCAGATTTGCATTCCTAGGATAAAAACAGTTATGTTCATGAAAGATATCTTTTCACCTATAAAATCTTTTTCTGGTTTTGGAATTAAGAGTAATGATGGAGCTGGGCACAGTGGCACACGCCTGTAATCCCAGCAGCTTGGGAGGTTGAGGCAGAAGGATTGTGAGTTCAAAGCCAGCCTCAGCAACAGCGAGGTACTAAGCAATTCTGTGAGATATGTCTCTAAATAAAATACAAAATAGGACTGGGGATGTGGTTCAGTGTCGAGTACCCCTGAAATCAATTCCCGGTACCAAAAAAAAAAAAAAAAAAAATAGGGCTAAAGATGTGGCTCAGTGGTCTAGTGCCCCTGAGTTCAATCCCCGGTACTGTCTCCCACTCTCACCCCCCAAAAAAGAGTAATGATGGCTTCCTAAATGTGTTGGCAAAATTCCTTCCTCTTCAATTTTCTGGAAGAATTTGTGTAGGATTTGTTTTACTTATTTATTGAATGTTTGGTATAATTTATTAGTGAAATGGTGCCTTTTTTGTGGAAGATTTGTAACTATGAATTTTATCACTTTGATAAAATTTGATTATTTAAATAATCTACTTCTTCTTGTCCATTGGCAGTAGATTATATCTTTCAAAAATTTTTTAAATTTAATCTTAAAAAATATATTGGCATAAATTATTCATAATATATATATTTTTTGGTACCGGCGATTGAACTCAGGGGTACTCGACCACTGAGCCACATCCTCAGCCTTATTTTCGTGTTTTATTTAGAGACAGGGTCTCACTGAGTTGCTTAGCACCTTGCTGTTACTGAGGCTGGCTTTGAACTCATGATTCTCCTGACTCAACCTCTCAAAGTGCTGGGATTACAGGCATGCACCACCGCACTGGGCTTATAATATTCTTTATTGTTCTTTTAATTCATGTCAAATCTATGTTTCCCTTTTCATTCCTCATATTGGCAATTATGTCTTCTCTATTTTCCTGGTCCATCTTCTTTGAACTTTATTAATTCTATTAGTCTTTTCAAGGAACAGATTTTATTTCATTGATATTTTTCTATTATTTTTCTGCTTCCTATTTAATTGATTTGAGACATTTATTCCCCGCCCCTCCCCTTTTATTTTTGCATACAGGAGACTGGGGATTGAGCACACACTAAGCATGAACTCTATCATTACACCTTGACTCTATTATCTTCTAATAAAACCATTTAATGCTCTATACTTCCCACTAAGCACTGAGACATCAGTGTTCCACAAATTTTGATGTTTTTTTTTTTCATTTTCATTCAAGAAAAATTAAAAAAAAATTCTTGTATAATTTATTCTGGGACTCCTTTGGTATTTGATTTGCACACATTTGTTGACTTTCCCCCATAATCTCTGGATATTATTAATTTTTCTGTAATTAATATCTAGTGTTAACTTTATTTTGGTCAGAGGTAATATTCCACATATTATCAAACCTTTTAAACTGTTTGAAATTTATTTACAACACTGAATATAGTCTGTCTTGGTGAATATTTTGTGTATACTGGCAGATAACATGAGTTCTTCTGTGACTGGGTACAATATTGTACAATCAGTTCAGGTTGATTGTCAGTGTTGCTCAATATTCTGTATCATTACTGGTTTTCTTTCTATTTTTTACCAATTACTGATACATGAATGTTGAAGTCTTTAATTATGAAGTCCACTTGACAAATTTACCCTTTCATCTTCTGAAATATCTCTTTTTATTTCTGGTACTATTCCATAAGCATAAACTCTACCATTATGTCCTAGATGATATTCTCTTCCAATACAACCATTTAATGCTCTATATTTTCCACCAACCACTGAGTTAGCATATTCTACAAATCTTGATGTTTCATTTTCACTCAATAAAAAAATTTAAAATTTATTATCTTGAAATCTATCTTGACAGAAATATAGCTACTCCATCATTCTTCTGATTAATATTTGCCTGGCATATCTTTTCTCATTCCACAGTCACCTTTAATATAATGCCACCACATGTACAGTGTGAAACTTTAGAAGTTATTCCCAATTCCCCAGACATCAACTATCTATTTTACTGCTATGTAAGTTTTAAATCCTATAATACACTGTTGTTAATTTGCCTTAAACAATCATTTCATAGATTAAAAATTTTTAGATTATATTTATTCACACATTTCACATTTCCAGTATTCTTTCTTTTTTGTGGTGCTGGGATGGAACACTGAACCCAGGGCCTTGTACATGCTAGGCAAGCACTCTATATCCCCAGCCCACATTTCTAGTATTCTTTCTTTTTTTTGGGTACCGGGGATTGAACTCAGGGGTACTCCACCACTGAGCCACATCCCCAGCCCCATTTTGTATTTTATTTAGAGACAGTGTCTCACCGAATTGCTTAGCACCTGGCCGTTCCTGAGGCTAGCTTTGAACTCGCGATTCTCCCGTCTTAGCCTCCCAAAGTGGTGGGATTACAGGCGTAAGCCACCACGGCCAGCTCCAGTATTAATACATATTCACAAATCCAAATCTAATATCCTTCCCCCCTCTTTCTAAACAAAATTTTTAAACATTTCTGGTAGTTCAGGTCTGATAGTGGTAAGCTGTCTTAACTTTTGTATGTGTCTGAAAATGTTTTATTTTACTTCCATTTCTGGAAGATTTTTGCTGAGTAAAGAATTGTAGGTTGATTTAAAAAAAATCTTTCAGTATTCTTAAGATATTTATTTCCTGCTTGGTTGAATAGTTTCTAATGAGAAGCCTGATGTAACAAGTCTTTTTTCCTTTGTGTTTAATGTGTGCCCCTACCCTGGTTGATAAGATGTTTGGACTGATTTTCAGCAATTTTTTGTTTTGGTACTGGGGGTTGAATCCAGAGATGCTTTACCACTGAGCCACATCCCCAGCCCTTTTATTTTTATTTTTAGGCAGGGTCTCAAAGTTGCTACAGCTGGACTTGAACTTGTGATCCTCCTACCTCAGCATCCTGAGCCACTGGGATTACAGGCATGTGCCACTGCACCTGGCTTCAGCAACTTTTCTATAATGTGTCTCTCAAGTTATTTGCCAAATTCTAAAGATGCATGAGACAGAAACATCAGGTGTGGTTACAGTTTTTCCTTCTGATTGGTGCTCACAGAAACTGCACTTGTGAGTTTATAATTTTTATTAAATTTGGGACTATTTCGGCCATTATTTCTGCAAGTCTCCTGCACCCCTTGTAATATAGGGAGAGTTTATTCTCAGTACTAAGATCATGCATTTTTGAGGACTAAGGCCTAAAGTACTGAAAGGTCTTTCCATTCTGGGTAGTAGAAACAGGCACTATTTTCCCATATGAGAACTCAGGGAATTGCTTTGCCTACACTCTTTTGGTATTCTTTCCCCCCCACTTAGTCTCCAAATTAGTTTCTTTTCAAACATGTGCAAATAAATACTCATCCAAAGACTCACAAAGACCCTTCTGCAGTTATCTGGTGTTCCATATATGTGTAGTTTCCTTCTTTACGGTTCTTTTCTCAGCAAACTTTAGCTACTTCGGCCTCCTTGAATCCTGATATTTATCTCAAGTCAGCGATACTTCTGAGCTCCAGGGTCCCCAACTCCCTGTCCTGTGGCCTGTAAACTCTCTCAAGGCAGCTGGCTGGGACAATCATATGGCTCCACTTGTTTGCTTTTCTTCTCCCAGTGATCACTGTCCTACACCAACGTCTGAAAACCATTGTTTCATGTATTTTGTTAGTTTTTCCAGTTGTTTAGGAGGGGAGAATAACCCAGTCTCTATTAGTCAATCATGATCTTACCTGGAGAGATTTTAAGAATATAGAACTAAATTTATCTCACTATCATAAATTCAGTTTTATAAAATCTGGTGGGAATCCTGGATTTTTTGCTTATTAAAAAGTACTCAGAGGGGCTGGGATTGTAGCTCATTGGTAGAGCGCTTGCCTCGCATGCGTGAGGCCCTGGGTTCGATCCTCAGCACCACGTACAAAGCAATAAAGTGGAGACATTGTGTCCATCTCCAACTAAAAAAATATTAAAAAAAAAAAAAAAAAAAAAAAGTACTCAGAGGGGCTGGGATTGTAGCTCAGCCGTAGAGCGCTTGCCTTGCATGCGTGAGGCCCTGGGTTCGATCCTCAGCACCACGTACAAAGCAATAAAATAAAGACATTGTGTCCATCTACAACTAAAAAAAATATTAAAAAAAAAAAAAAAGTACTCAGAGCCGGGCACGGTGGCTCATGCCTGTAATCCTAGCACTTTAGGAGGCTGAGACAGGAGAATCGCGAGTTCAAAGCCAGCCTCGGCAATGGCGAGGCACTAAGCAACTCAGTGAGACCCTGTCTCTACATAAAAAACACAAAATAGGGCTGGGGATGTGGCTCAGTGGTCAAGTGCCCCTGAGTTCAATCTCCAGTGCCAAAAAAAAAAAAGTACTCAGGTGATTCTGATATACAGATATTGTTGGAAACTATATCTTGATACCTCAGGCAGAGGCTTGTTTGGACATTTTTCTATTGAAAATGTAGGCTAGTTTAAAAAACTTTTCCTTGGGGGTAGGGTTGTGGCTCAGTGGTAGAGCGTTCGCCGAGCATGTGTGAGGCATTGGGTTCAATCCTTAGCACCACATAAAAATAAATAAAATAAAGGTATTGTGTCCATCTACAACTAAAATATTTTTAAAAATAAAAATAAAAAACTTTTCCTGTTTCTTAGAATGTTGGGGGTACGTACAATCAGTGATCCAGCTGAAAACAATTAGGAGCACCAGATAAAATATAAAACATCTGTTTTAAGGCATCAGCGAGTTGCTGGGAAACCAGAACTTACAAAGAGTCTCAGAGAAGGAGAAACAATAGATAGAGGTGAGATGATATTCAGCAATACCTTTGTCCCTTGAGGAAGATTCTGGGCATATATCCAGAGTCTGAGTTTCATTCTGAGTACAGAAAGAAGTCTTGGGGGAGCAAAGACACCTGCAAGAATTTTGTCAGGTAAGTAGGGCTGGAGAGACAAACTTGAAGACAAAGAGGGACCTGATGCCCAGTGAGAAAGGAAGGGTAAATAATTGAGCCCCGTCCTCTGCTGTTTGCCCTCAACTTATTTGCCCAATTGTGAAGATGCACAAGACAGAAGGTTAAGATATCAATCAGGAAGTCCCTGAAATACACAGTAGAGTTTTTGGCATTCTCATGGTTCTAAGGAAACAAGGATTAGCATGTAGTATCCACTGGGATGAAGGAGCCCAGAAGATACTCAGTTTGAACCCCTGGAGGGTTATGCTGTAGGAGCGGCAGCAAAACAAGATTCAACCTCAAGTTAGCTCAGTCTTTAAATGATAAGGATGATTAGCTTTCCCTATTAACTGCTTTTCAAAGGAACAGAGTAAGCCTTTCCCGGATGAAGATAATAATATCCAAAGTCTCTATAATTTTTCATATTCAATGTGTGTCATTTTATTAAAAATCACCAGGCAAGCCAAGAGCCAGGGGGAATGGTAGTGGGGAAAAGACCAAAACCAATAGAAAGAATATATAATAGAAACAAACCCACAGAATATCCAGCTACTGCAATGGCCAGCAAGTTTTAAATCACTTGGATTGATATGTTCAGGAAAAGAGGCTAATGTGGAGAAAACACATAAGAAGGAGACTTTATCCAAATGAATTGGACTTAATTTTTTTAAAAGTCATCTGAAAATTCTAGAACTTAGAAATACAAAGACCAAAATTAAGAACTCAATGAATGGGTTTAAGAGCTGACAGGAGGGTAGAAAAAATACAGACCCATGCACAAAAGGAGAGAGAGAGAAAGAAGATAGGGAATAGAGATGGTATGCAATTAAAAAAAAATCTAACTACATATAACTTAAGTCCTAAAAGTAAAGGAGATAAGAAGAGATAGTGTCCAAAAAGAGATAAAGGATATCAAGTCATAAATTTGAAGGATTCTATGAATGGCACCCATCACACTCATGAACCCACATGGAATACATACCAAGAAAAGCACATCTATACACATCACAGTAAAATGGTTGAAAACTAAAGACAAAAAAGTCCTGAAAGGAGTCAGAACAAGAAACATTACAGTTATCCCTCAGTATTTGTTGAGGATTATTTTCAGAATTCCTTAACAGATAACAAATCCACTTGTATCCCTTATATTAATCAGTGCACATAACCTATGCATATCTTGCTATATATTTCAAACCATCTCCAGATTACTTATAATAATACCTAATACAATGTAAATATTATATAGTGATTATACTGTATCATTTAGAGAATAATATTAAAAGAAATTAGTCTGCTTATGTTTAGCAGAGAAAGAGAAAGCATCCCCCGCCTCTCCCCAGTATTTTTGATCCATGTTTGGTCAAATCCATGGATGCAGATCCTGTGGAATCTGTGCCTATGCAGGGTCCACAGTAGTTTCAAAGGATTAAAAAGGAATGATAGAACCAAAAGGTAATGGAAGAATCCCTTTAAAGTACTGAAAAAAAAAAACACACAAAAAACTTGCCAACCTAGAATTCAGCAAAAATATAAAGAATCATATAACATTTCTAAGGAAACAAACACCAGAGATAACATGTCACCAGAAGACCCATTTTAAACAAAGGAATTATTTCAAATGGAAGGAAAATATTCCCAAGAGAAGCACAGAAATACATACTGGAAGAGCAGTATAAAGGGCAAATATATTGGTAAATATAAATGAGTATTAGCTATACAGACCAATGTAGTAATTATAAAATCTTATATGGATTAAAATACATGCACAATCAAAATTCATGAAAACAACACAAAAGGGGAAGGGGGAAGCAAAGGCTGTTGATGTAAAATTAAGGACTCTAAAGGAAATAAGAAAATTATTTATTCTGAGCCAAATATGAGTGACCATGGCCTGGGAACATGGATTCAAGTTACCCTGAATGACATGTTCCACTGTGGAAGAGGTTACATAAACTTTTATAGTTATAGAACAAAAGAAAGTCCTACATCAATACATTTTTAACAATTAAATTGGTGGGGGCATCACTTAGGTGGGCTACAGCAAAGACAGGAAATTTTTTCCATAGGTTTGGATGTTACTTTATAGCATTCTTAGCTTTAGGGTTGGTGAAGACTAGAGGTTTGTGAAGCCTAGCGATACATTCCAAGAAGTTTATCAGTTAAGAATGTTAGGTCAGATATGAAAGTTAAAGTAATTGATTATTAAAGGGCCTAAGATAGTCCAAGAAAATTTTGGCTTTATACTTACATTTCATCTCTCCAAAATCATTATGTTCTAGCTAAAGCAGTCTGAAGAATCTTTAACATAGCTTCTTCAAAGAACTTTAGTTCACAAGACAAAGTATTCTAAGGTCTTAGCATTCCAGGGGCATTGGTAGAAGTAATAACTTACATTGCAGTGTAAGAAGTCAAGAAGGGAAAAAAAAAAAAAAAGGAATTGAATAAAAAAAAAAAAAAAAAAGAAGTCAAGAAGGAATGTTGTAATTTTCCAAACTAGTAAAAGAACACCTAAGCTAGGAGGGAGGGTTAATGGTATTTTAATCAAAAAAAGGCAAGATAGAGATATAAAATAGATGGGACAAGAAAAGTGTAAGATGGTAGGAATAAATCTAAATATACCAGCAATTACATTAAATGCAACTAGACTAAAAATCTTCCTTTGGAACCAGGATAGCACAATTTTCAAATTTTAGGTAGACCCGGACTTTGCATGAAACATAACTATCAAATACAGTCCCAAATCGAAGATTCTCAGAGCAAAATACTGAAGAAGAAGTAACCTTTAGTGGCTGGTCATATAAGGTTGATTTGTCTCAAACAAAACAAAGCTAAAAATTGAGCTAGGAAAAACTGTCCTTTTAGGGTTGCAGATTGTTTTGTAATTTGCAAAAGACAAGGACTTTAATCCTCTTTGTTGCAACAGTTTTATTTTGAGAAGACCTCCTGAATGTGCCTTTTAGTTATGTATATGTAAAAGGAGACTTAACGGAAGCTGTTTGGAAAGCTCAATTGTGCTTTGTTGTTGTAAACTGTTCCAAATCCTTGCTACTGTGTGCTTAAGCGCCAGTTTGTTTTTTTCCCCCCTCAGGGATGGCTATGGCTGGTTTTCTTCCAAATTATCCAAAACTAATGTCAACTCATCTCTGTATCATTTTTCTTCTGAAAGCCATACACTCCAATCTCACATAAGGAACTCAATTTCTTTCCATTAATACAATTTTATCCATCCTCTTGGGGAAATAGGAAACTTGCCTGTTCTAAGAATTTGTCTTTTTATCCTGGGTATGTTTTCATTACAAATGGGCCCCATTTTACCTGAGAATGTGTGTGACTTATCCAGGATGGAAGATATTTTTTCTAATAGAGTATCTTGTATCCCCAAAATTCTCTCCCAGTTTGGAGATGGGGCTTGGAAGCAGGTGATGAAAGGGGATTCTGTAAACCTTACCACACTACTTCTGTTGTCAGTGTGGGTCAGGATGTTGAATTGGCTAGCCATCATCTGAAAAAAAAACAAGTTTTTATATTGTTTCCATTATTAAATGACTTCCATAGTCTATGGTACAGAACAATCAGGCTAAGGATTAGAGTGGAGAAAGGTTATGGAGAAAAGGAAGTATGGGTTGGGGTATTATAAGAAGTCAGGGCATGAGGTTGGGTGGAAACTTTCTCTTTAGTGGCTTAAAAAAATTAAATCACCAGAAGCACTGTTTCTGAGTCCTTAGCACTTATACATCATAGTAGAGACTGGGGATGCAAAGGAAACAGAGGAATATTTATCTGGAAATACGTTCATAAACTGTAGAGACTACATATTTGGTGCAAAATGAATCAAACAAATGATCAACACTAAAAAAAAAGTTCCGAAAAGGAAGTAAACATCGAAGTTAATTAAAGCAAAGATAAAATGAAGAGGTGGTAGAGAGCAGGGGCAGATAAAGGTCGAGCAGCAGAATACACTTCCACATACAACTACTAAATTTTACTCTGTCTTTTCATTTATTATTGACTTCCTTTTCGGCGAATACAGATTTAAAGAAAAAACGGACTCAATCTCTGTCTCTGAGTTTCAAGTAGAAGAGAGACAAGTCAAACATACCAGGAGCCAAGTAAGAGAGCACAACAGGCCATGAAAAATTGCCACTTTGTGGTTCGGTAATCAACGTGGACAAGAGCAATTCTGCGTAGGTCATGAACAGAAGCTAAGATTTGGAATGAGACAAGTCTAGGCTTCACATTTAGGTGTGTCGTGTACTCGCTGTGTGACCTTGTACGAGTCACAAGAACCATGTCTGCCTTTTCCTATGAAAACAGTTCTAGTAAGGTCTACCAACTTTCTCTGCTGTCGTGGGAAGGACAAGTGCAGTCATTGTGGTGAAGTGACATGGGTGTCTTAAGTTTCTTACCCCTTCTCATCGCACATACCCTTTCCTCCACTAGGGGTGAACTGTCTGGGTGACGAAGAGGACAGGGAAGGGTGCAAGGAAGCGACTTCTTCGCCGCCCCCCGTACCCAACCCCAGGTTCTGGGAGAGTCACTGGGGAAGCGAGGGTGCTGGCAATTAGCAGGGAGGGAGGATGTTCGAACTGTAAACACAGACGCTACCAAGAGTTCCCCCGATCCTGTCCAGCTACCGGATTTCCGCGCAGCACCGACGCCACCCCACCCATGCGCCAGACCTCAGTTTCTCTAGCTCTGTAATGGGGGTACACCATCTCCTTTCTTTGCTATCTGCCTGACCTAAGCCCGTGAGAAAGGCGAGAAGGAGCCCCCAGTGTTGGCCTCCAGCCCCATCAAGACCTCCTCCCACTTTGGCTTTGGCCTTTTGTACCGGCCCCACGTGACCGGCCCGGCCAGCTCTTCCCTCCTACCCCGCCCCACCCTCCGGCCTTTCCCGGCTCGCGGCCCAGCTCTTCCCGCTCTTTGGCCGCCCCCCTCCCGCGCTCTAGCGTCCTCATCCCGCCACCCCCCCCGCCTCCAGCCCAGGCTGTTCCCGCTCCCTCCCCAGGCAGCCGTTCCCTCGCGACGCTTCCCCTCCCCCCGCGGCTGTTCCACCGCCTCGCCTCCCCTCCCCCCGGCCGGAGCTCACTGTCTCCAAGATGGCGGCCGTGTCAGTTTGGGGCATCTCCGCGGTCCGGCCCGGGGCCCCGGGATCCCGGCTCTCTTCCCCTCCGGTAAGTAGCCGAGGGGCCACCCCCGACCTTCCCTGGCCTCAGAACCCGAAGCTGAACCCCTCCAGGGCCCGCTCTACCGCCTCGCGGGGTCGGCGGGCTGCTGCAGGCCCCGTCGCGGCCTGCGCCGCCTCCTGCTGCTCTGCGCCAGGCCTCGGGCCGGGGCGCCGTGGCCGCCCCCTCGCGCCGGGCCGGCGCCCGGCTTCCCCAGCCCAGCCCGCGCGCCGCCGGCCCGCCCTGCGCTGGCGGCCAGACGCCCCAGTCCCCGCGGCGGGTCTCAGTCTCTGGAGCCGGCGGGTGGGCGGGCGGCGAGCGGCCAGGCCGCTGAGCCTCGGGCTGGGCTGTGCTAGGAGCCCGCTCTCCCTCGGGGCGCGCCCACCGCTCGGTCCCACCTGCGCCTGGCCGGTCGCCGCCTCCTGGCCGGCGCGGCTGCTCTGCCCGCGCTCCCCCGCGCGCACTCTCCGCCCTGGCCGGTGTGCGGAGACCAGAGCCGGGCGGAGGCGGCAAGTGGGGTGACAGGCTGGCGGGTGTTGTGGTGCGGAGGAGGCAGCACGTGTGGTGTTGTGTCTGTCGGGCTGTCAGCCCCTGCGCGGGAGGGGAGGCGGCGGGCTGCCTGTCAACCCTCGGCGGTTCTGGACCGGAGCTTCCCGACCTGTCAGGTTCTCGTGGCTGCCTGCGCGCCCCTCACACCTCCTTTTTGCTGGCCTCTGTAGAGCTCAGTATTTGGAGAAGCTGGGAACAGGGGATACATTGCTCTTAACTCCACGTGATTTCATTGTTAACTTATTCCTGGGGTTCTGTTTCCATCTAATGGAAACAGCGAAGCAGCCCATTGACAAACTGTAGGGTTGTGCTGTTTCAAGTTTTTAAAGTTTCTCGCTCTTTAAAAAGAGAGCGCGAAGCTGTGTTTGGGGGTGGGGAATGGGGACTGGGAAGACAGTTGCGTTTGCTTTCAGCTCGTGGACTTTCTGAGAGTTAAGGTTCGAGCACAGCATTGTACTTACTTTCTACAGACATAGAGACTGATGAAAATACCGGCCTGGCCCGAGAGACAATGAGTGGCTGTCATTCATTCTTTTACCTGAGAGCTTCGTCAATTAGGACATTCTCAGCGTCTTAAACTCGGGTTGTAGCTTCTCGTTTAGCTTAGCGTTAATGTCTATGTAGTGAACTTTCTTGGAGTAATAAGACTCTGATTTCTATCCTTTTGAGACCTTTACCAAAATGAAACATAGGTCTCTCAGGGGTTTTCTTTTTAGTCAGCTAATTTTAAAGTATAAAGTAAAATCTTGGCACAGGTTTCAATGTTTTGCTTCACCCTTTGCTTTCTTATTAACGTTAATAGTATTATCTCTTTCCTAATGTCTATTAGTTTTCTTCCCCCCTCCCCCTTTTTTTTGTACTGAGGATTTAACTTAGGAGTAATTTACCACTGATCTACATCCCCAGCCTTTTTATTTTTATTTTGAGACAGGGTCTCACTAAGTTGTTGAGGCTGGCCTTGAACTTGGGATCCTCTTGTCTCAGCCTCCCCAGTTGCTGGGATTACAAACATGTGCCAGGGCACCCAGTTTTCCTTTTGATTTTAATGTTACTGTTAAGAATAGTTGCTGCAGGAGCTATTTTTCTGCTATTATTATCCTGTAATGTGTGTAAATGCGCTCCAGAATAAGAGGAGAAGTTCTAAAAAAATTCCCCTTTGCCAGTTTCTTTTGTAATAGAATACTGACTTTGACCCATAGAGGCAGTCTATTTTGTATGTTTTTTGTTTTACTCATTTTTTTTTTAAATATGTATTTATTTTTTTAGTTGTAGGTGGACAGAATATCTTTATTTTATTTTTATGTGGTGCTGAGGATCGAACACAGTGCCTCACGCGTGCTAGGCGAGCACGCTACCACTGCGCCACAACCCCAGCCCCTTGTTTTACTCATTAATGTTCATTTTGAGACTGCATTCTTGAATTAATGTCTTTATCAGATCCATTTCTTTCTAGACCCACAGTCAGTGTTTTTTTTTCTGTACTATACTTTTAATATGCAGTACATGCACCTGTCCCCTGTGACTCTGGGCTTTTCTCATTTCTAGTTTCTCTGTCTGTAGATGGCTTATAAACAGTTCTGCAGTTGTTAGTTCCTCCAGCATGTGAATGTTAGTACTTAGTTTGGGTCACTATCAGCATGTATTTCTTAAAATTTGGATGAAAATGGATTATTTTAAAATTCTTTAAGCACTTTCATATTTGGTAATTTTCAGTGTTGCTTAAGGTAATATTGCACTTATGAACTTGGCCTGTGAAACTTGCGTTTCTTATTTCTTTTAATATCTGAAGTGGTTAAATTTTATTCAGTGGTTTTCTGCCTATCTTATTTGACAGTTATTTATCTACTCTGAATGTGTGGAATTTTGAAAGATGAAAGATTCACTCTTACTTTCATTGCAGGATTCTTTCTACTAATCCAGATACTTGTTGAAGTGCTGAATAGTTTCTTGGGGAAAGATGTCAAGGAAGAGTTGAAATTCATAGACTGGTGAGCAGAGATGGCGGAGTACAGGATAGCTATCACTCCTCTGGTTAGTTGTAGCCTAAGGTCATTCATAGAACATCCCATTTTGTTTCCTCATTGTGTCCTAATTACTCATCTCTTTTTTTTCTTTTCTTTTTATCCCAATGATTTACATACGTGATTGTTTGGGAGTGTTAAATACTTTGCTCTTTGATTGCTTTAAAAGATTCCAACATTTCAGTTATAGCATAGTTGTAGAATGGGCCTTCATAGAAAATTAACATTGTTTTGATTGTTTTTCAGGCATAAGATACACAGTTTTGCTCTGAAGCTGGGAATGAGATGTATGGAGTCCTTACCACTTTATGAAGTGATCCATGTATGGTGCTATTGAGAAAGTTAGTGGGAAATTTGAAGACATTTCAAATAACCAGTTGTTTTGGTTTCTTAAGTAAAAGTGGGAATGCATTCTGTTTTGTGAAAGGAGAAGGGACTCAGACCAGAAAACTTGTATGCTATGGTTAACTGGTTCCCAGCCTCCGAGAATCTTGTTTTCCATGGTGTAACACTTACTCAGCATCAGGATAAGGGATAACGACTCTATGGATATACAGAATCCTTCACCATGGTAAAACTCGCTAACCCGCTGTATACGGAGTGGATTTTGGAGGCCATCAAAAAAGTAAAGAAGCAGAAACAACGTCCTTCAGAAGAAAGGATATGCAATGCAGTGTCTTCATCTCATGGCTTGGATCGGAAAACTGTTTTAGAACAACTGGAGTTGAGTGTTAAAGATGGAACCATTTTAAAAGTTTCAAACAAAGGACTCAATTCCTATAAAGATCCTGATAATCCTGGGCGAATAGCACTTCCTAAACCTCGAAACCATGGGAAATTGGATAATAAGCAAAACGTGGATTGGAATAAGTTGATCAAACGGGCATTTGAGGGCTTGGCAGAGTCTGGTGGCTCAACTTTGAAAAGTATTGAACGCTTTTTGAAAGGTCAGAAGGATGTGTCTGCATTATTTGGAGGCAGTGCTGCCTCTGGCTTTCACCAGCAGTTCAGATTGGCTATCAAACGTGCCATTGGTCATGGCAGACTCCTTAAAGATGGACCTCTTTATCGGCTCAACACTAAAGCAACTAATGCTGATGGGAAAGAGAGTTGTGAGTCTCTTTCTTGTTTACCTCCAGTGTCACTGCTTCCACATGAAAAGGATAAGGTAAGAAAGGTATATGCATCAGTGTTCATAGAGCTTATATTATAGGATGCCACAAATTCACATTTTTAGGAAGTTTGAAGTTACATTCAAGTTTTGTGTTTGGGGGACTTTTGTGGAGTGATCCTTCTGGTTTTTTTTTTTTTTTTTAGTACTAGCTGTGAGAACTTAATAGATGTTAATTGTTCTGGTACTTTGAAGTATTTGAAGTCTAAGATTAAAAGTGTAGAATGCTGATCTACCATAAAGAACATACTTATATTAGAATTAAAAAGTGGCATGTAGTTTTAAAACTTTTTTTTTTCTTTTTTCCTTTTTTGCTACTGTGATTGAACCTAGGGTTGGTCTACCATTGAGCAGCCCTTTTTATTTTGAGACAGGGTCTCACTAAGTTGCCCAGGCTGGCCTTGAACTTGTGATCTTCCTATCTCAGCCTCTTGAGTAGCTGGATACAGTCATGTGCCATTATGCCCAGCACAACTTTACAACTTTTAAAAAGATTCTTACATTACCTTACTGCTGGAAGTTGATGAGCAGCCAGTGCTGGAGATAGGAATTTGGTAGAAGCAGATGACTCTTCAGAACTCTTATTTTTTTTCTTTTTTCTGTTTTGTTTTAAGTTGTCATTAGACAGGAATAAGATGGATTCTTATGACCCATAGCATGAGCTAAGCAAATTTAACAATTCCTATTTCTATTATTTGCATTATAGCTTTCTGCTGTATAGTATGGCTTTGATGATGATGATGTCCTCAACATCATTGTTTATGACAGCTATTGTTACATGGGACAGGACTACTATATTCTATATTGAAAAGATTTCAGAGAGTTGGGAATTTTGTTGCACAAATGGAATACTTTACACTGTGTTGTGTGTTATGCTCTTATTTTGCGTGGTTGAAAGTATGTCTTTTTAACAGTAAATTTTGGCCCTTAGATATTTGGGGATGAAGATAATTTTATTAGTTGATATTTATTAGTTGATATTTTTTATATTGAACTAGTATTTTAGCTGCTCTGATTGTTCTTTGGAGATTGATAGTGCTTTAAGCTGTTGCACCTTTGTGTATATTAGTAATATTTGTTTTGCTTAAGATCATGGAGCTACTTCTAGGATGAAAGATTGTATGTATTTGAAAATATTTTGAGATTTGATCTAAATTTGTTATAGTTATTAACATCCCACTGAATATCTGTAGATTTTTGTTCAAATATCTATTGAAAATTAATAATATTTTTCCTCCGTGAAATTCTTAGAGATCTATTTTAGGGTTCAATTTTTCCTGTGAAGTTTGAAATGGAGAGCATACTTTCACAGGCCGAACATCCATAATCTGAAAATCCAAAATGTTTCCATATTTAAATCTTTTTGAGCACCAGGTAAATGCTCTGAAGCTTAATAGTTCAAAGTGCTCTGAAGTCTAAGAATTTGGAGCATTTCAGATTATGAATTTTTGGATTAAGAATGCTAAACTGCTAAAGAACCAGTACATATTCCAAAATTGAAAAAATCTGAAATCTGAAAAACTTCTGGTCCCTAGCATTTTGGATAAGGGATATTCAATCTGTGTTACCTTTAAACAGATTCTTATGGAACCATGAATTGACAGAGAATCTCACTTATAAAATGGTTTTGTCATTTGGGCATTTTAAAACATATTAAAAATTCAAAGTGGACAAGTAACTAACATGCTATTTTGTAGTTCAGTACTGTAAAAACTCTCATCTGTAAGAACTTGCTTGAACATGTGGCAGTAATTAAACAAAATATAATTAGATTCGTATACCTACTGTCAGATGATCTCACGGGTGTACTGCATGGAAACAGGAAATAATTTATAGTTAGATGAATTCAGTGACGTAGCTATGAATTGGGTATTATAAATTCTTGTTAGAATACCTGGACATTTGCTTCTATAATAATTTCCCTTGCTTGAATTATATATTCAAATATTTATTTATTTTTTGGTATCAGGGATTGAATCCAGGGTGTCACACATACTAGGCAGGAGCTCCATCACTGAGTTACACACCAGCCCTAGATATTTTAATTTTTAAAAAAATGTTAGTCATACTTAAAATGTCAGGAGTGCATATTTTAAAAAGATAGTCAATTTGGTGTAATCCAGAATAAGTTCAAGTCCTAGACCCTCAGTACTTCAATTTTGGCAGTGACCTTAAGAACCATCTAACAATCCTCATTTGCAGCAGAGCTGAGGACCTCTGCTGAAGCCATTGCAGTTATCTTTGCATTACAAAAAGCTTAATTCAGTAGAGATCTGGTTTGCTTTGGTTAGGAATATCTGTATGGCTACATAGCTTAAATATGTAGTGTAGCTAACTGAAGCTACGAAATTTGTAATATACATTTGGGAGGATAGAATTTCTTTGAGTAGACTTCTGTGTGTACTGATCTCATTGGATTTCATGATAATAACTATGAAATTAGAGTTTATGAGATCTGTTCTATTTTTTAAGTGAAATCTTATTTGAAGTAGTGAATTTCCTGAGTGATTTTCCCACAAGATATGAAAAACTCACATTTAGAATCACAATACAGTGAATTCTAGTGGGGAATTATTTCGCCTTTGAACTGGTTATGTTCTTACTGTTATTTTGACTACTTTCCTTCCTCTTCTTGAAACTACCTAATAAGTTCTTAGAAGGAATTGATTGACTTGTGGTTATGAACCTATATAATCTGAACAGAAGAAAAAAAGAAGAAAAAAACTGGAGCGTATTTCACAGTGATGGAGAATGGAAGGCAAGTAGTTTCACTTTTAGGCATTCATTAATTCAGCAAATAATTATTGAGCACCTACTATGAGCCAAGTACTCTGCTTAAAACTGATATGGCTTTATTTTCTCTGGAATGCTAATATTATCTATTGGCCTGGTCAGCTGTTGGGTAAGAGATGAAATTCAAGGACTATATGGAGTGACCCTGAATAAGTTTCTCTTTTTCCTGAATCTGTTCTGTTCATTTTGTGATATTAACTTTTGGAAGGAACTATAATTGTATGTTATATTTTCAGCAACTAAGTAAGTAGTAGTTTTTGTTCTTTAGGGGGAGAATGTGTGGAAATATTCTTAAGAGGTGTTGTAAAGTCACTTGAAGTTTAGTGAAAAGTAGTGAGGAGAATCTGGTACACTGTGATTTAAAAGTGTTATCCATATCATATGGGGAATTTATGAGCTAGCTTTAGGGCATGGTAGTTTATGGTAAGGTAGTTTATTTAACCTAAGTGAGTGTTTACTGTATGCAAGGCATTAATTCAATATTATGCAGTAGTTCCCCCTTGTCCTGGCGGGATGCATTCCAAAACGCCTGAAACTAAAACTGGTATTAAAGCCTATGCAGATGGTCCCTGACTTACCATGATTTGACTTATGAATTTTCTATTTTGACAGTGTCATGAAAGTGATGCACATTCAGTAGAAAGTGTACTTTCTACAAAGTAGAAAGTGTACTTTGAATTTTGAATTTCAGTCTTTTCCTAGGCTTTGGGTTACAGTACTCTATCTTAATGCTGGTCAGTGGCAGCCTAAACTCAAGCTCCCAGTCAGCCAAATGATGCAGCAGGAAAACAACCGATATTCTCTAGTGCATTGTGTTGCTAAACTGTCATTTTTGGCAGGTTAGATAGATGCATTTTCTATTTACAGTACTTAAATTGACTGTCGGCTTACTGGGACTTACTCCCCATTAAATTGAAGAGCGTCTGCATATATTATTTTTTCTATACTACCTAATAAAATTTTATAAGTTAGGCATAGTAAGAGATTAACAGCAATAATTAATAATAAGATAGACCAATTATAACAAAATACTGTAATGTTATTTAAAATTTATGAATTATTTGTTTCTGGAATTTTCCAAAGCAAAACAGTCGAGAAGGAGGGACTACTATATACGTATTAACTCATTTCATCCTCATAAAACTAACATCGATATGTACTGACAATGAAGTTGGTCCTATTATTTTATAGTTGAAGAAAATGAGGCATTAAAGAGATTCAGTAACTTGCCCAAGTCAAGCAGAGCTGGAATTAGAACTTTGGCAGTCTGGCTTCAGAGTCTTTGAACAGGTATACCTACCACCTCTGGGGAGTCATATCTAAATGTTTATCACTGCACTACAGTATAGTTGTGTTGACATTAACTTCCCAAATTATAAAAATAATGCAATCCCCCCCTCATTTCAATTATCACTAAAGTTTTCTGGTTTGTGATTTGGGAATTGGTCACATGGCTGTAATAGAGTGCTTTAATTTGGGGCAAAATATTGTTTTTCTTGAGTTATGGGATTTAGGTGAGGAAGATAGTATATAATTGCTTACATAGCAACTTATAAATTTCTGTTTGAAATGTAGATATTACTATAAGATAATTTGTTCATTTATTTCACATTTTCATTGGTCAGCAAACATTTGAATGCCTACCATCAGTAGTGCATTTAGGATATAGGTCCTTTGAGTGATTAAGGCAGATAGAATACAGAGAAGAAATACATTTTTGGGGAATATAACTAATAAGACAGCATTATTTTCTCATAACATTGAGGCATTAATCTTTGAAAAATAATAGCTGTTTTTTGGGTTAAGCCCCCCCAGTACAGGGGATTGAACCTGGGGTGCTTTACCACTGAGTCACATTTCCTTTTAAAAAATTTTGCAGTGGGGTTTCAGTTGCTAAGACTTGCCTCCAACTTGGGATCCTCCTGCCTTAGCCCTGGAGTTGTTGGGATTTACAGACATGCACCACCACACTTCTCTTGGATTAACCTTAATATTACTTGAGATTGTGATAGTTCATTTAAATTATTATTTAATTATCTTTATACACTGGTCTTAGATTTGTATTCCTTTCAGGAATGAATTTTACCTTGGTTTCAAACTTGTGGCTTCATTTTACACACACAGAATAATTTACTTGGAGATATACACACACATATACACACATACATACATATATGTGTGTGTGTATGCGCGTGTAGATGTATATATATCCAAGTAAATTATTCTGTGTGTGTGTGTGTGTATAGTTTATGTTCCATATTACTATGTCCAGAAAATAGAAAAGTATACTTTTGTGGTAATCATCTAAATCGTTAAAATGTTATTCTGGGGAGTAGTATTTTGGAACAGAATTATAATTTACTAAAACGTTCTGTTGGAAAGAGAAAAGGAGATATTGACAACTAATATTTTTGTTTAGGTTATTACCCATCTAGGTGATCTGGAATAGATTAAGTGATACATCTCTTACCTTCTACTATGTTGTATCTTACTACAGTTATCTCTTAGTAGAGTCGAATCCAAATTATTTAGTTTTACTGGAATATGTATTTTATTTTTGGTACCAGGGATTAAACCTAGGGGTGCTTAACCATCGAACCACATCCCCAGCCTCCCTTCTTTTTTTTGAGAGAGGGTATCACTAAGTTGCTGAGGCTGGCTTTGAATTTGTGATCCACCTGCCTTAGCCTCCTGAGTCACTGGGATTACAGGTGTGTGGTCTGTCTTATTGGGAATGTCTTTTAAATTCATAGGTTTAAGTGATAGTTTGACAGGAAATTAAATTTTTAAGGTACGGTTAATGAGAATGGGATATGTGTTCAAGTTCCTGAGAGTAAAAGATAGTTTTCATTTAGCTATTTGGAAATGGCCTTTATGGTAAAATTGTGTCACCATTTTTATATGTTAGAATAGTGGTATTATATCAGAAAATTATTTATAAAGGTAAGCTTGGTAATTTCAATGTCAGCTATACTGTTGTGGATACTTAATTAAAAAGGCAACGAACAGGAGTTGTCCATGCTATTATATTCAGGAATGTGTGGACTGCTTGTTCACTTAAAGAATAAAATGCAAGCAGGGTGCTGCCGGGGGCTCATGCCTGTAATCTCAGTGGCTTGGGAGGCTGAGGCAGGAGGATCACCAGTTCAAACTCAGCCTCAGTAACTTAGTGAGACCTAGGCTCTAATAAATATAACAGAGGGCTGGGGATGTGGCTCAGAGGTTAAGTGGCCCTGGGTTCAATCCCTGGTATAAAACAAACAAACAAAAATCAAACCAAAGGTAAAAAAATAAAAAGTAAAAAATTCTTCTGAAAACAAAACATGCTAAAAAAAAAAGGTGAGGATGCAGTGACATGGATAATGTAGATTTTGTGATATTAAGTTTGAAACAGTGATCTCAATTTTTTAATGTAGCATGTTTATCTTTCTTTCTTTCTTTGGTACTAGGGATTGAACTCAGGGGTCGACCACTGAGCCACATTCCCAGCCCTATTTTGTGTTTTATGTAGAGACAGGGTCTCACTGAGTTGCTTAGCACCTTGCCATTGCTGAGGCTGGCTTTGAACTCCCGATTCTCCTGTCTCAGCCTCTCTAAGTGCTGGGATTACAGGCTTGAGCCACCGCGCCCGGCTGCATGATTATCTTTCATCATCATTTATACCATTTTTTTGGTGATTCCATGAAAATCACTAACAAGTCATTGAGAGAGATTAATTGTAAATGTGGTTAGGAATTTTTCTCTTAGACTTGTTCTTTTTAAAAAAAACTCATTTAAAAATAACTCAGGTGGAGATGTTTGTAGTCAGTATTTGTTTAAATATTTCTTATAATTTAATATACTTAAACTATGTTTGTTTAAATATAATCAAACGTACAGATACTTTTTGATCTTCTGGTTAGCCTATGGATTCAGTGATTTTTGGTAATTTTCAGCCCGTGATGCACCCTGAAAGAAAACTTGAGCTATGAAAGTCTGGGTTAACCATTATTAATAAAAACTTCTATACCAACAACCATTGTGCCTAACTCAGTCATTTATCTTATATTTACAGATTCCACAGATTCTTCAGAAATTGAGATCGGAAAAATCTAAACATTGTGGCTTTTTTTTCTTTGACCTTATCTATAGGCTAAGAGAATGTAAATAGTTGCTAATAGAAAACTATTTACAGGTAACACTTGTTAAGGACTAATGAGTTCAGCACTGTTCTAAGTGCTTTAACATGTACTTTCTTATTAAAGTTTCAAAGGAACTCTACATGGTTAAGTTTCTTAGGTATAATATTTATATAATAGCTATTTAATTGTATTTAATAATATAAATAATAATAACAATAATTTTTAATGATTTTCATTATGGCTTCTCATTAAAAACCAAATTGAAAATGAATGTAAAAAAGTGTAAGATCCATTAAATTTCATCTTATTCTTGCTGTCTGTTTTTTATTGAATTCATTCTGGACATATGGGGCAGTACTTCTTTTTTATATTACTCTTGCCTTAAATACTATGAGAGCAGATAGATAGTAGGACCTGTGCAAGTAATCTGGGGGAAAAATTATATTCTTTCAGACCTCTTGATGTATAAGAATCTTATTGATATCTTTTATGGTTTTTTTTCTATTTAAAAATATTCTGAAGAAAATGTATTTCTACACTAATTTGATTGTTACCTATGTGAAAATCCAGGTGTCAAGTTTGCTGGTTAAAATAGAACTAATATTTTTTTCCTACTGAACTAGAGAATATTTTTTAAAATTAAAATAATGAATACTTTTCATGTTCTGATTTACAATCTTGAAAAGAAATAAATATGTGTTATATGCATAGAAATTATTAAGAGCTTCATTCCTGTAGAATTGTTTACCAGTTGGCTACTCACAGGTGGAGTCATTTCACAAAGGATTTGAGCACATGAATTAGACCAGTAGCAACCTCACCCTTCTGCTTATCCCAGCTGGAGCAGGATTAGGTCTGATTCTGCTGCAGCTGGTTCCCAGGAAAATGAAGGTTGTTCCTTCTGTTTTTTTTCCTTTGACTGGAAAGTTAAGAGTTCCCAACAGATGGCTTTCATCAGCCCTGTACATAACTCTGTAAATTCAAGACCAAAGAATTACTTTAAACTTTATTAGGGAACAGGTGAAGAAATAATTTGTGGTGTGGTACTATTTTGTTAAGTGTTGAAATTAAGCGTAGAGACTACAGTTATGTAGCATTTAGATTTGCAGAATGCTCTTCTGGGTCAAAAGAGTTTATAACAACAAATTGGGAAGAGGTGGAAACTTAGAAAATATAAACCTGGCTGTAGTGTTGATTGAAAGTATATTTCATAGTTGAGTTATATTTACAAATTATAGATAAATTCTTAAGGAAAAGAAAGGAATATTCTGCATTTTATAGAATTTTGAGCCAGTAGCAATCTTAAATCACAGTGATTTTAATCTTAACTTCACAACTAGGGAAACTGAGAGCCAAAGAGATGTGTCTTGTCTGGTGTCACACAGCAAGTTGATAACATCTGAGAAAACTTATCAGGTCCTTCTTGATTCTATGCTTTTTTCATTATGCTGTAGTACTATTTGATAGTACTAAAAAGCAATTGGTATGCATTATGTGGTTAGAACTTTCTTCTGGTCTAGAAAATTTTAGTGATTTTTGTAAACCATAAATAAAACCTGTTTCAGTGTTTGAAAATACCTACATATTCTTGTTAAAGAGTTGAAACCATTTTTTTCTTTCTTTCATTTTGTTTTTGAAAACTCTTTCCTTTTGGTTAAATTAGAGGAATTACAAAGTTTTCCTATGTTTTTGGCTAAGTATTAGAAGAACATGTTGAATTATCTTTTTTAAAAAAGAATATATTCCTTTTAATTGTAGGTGGACAGAATATTTTTATGTGGCTCTGAGGATTGAACCTAGTGCCTCACACATGCTAGGCGAGTACTCTACCACTGAGCCATAACCCCAACCCCATGTTGAGTTATCTTGATGCAAGAAAAAGTGCTCCTTGAGTTTTGAAAAAATGTCTACTTGAAAATAAGTCTGATTTTCAGCATGTATGCAACACAGATGACTTTGGAAAATTGGTCAGAATTTTAAATTCTTTTTTTTTTAATATTTTTTTAGTTGTAGGTGGACACAGTATCTTTATTTATTTTTTTATGTGGTGCTGAGGATCGAACCCAGTGCCTCCCGCATGCGAGGCAAGCACTGTACCACTGAGCCACAATCCCAGTCCCTAGAATTTAAAATTCTTGAGACTGAGATAGAAATAGCAAAGTACAAGAATTTCTACTAATTAACAAAGAAATTTTTATCAAAGCGTTTAATATGAGTAGACCAAGAATGTGTAGGCAAGTGCTCTGTGTGTATACTTAATGTCTGGGTGGAGTTTGAGATCTGTAGTATCACCAGTAAATAAAGTATATAGGGAAGATAGCAGACAACAAATCATCTTTGTCTTTATTAATCTTTTTTACTACCATTCATCATCTTTATTTTGTATCAGAGATTGAACCCAGGGGTCTTTAACCACTTAGCTACATCCCCAGCCCCATTTATATTTTATTTAGAGACAGGGTCTCACTGAGTTGCTCATGGCCTTGCTAAGTTGCTGAGGCTGGCTCTGAAATCTATCCTCCTACTTCAGCCTCCCCAGCCACTGGGATTACTGGTGTGCGCCACTGCGCCTGGCCTAGCATTCATCTTTATACAGTTCTACTTTGTTGTAAAACTTAAGTTTATTATAGTTCTGGCAAATAAAGGTTAAGTTTGAGGACCATTATTTGTAAAATTATTGAGTGATTTTTTTTTTTTTTTAAAGATTTACTGGTATAACTTGAGAAATTAATGGATATAGAAAAAGTCTGGGAACTGAAAAAATAAATTTTTTTTTTTTGGTGCTGGGGATTGAACCCAGGGCCTTGTGCATGTGAGGCAAGCACTCTACTAACTGAGCTATATCCTCAGCCCTGAAAAAATAAAATCTTAATGAAATATTTTACTGTCTGAAAGAAGACAGTGGGCACCTATATGCCCACTGTTAGAGGCTTTTGTTAGAGGCTGCTTTTTCCTCCAGGGAATTGTGAACTGCAGTTGACCTTGAGAGCTGACCCAGGTATAATTTATTACTTTCCCTCAACTTGTTCTTCTGATTTCTTAGTGTAGTATAGGAGATGTCATCAACTGAAGCTAAAATTCTTTTTTTTTTTAGTAAACCGACACAATACCTTTATTTTATTCATTTTTATGTGGTGCTGAGGATCGAACCCAAGGCCTCACATGTGCTAGGCAAGTGCTCTACCACTGAGCCACCGCCGCAGCCCTTAAATTCTTTTAGCTTAGTAAAATATAGGTTCCTTTTGTCCTTATTATTCTCATCTCTGGCTCTAATTAGGCATTTAACTTCAGGGTTCTCTAGAACTTCTAGAAGAACTATTAGAGACATTGCTATGTACATTGAATGTGATACTGTTCTTGAGTGATTTCCTAGTTTTTCTCTTCTGGATATCTTTAAACATTTGATTTCTTTTTTTATATCCTCTTTCATAATTTTCCTGCCTTATTTTAATTTCTTTTCATACCAGTCAGTTTTTATTGAATTCTATAACATAAAGCTAAACCTGTTCTTTCTAAAGCAGGGTTCTTGACTTCTTAAGTCCACTTTAGAATCACCTGGGGAGCTTTAAAAAATAAATACCAATTCATTAGACTCTAGCAGTAGGATCCAGGTTTCAGAGGTGTGTGTGTGTGTTAAAGAATGTCTATCTCATGTACCTCCAGTGTTAAGAACCACTGCTCTGATGGTTGGAATCAACATCTCTGAAGTGGGAACTGGCTGAGGGAGGCAGGAAACAAAAAGCAGGTACTACTTAGTAACTGAAATTCAGACAGAGACATAACATACTTTACACCCTCTCTGATGAACACATTTTGGACCCAGGACGCTATACTTCTGGATGGCTAAATTGTTTTGTCTTATTCCCTAACCATAACTTCCCTAATCTTCCCCCTTTCTCCCTCTATGCCTGCTATTTTTATCTCATCAAGGTCTCACACAATATATAGATTGGAGACAGTTACCTTCATGATTCTGTTGTATGTGATGGGGCTACTTTCTAATGCTGTTCTTCTAATCCCTTGGCTTTATGGCTCATTCTCAGTTAGTTCCCGATACTCCTGCATTCGGTTGGCAAGCCCTTAGCTTGAAATTATGCTAACTTTTCCCCCTTCCTGCTCTTATATGAGATTGTTTTTCATTTTGGAGAAAGTCATACAACCATGTGGTGGGGTGCCACTTATAGATTCATGGCCTCTAATTTCAGCTCTGCCTTCTGCTTGAAGTATGTTATCTCTAGGTAGTCGGTTCTTGAGTATTTGCTCCAACCCTTTTTCTCCTAAAGAGCAGATACTCCCATATGCTCCTTCATGGAGAGAATGGAATCTTATCTGTCCATGAGCTCATTCAGTTTATGCCCCTCTCATGCCAACCCAAATACAGCTGTGCTTATTTTTACCCCCTTGTTACCTTCTCAGAGAACAGCAAGAGAAGTGTCAAAGGCTAGTTTTTCTGTTTATGTGAAGGATCCTCTTCTCTCGTGCCTCAAGGCCTTGTTCTGTTAAGAATATTCCCCAGTCTTTTGACTGTGCCATCTTTCCCTGTGTAGTCCATCAGAGAGTAAAAACAAGCAAAACCCCCTCTTTAGATCCTTTCTTCTATCTGTACTCTTCTTGCTTTCATTTTTAAATTTAAAAAAGTTTATTTATTCTAGATCTGCAGTCTTTTTTTTTGGCTCTAAAGTACTATTTGAAACTGCTCTTTGGGAAGTTTTCAGTCTTATTTTACTTTCCTCAGCAGCATTTTGCACTTGTTGCCCAGCCTTTTCTTCTCGACTTTATGGATAATTCTTTTCTAAGAATTCCCCTCCTTGCAATGTTTCTGATAATTTCTTTTCACTTGCTGGCATTTTATCTTTTGCCTGTATCTTATATACTGATATTTCCTAAGGTTCTGCTCTTCACCCATTTTTTATTGTTTCAACTTTTCTGAATTATCTCTAGACCTCTCTTCTCTATATCGATGACTCTAATTTCATATCTTAATTCCAGATGTGTCTTCCAAGCTCTGGGCTTATATATCCTGCTGTGCAGTGTTTTATCTCCATCACTTTACATTAATGATGACCCAGGTATAATTTATCACTTTCCCTCAACTTGTTCTGATTTCTTAGTGTAGTATAAGAGATGTCATCAACTGAAGCTTAAAAAAGAAATTTTGGCATCATCTTCCACATAGCATTTGTATATATTCTGGGTTCAGTTTTAGTCTGTCTCCAATCTTTACTTTTTAAACATCTCTATTAAGTAACCTCTCTATTCCAGCTGCTACTCTCTTAGAGCAGGTCCTTCTCATTTTTTTTCTGATTTACTTCAACATCTTCCTCATTGGTTTTCCTTCTCCCATTATTGTCTCCCTCCAGTCTACATTATTGCCAAGAATGATCTTATTAAGAAGTGATAAGAACTTAGGCTCAAGAACCAGACCATTTTGGTTTGCATCCCATGCTGGCAATACTTGCTTTAAGACCTTAAGTGATTTGCTTAATTTTCTTCACCACATTTCCTTCTGTAAAATGGGGATAATACAGTGCTTATCTTACAACAAAGTTGTGAGGATTTAATGAGTTAATATATACCAGTGCTGACTATTAGAACTTTGTACAGAAATATTCTCTATTGGTGCTCTCTACTATAACCTTAGCCCAATTATAGCTCTTGAGCTGTAGAAGTATGGCTAGCTGACTGAAGAACTGAATTTTTAGTTTTATTTAATTATAATCCAATTGAAACAGCCACATATGGCTAATAGCAACTACACTGGACAGTTCAGAATATATAAGGCCCTTTTTTAAAAAAAAATTTTTTTAGTTGAAGATGGACACAATATCTTTATTTTTATGTGGTGCTGAGGATCGAACCCAGTGCCTCATGCATGCAAGGCAAGCGTTCTACCACTGAGCTACAATCCCAGCCCTATAAGGCCCTTTTAATAGTGAAAAAATACTCAATAAATGTTAACAATTATTACCATTTTTCTTTCTTTTCTTTCTCCCTTCCATCTGTCTGTTCAACCTCTCTCCGTCGTTTCTTCCTTCCCTCCCTCCCAGGGTATTTAACCACTGAGCTGTATCCTCAGTCCTTTCTATTTTATATTTTGAGAGAGAGTCTCATTAAGTTGCTTAAGGCCTTGCTAAGTTGCTGAGGCTAGCTTTGACTTGAGGTCCTCCTGCCTCAGCCTCCCGAGCTGCTGGAATTACAGGCATGTGCCACTGCACCCGACTTATTTCCATCTTTCTAAAATGAATCTTAATCACTTGCTTAAAATCTTTCAGTGCCAAATTCTGTGGTATAGTATATTTGATATGTAGTCCCTGCTCCCAAGTTGCTCTAGATTTGCCTGTTGCTACTTTTTCATATACCATCTATGTTCTATAATCAGAGGTTCTCAAAGTGTAGTTCTCGGACCAGCAGCAGTGTCCCCTGAAAACTTGTTTGAAATGCATTTTTCCCCCCCCTGGTGGGGTGTTGGAGACTGAACCCAGGGTCTTGTGCATGCTAAGCAAGCACTCTACCACTGAGCCATTCCTCTAGCCCAAAATGAAATGCAGATTCTCGAGCCATACATATTCAAGGTCTATTGAATTAGAAACTGGTGTTGGGAGTCTGCAACCTGTATGTTAATAAGCCCTCTAGCTAATTCTGATGTACTCTAAAGTGTTTTTTTTTTGGTACTGGAGATTTGAACTCAGGGGTACTTGACTACTGAGCCACATCCCCAGCCCTATTTTGTGTTTTATGTAGAGACAGGGTCTCACTGCGTTGCATAGTGCCTTGCCATTGCTGAGGCTGGCTTTGAACTCGAGATTCTCCTGTCTCAGCCTCCTTGAGTGCTGGGATTACAGGCTTCTACCACCGCGCCCGGCTGATGTACTCTAAAGTTTGAGAACCACTGTTCTGTATCAGATTCCTGACAGTCCTTATGTCTACCTTGTTCTCTCTTGCTCTTGTATTTACGTCTGTCTGGAATAATCATTACTTCTCTCTTTGTCCATTAACTCTTATTTAACCTTACAGATTTAGTTTAGGCATATCCTCTTTCTCTTTCTTCCCTTATCACTCAATCTGCTCTGAGACTCTCTTCATGTCCTTAATATCCTGTACACACCTCTCTCATGGCCCTTTTTATATTTATATTATTGTTTTAGGTTTTTATTTTAGTGAATTTAGGATCATGTTTTTCATCCCCATGTCCCCATTTATCTAGCAGTGTCTGGTTGCTTTTACAAGTATTTATTGAGCATTTTCCAGGTGCCAGCACAATGATTAAATCCTAAGTGAACGAGATACTCTCTGTAATTAGCACAGAGTGCCTGGCAACACAGAGCAGGGGTGGGGGAGGCCAGGGAAATTTCTTGAATCTCAGAGGAAGTCACATGTGAGAGGTTAGTGAAGTGGGGAAGCGAATGGGTGGGGTGGGAAAGAGAGTGGTTCCTGCAAAGGGAACAGCATGTACAAAGGCCTAGAAGCAAAACATTTTAGGTATATAGTAAATGTTTAAGGGATATGAATTTTTTAAAAATAGCTAACTTTCAGATTTTGGTTTTGAAGTCATTGCTGTCCCTAGCAAACGTTGCATCTTACATGCTTGGTATTTTTAGAGCAGCTTTTGTACTTGATACCATGCGTTCTTTGAGCTTATGGTTAATGTGTGATAGGGTAACCTCCAAGCCAGCAGGATTTATTTATTTAGTCTTTTAAAGCACAAAAAGGATTAATTTTATCTGAAAATTGTTTTATAGAGTGAGGAAATACATCTACCTGATGGAAAAGGCAAACTTGTTCCTCTCATTGCATAAGAGTAGACCAAGATTTTAAATGAACATTTTTAAACTTAGAACATTGAAAAGCATATCATTTAAGAAAGCTAAAAGACAGCCAGCATGCCAACCACAACTACTGTCACTTTTGTAGCCTCACTCTGTTAATTGGCTCTTTCTGTCCTTGATGCTGCCACCCTAGGCTTTCTGTTGTTCTCATTAACCCTGCATTGTAAGAGTAACTAGGCATTGGTTGATGTGCTGTGCAAATTCCAACTGCTAGTTTGCTGTTAAATGTTCGTTTTGGGGTGTTTGGGACTTTGTATATGTAATTTTCAGTAAAAACTTCCCATTTCACTCTCCTTGAGTGTTTTATAAGTGGATTGGGTTCATTATTTATTAGCTTTGAAAGAGGCAGATACAAATATAGTTTTGTGTCTGATGATGTCAGTTAAGCAGAATAAACCTAGAAGAAAGGGAAATAAAATCTTTTCCCCTAAAACTTCATGTGGGTGATAATGTCATGTATTTAAAGTATCTCATATTATAAAGAATTTTGCCTTTACACATATTTTCTCTTGGCATAACACTTTTTTAGTAAGGTAGCCAATCATAGTGCTGTGATAACCAAGTTTTACTTACACAAAATTGTGTAGTTAGTTAAGGGAGTAAATGGAACCAGAACTCAATCCTTCAAGTCTGGTAATACTCCTTTAGCCACGTCAAGCTACCTCTTGAGAAGAACTACAGAAAATGACAAGATTAAAGAACTGGCTGCTCACTGGGCTCAGTGGCGCACAACTGTAATCCCAGCTGCTTGGGAGGCTGAGACAAGAGGATCGCCATCCTCAGCAATGGCAAGGTGCTAAGCGACTCAGTGAGACCTTGTCTCTAAATAAAATACAAAATAGGGCTAGGGATGTGGCTCAGTGGTTGAGTTCAATTCCCAGTACTCAAAATAAACAAACAAAAACAAAAAACCTGGGTGCTTCTTTAGCATTTGTTAGTATATCTTTTAAACCATTTATCAAATCATATGTGTTACTAGTTTTTGTATGCAACTCTTGGTACTTTCTAAGATGCTCAGAAAATGTTTTTGGTTCAGATTGAAATTGTCAGGTTTGAATTTTTTTTTTAAACATTTTTTTAGTTGTAGATGGACACAATATCTTTATTTGTTTTTATGTGGTGCTGAGTATCGAACCCAGTGCCTCACGCATGCAAGGCAAGCGCTCTACCACTGAGCCACAATCCCAGGTTTGAATTTTTAATAACAAATTAGATTGATCTGAAAAATATTATTCAACTCTTTTCATAAACTTAGGAGCTGCTAAACCTTTATTTTTTCAGAGTTTATAACCTCTAGGTTAAATAAAGGAAGAGTTTCAGATGATTTTTGGAAGTGTTTGATACCTCAGCTGAAAAGTATCATTTGTTGCTTCCTTCAAGGTAATATTTATGGTTACCCATGTAGTATTTTTAAAAGCTAAAAAAACTTTTCTCCATAGATAATATATTTGTCAGTATGTAAAAATTTAAAAGTACACAAAGAGTGTTACATGAAAAATATTCTTCTGACTCTATTCCCTAACCAGCTTCCTAGTTTCCCTCTTGGGAGGCAGCCAGTGAGTTTTATGTTTCTTTTGCACCTTCCAAGAGATTTTGTGTGTGTACAAATGATCATTTTATTTAAGAGTATTCCATATTGCTACAATAAAAGTTGGTAATTTTTCATCAGAACATATTTTATGTAACTAGTTACCCATTAATAAAGATTTGTTTCCAATCTTTTATGCTTACAGACTTTGCTGTAGTAAATAACCTCATTTGTATGTCCTTTTACAGGCCTCTAGAAATGGAATTAATTGAATCATAGAGTGTTATGTCTTTGTAATTTTGATATTTCTAAGCCTTTCTCCATAGAGATTCTGCAGTAATCTGTGAGAATACCTGTTTCCCTAAACCCTCCATAGATTAAACTTGATTTTTAGCAATTGGATGTGAAAAACCATTACTTGCCCCTCCCCACTTTTTTTTCCTTTCTTTTTTTGTGGATTTAACCCAGGACCTCACATATGTCAGGGCAAGTATTCTAACATTGAGCTATGCCCCAGCCTTTTTTCTCTTAGTTTGAGAGTGGGTCTTGCCAAATTGCCCAAGGTGGCCTTGGACTTGTGTTCCTCCTACCTCAGTCTCCCAAGTAGCAGGATAATAGGCCTGCACCACTCATTACCTATTTTTTACTCTATTCTTTCATTGTCATTGGAGTTTACTCTTCCAGCTTAGTGACCAAGGACCACTTCTGATCAACTACTGGGCTATTTTAAGTCTTGATTATTTAAAAATGTGCAGTTCTCATAGGTAATCAGAAATTTGTGGTCTTTTTTTTTTTTTTTAACTGTTTTATGGCTATAAAAATATCTAGGTCTTTTTGCTAGATCTTGTGTAAGTAATGATCTATACTGATTTTTGTTCTGTTGAATGAGCCCCTACTCCCCCACCAAAATAAAGTTGCTTTTTTCTTCTGATAGTGGGGAAATCCAATTTAATAGATGCTTTAATATGTTATGGCTTGTCAGCCTTTTTAAGAGCTAAGTTTTGTAGTATTTGTATTTTAAAACTTGTGTAGTTTTGAATAGGTGTTATATTTAGGTCATAGCAACCCTTTAATCAAAGATTGTCTCTTTTATAGATGAAACAGGCTCATAGATTTAAGTGGTTTGCCTAAGGTTATATAGCTGTTAAAATGCAGAGGCTAGAAGAGTGGTCAAAAGGGGAAAAAAATTAAATTTGAATTTTTGATAAATGAAATTCTGTTAAACTAGTGCAGTAGTATAATGTACAGAGTGATTGCAGCACTAATTCTGAATAGTTTAGAGCTTATATAAGAATATTAAGAACACATATCCCTGCCTCACTATTTACTTATTTGACCTTTAAATCATTTAACTTTCCATGAACTTCAGTTTCCTTTTCTGTAAAAGAGGCGTAGTAATAATACCTAAATCCTCTAATTCACAAAGATTTGTAAATCTTTATAAAATATTTTTAAATATTGTTTTTAGCTTGAGCAAGTCATGGTGGCTTTTTAGCCTTTTACTTTAAAAAATAAATAGCAGAAAGTAGTACTTATTTCCTTTCTTCAGTAAAACAAAACAAAAATCAGATTATTTACCCACAAAATATTGTCATGATAGTTTGAAGATCATTGGAAAATTTCATGAACATATATATAAATATTAACAGGATATAGAAATAGACATCTAGGTAGTTTTAAATGCATTCATCATGTATTCTGTAATTATTTAAATTAGGATGGATGTTCTGTGGTCATATATCTTTGGAAAAGGCAAAACATTTAAACAACGTCCCTTTGCCCCTACTTTGCGCCCATTTTTTTTTTTTAGTATTTGAAAGTAACGATTTCTCTCTTCTCAATTAAAGAACAAAAAACTTCATAAACAAAGAACAAGCGGAGTTCCCCTTTGTTAAAGGTTGTTAAAATGGGACTTTATTTCAAGAAGCTCAAAATTAGGGCAAATATGAAGTCACAGAGCTATTTTCCCCCAAGCAAAGTGACCTGGCTTATATTAGGAATCAAATTAATAATTTTAATACAATTAAGCACCATTTTTTAAAGTACTGTTTTTCAAATTGTCATTTGGGGATCTTGTTAAAATGCAATTTCAGGTCCTTGGTGAAGCCTGAAGATTTTGCTATTTCTTTTTCTTTTCTTTTTTTGTTTTGGTACTGGAGATTTTGCTACTTCTAATAAGCTCCCAAGTATTTTACTGTTGCACAAATCTAACAAGATTTCAAGTATTTTACTGTTGGCACGAAATACCCCATTGAGTAGTAAGTTTCTGTAAGACTGAATCTCTTTTTACTCTTGACCTTCTACTTTTTGTTTTTGATTATCTTAAATCCTATGCTTACTTTCAGACATCTGTAAAATCATATGCCTATTTTCAGACATTTATTCAGATTTCTACTGAATGTCTGTGTCCCAAGTACTATTCTGGGTACTAGGGTTATAATAGGGGTGCTAGGTAGATACTCTTCTTTCATTTAAATGGACAAGCCAAGGAAATAGCAATTAGTTACATATAAGTGATGATAGGGAAGTCTCAGGAGTTCTGAGAATATTTTAAGTACAAAAATTACTTTTTTATAGGTTTTTGAAAATACCTAGTTTATCTGATACATTGACATTTAGGTTAGCATGCCTAACAAGCGGCACACTGTCAGCTTTCCCCTTTTATTATATGGGGGAAAGAAGCGATGATGGTAGAAGGATTTAGAGAACCTCAACATAGGTATGCAATGGAAACATTTTTTACCTTGCTTTTTTAGACAATAGTGAAAAATATATACTTCCTGAACCAGAAGAGGACGTCCCTGGGTATTCAGTTACCATAATTAAGGCCGTGAATAGAATGTAGGCTGGGTTTGCTGTTTTTAGCTTGTGTGAACTTTGGCAAAGTATTTTACCTCACTGCCTTTAATTTATTCATGGGATAATGATTTTGTACACAATTTTAGAGACTATAAGGAATATTGGATAGCACATAGCATAACTACTTAGGTGTTCCTTTTTTCTGACCTAACTGAAGAGCAATTTATTAGTGTACTCAAGGAAATTGAGGAAACTTTTCTGGCACGTAAGAATCTTAAAAATTTCTTGGAGAATTTTATTAAGAGGAAATTTATTAAGAAGAATACTTCCAAAATAGCATTCAAACAAAGGTAAGGCCTCTTAATAGACTCAGACTCTCAAATATAAAATATGAAATAATTATGGAAGTCTAGGATGTCTTGAAATTCAAATCTTATTTTTGCAGAGGGAAATTAAATGACTTCCCCTAAATGTTTATATATTGTTTTTATAGACAAGGAGATCTTCTAACATCCAACATTAACCATATATTACTGCTGCTTTTTAGGAATTTCTTTATCTCTAAGCTAAATTCATCTGTTTCATTTTAAGCACCTAATAGCTTACTCTGCATATTTTGAATACTTGGTAAATGTTAAATAATTTTCTGACCCCAACAGAGTTGAAAAGTAACTCTTCATAGTCCTGACAGCAAATTAAGTACATTCAATTTAATATTCCTACTATGACTGATTCTCTGACATTTTTGTAGCTCAGTAGTAGTAAACTAACTTGCATTTTTTTGTACAGCTTAGAATTGATAATATTGTTAGTCTCATAGGGAAGTGAAACCTTTCTTCTGAAGGCTCCATAGTTGAGTCTGTGAAATAAACTGACTACAGTCAATTTAACTGATGAACAGAAAAGCCATTTTAGTTAAGTGCATATGAATGGGAGTTGCACAAAATATGAAATCTGACAAAAGGTCAGATGATTAAAGTATCATTCTGAGCTACATGAAAGGGATAGGCCAATGGTCACTGGTGGTGGGTGAGGAGAGGTGACCATGTGCAATCTATAAGATGAGTGGAATAAATGCCAGGTGTAAATGTACAGTGTAAGGAGTAAATGTACAGTGAACAATGACTGTTTTCTATGTAGTTAAGAAATCTCTTGGGTAATAAGATTATCTCAAAGCAACCTTCTTCATAGGATGCTTTACCAATGTAAATTTCCTTTAGAGATATGTCTCTTATAGAAGAACAGTTTTCCAGTGCTACGCTAGTGTCTGCAGTTTCTCAAAATAACCAGTTCAAAATATGCCAAAGAAGTCTATTTTGTGGTGGCACATTCTGTTTCTTACAGTCATATTTTGGGGTGATATGTTCTTGTTACCAGAATCTTAGGCCAGAGACCTGCCTGTGGGGGTCCCAGTAAACCAAGTCTAGCCAGTTTCACCAAGAACCAAGCACAAAAGATAATGGTGAAAAGCAGGAAAAGAACTTTAATCCATATGGCTATATTGGGAAAGCAAAGTGAGATATAGTACCTCAACCCTGTATTTGGGGTGCTGACAGGAGTTTTAGGTTTAACTAGAGGAATACTTTGGGTAGGGACTGAGGGTTAACATGCCTGCATAATTAAGCAGTCTTGGTTCGTTTGTGGTCTAGTTGATCATTATTTCAATTCTGGTTCTGTGTGGTGACTCCAGGGAAATTTCTTTATTGCTTGAGGGGGTGGGAGGCAGTTTCCTGTGTTGCTTAGGATGTTTATCTGTCAGATTTCTGGTCCTGGAAGAGGGCAATGAGTGGAGACTTCTAGGCGTTATTCTAGGGGTCTGATGATATAAAAGCTGACAGTCAAATGTCCCTACACATCTTGTCTCAGGGAGATGAAATAGGTAAATTTGGGGCTACTAAACCTCATATTACTAGTTTTTAGGTTATTAACATGCCTTCATGCAGAACTGAGCAGGGATTTGAAGACTAATACAGAATAAAGGCAGAGATGCCAAGCTTTAGCCTTGTTTTGAGTTACCTGTGGGCATCTACAGGCCTAAGTCACTGTTTTTGCAAAGGCAACTTGTATTTTTTGGTGGCAGTGGAGATTGAACTCAGGCCTTGCACGTGTGAGGCAAATGCTCTGCCATTGAGCTACATCCAAGCCCTTTTTTATTTTTTGTTTTGAGACTGGGTCTTGCTAATTGCCTAGGCTGGCCTCCAACTTGAGGTCCTTCTGCATCAGCCTCCCCAGTAGATAAGATTACAGGCATGTGCCATCATACTTAGCTGCAAAAACTGAGCTCCTGTTATATCCTGAGCTCTAACAGTCTCTGAACTCGATTAGTAGAAGGAAGAGTGACTTTGAATACTGATAAGCAAAATATATGAAATCACTGCTGTTCAGCAGTTAGTTGTGCCTTCTAAGTCTTTATCCTTCCCATTGCCTTAATTTAAACCCTCATCTTTTTTTTCCCTTGGGCTACTATAATTGTCTTTCAGGGTGGTTCCCCTTCATTTAATTTTTTTTTTGGTACTGGGGATTGAACTCAGGGGTACTCGTCCACTGAGCCACATCCCCAGCCCTCTTTTGTGTTTGATTTAGAGACAGGGTCTCAGTGAGTTGCTTAGCGCCTCGCCATTGCTGAGGATGGCTTTGAACTCGCGATTCTCCTGTCTCAGCCTCCCAAAGTGCTGGGATTACAGACGTGCGCCACTGTACCCGGCTTTCCCTTCATTTAATAAATGTGTAATGATAATCTGACATGTAGTAGAATTATATCACATGCTAGGGATCTGGTATTGAACCCAATGGTTAAAGATTCTGCCCTCATGGAATTTATATCATCTAGCAGACTCTAGCTCTAAACTTTGAGCGCTTACCACTCTACTTTTTTTTTTAAATTTTTTTTCAATGTCTTTATTTTATTGCTTTGTATGTAGTGCTGAGGATCAAACCCAGGGCCTCACACATGCGAGGCAAGCACTCTACCGCTGAGCTACAATCCCAGCTCCCCACTCTACTTTAATATGAGTGCTCTCTGAAATATCATGTCCTCTCCTTGATTATAATCCTCAAATTCAGTGGATTTTGATTGTTTTCTTGATAAAGTACAGGCTTCTTAGCATTTATGCAACTTCATCTCTTGCCATAGTCTTCTTAACCCTTAGCCTTACAGCATATTGAAATTGGCACCATGCTTCTTAAGCTTTTATGCATATATCTGCCTGGAATATGATTTCTTTAGTGCCCCCACATCCCCTACCTTCAACAAAACAAAAAGAGCTAATATAGTCAGCCTTTTGTATCCTTAGGTCCTGTATCTGTAGATTCTACCAACTGTAGATTGAAACATTTTAAAAAATTGCTTCTGTACTGAATATGTAGACTTTCTTCTTGTTATTCTCTAAACAATACTGTATGACAGCTGTTCATTTAGTGTTTACATGATATGAGGTATTATAAGTAATCTAGATATGCTTTAAAGTATGTGGGAGGAGGTACAAAAGTTAAATGCAAATACTGTGTCATTTTATGTAAGACTTTTGAGCATCCTTGGATTGTGGTATCTGTAGGAGGTCCTGGAACCAATCTCATGCATATACCAAGGGATCACTGTACTCATCTTTTTAAGTCTCCTTCATGATGACTCTTCTTTTATGAAGAAACAAACATTCTCATTGTATATTAGGCATAATGATACTACAATATTTTTATTCTGGTATTATGATAGTCTGTTTATTTTATTATCATTGTATTTTTATAAGAGAGTCTCACTGTGTTGTTCAGGCTGGTCTTCAATTCATGATCCTCCTGCCTCAGCCTCCTGAATAGGATTATAGGTTTGTGCCACTGCACTTGGAAAAAGGTGGTTAATACAAAATTATGATTGAATCAAGTGCTTTAATAAGAACTTCAAATGAAGAAAAAGACCAATGAAGAAAAAGAACCTTGACTATGCATATTTATTTAGCTCAACCTTTTTATTTTTTATTTTTTTTGGTACCAGGGATTGAACTCAGGGGCACTCGACCACTGAGCCACATCCCCAGCCCTATTTTGTGTTTTATTTAGAGACAGGGTCTCACTGAGTTGTTTAGCATCTCCCCGTTGAGGCTAGCTTTGAACTCACAATTCTCCTGTCTCAGCCTCCCAAAGTGCAGGGATTACAGGCATGCGCCACTGCGTCCTGCTTAGCTCAACCTTTTTAAAATGACTAGTCTCTCTACTGAAAGAACGGAATATACATATACCAAGAGTTGAAGTGTATCTTTAAAACTATATGGGAATTGTGGTTTGGCACTGAAAGCTTTCTAGATCTGTAAATTTATAAACACCATGAAGGTGAACAACTGTGTCTTTTACATCTTTGTATTGCCCACAGACACTATTTTATGAGTGATAGTAATTTGAGTTTTGAATTTAAGGCAAGAAACACCTTGTACCTAATCTTAGTGCCTCCTTTGTGTCTGACACTTAATCTCCTGGGATCTGTATTAAATGCTACCATAACATCTACAAAGTTGTGTGTATACACCTCTGATTTATGTGCCCTCTTTGTTTCCTACTTCTGCTTTTCCCCAATTTATATAGGCTGAAGGAATCTATTTACTGTGTAGCATAGGCAGACAGCAAGAAGTCAAGATTCTTTTTAGTATGGAAGGGACATGCGGTACTGATCTTGACCTTGTCGGACAGGTTATTGGGTTTTGAAATGTCCTTGTGGATAATATTAGTAAAGCACCTCTGACTGTGACATTTTAGCTTACTCTGTCATAGAGTTCTTGCTCCCTTCATGTACTGGTTATCCCATCTGAAACAGAGTTTCTTAAGGATAAGGAGTAGTTGAAGAATTATGAACAGTGATCCCTCAGCTAATTATAGACATGAACCTGTAATCTAACCTAACCTAACCTGATCCTGGACCTGTAACTAAATTTAATAACTGCAGATACTGGTCAGTTCCTTTCTCCCTTGTATATGAGGTTGCTTCTCCTAATTGAGTAACGCCTTTGGATTTCTTCCTTAAAAAAAAAGAAAAAATCTAATCTGCTATCCTCCATGTCCAACTTTATCCTTTCCTGTTTTCTTGTATTTTTTGTTTCTCTTATGTTCCTCCCCATCTGTCCCTGTCTTATTGTGATAACCTTCTACCCGTAATTGATCATATAATAGATTGAAGGTATATTTGTATATTTAAAACTGGTAACTTAAGACATTTTTCTCCTGGTGTTTGAAGAAAGAGCATAGCCTCTAATTTCAAGCCAAAACTTTGTTTCATTTCTCTGGTTTATTGCCTTTAATTGGGTTTTCCATGTAGTTTGGTCCTGAATAGCTAAAGTGTGGGTATAGGTGGTTATGAATGGCTTATAATAATTGATTACGGAATTATGGTCTAGAAATTGTTTTGTTTTGTATTAAATATCGAAAGAGTTTGGTAGGAAAATTAACAGAGATTGTAAGAGCATATTCTTTTTTTCATATATCACATCTAGTATAGTAGCACATCCTTTTGGTTCTGCCCTTAGAGCAAGATTTGACAAATTATAGCCCCAAAACCAAATCTGGCCCTCACCACTTTTTGTATAGTCCATAAGCTACATTTTTAGATGATTGGGAAAAAAATCATAGTATTTTATACACATGAAAATTATATATAATTCAAATTTCATTGTCCATAAAGTATACATTTATTGGGATATAACCACACTTGTTTATTTCTATATTGCCTGTGGCTTCTTCCATGCTTATAGTAGCAGAATTGAATAGTCATAACAAAAACACCATAACCTGAAAAGCTTTAAGTATTTACTTTCTCGTCCTTTGCAGAAAAAGTTTACCAAGCCCTGCTCCTATCTACCACTTTCTTGTTCTATTGCTAGTATCTAATTCAAATTTTTTGACTAAACCGTTGCTGTTGTATCCTAATAGATCTCCTTGCTTTTATCCTCATCCCTTTCTTGTCTTTTTAAAAGGTGAACCAGATTTTGTCATTGCTTTGCTTCAAACCACTTAATAGTTTCCTATCTTTTTTTGTTTTTGGTACCTGGGATTGAACTCAGGGTACTTGACCACTGAGCCACATCCCCAGCCTTATTTTATGTTTGATTTAGAGACAGGGTCTCACTGAGTTGCTCAGAGCCTTGCCATTGCTGAGGCCCAGGCTTTGAACTCGCGATCCTCCTGTCTCAGCCTCCCAAAGTGCTGGGATTACAGGCGTGCACCACCGCTCCCGGCATAGTTTCCTATCTCGCTCAGAATAAATGTTGAGAATAAAAGGCTGGGTACAGTGATGCACTTCCAGTTGCTTGAACAGCGGAGGCAGGAGGATTGCAAGTTCAAAGCCAGCCTCAGCAATTTAGTGGGACTCCTAAGCAACTTAATTAGACCCTGTCTCAAAATAAAAAAGGGCTGGCAATGTTGCTCAGTTGTTAAACACCCCTGGGCTCAATTCCTGGTACCAAGGGCGGTGGGGGGCAGGGGACTATAATCTTTATAATGACCTGTAAAGCCATTGGCAAAGTTTTTCTATTACATTTCTCTGTTGTAACTACTCAACTTTTAGAGTGAGAGCAGTTGTAGTGATATGAGAACAAATGGATGTGGCTGTGTTTTGATAAAATGTTATAGTTTGCCAACTCTTACTCTAGATAGTATGAAATCCCCCACTTTTCTTTTCACATATGTGTGCTTCTTTGTTTTACCTCTTACTGTGCTATTCCCACCAGCTGTAAAGAATATTCTCACTTATGAGCAGAACCAAAACCTCTGTGCTTTTCTTAGATACATCCTTACCTCTGTATTTTGCATTTCTTGTTCCTTGTACTGGGAACACTTTTCCCCTCAAATAAGTCACTATCTGTTGAGTACTTATGTATTATCCTTAGTTCTTTGGATATATCAGGGAGCAAAACTTAAAATCCCATACCATATGCAGTTCACATTCCCATGTATATTTATATTCATGTAGGAAGTAAAAGAAAAAAAGTGAACTTAAAAAATAAATGATATAGCATTATAAACAAAACAAAACAAAAATACAACAAGTTGCTTAGGGTCGCACTAAGTTGCTGTGGCTGGCCTTGAACTTGTGGTCTTCTTTTCTCAGCCTCTTGAATCACTGGGATTACAAGTGTGCACCACCACACCTAGCTAAGAAGGTCTTTTTTAAATCCATGCTTTTCCTCAGTGTAGAATAACGTGTGTGGAATGTTTATGAGATGAATCAGTCATCTCAAATTAATTTATAAGTTGATGATCCCCAGACTTACTCTTCACCAGTGGTATTTATATTATACTCATCATTGCATATATTTATTGCTTCTTTACAAGAAATATATTAGATTATTGGGTGATAAATTTGGAAGCGAAAAAGGAGTCTCAGTGTCACTATTCTTCAGAATAATTTTGTTTTTATTTAGACCAAATGGTACTTTCCAAAGGTAGGAAGATAGTCATGAAGAAAATTGGGGAATTATTGAATGGGAAAGAAAATAGAAAAACGTGAACATCTTAGTGTAATGGATATGCAACTTCTAAATAGTAAGGACCATAAGGAATTGTACTCAAACATTGCTTCCTCAGCTGCCATTCTTCCCTTTTCCATTTCAAAATATCCTTAAAATGATTGCAAGTTGGAGTGAAGAAACTAGACCCAGTCTGTAGACCAAGACCTGTCCAAAGCCTATTCTGTATGACTGTTGGACAAATTTTGTATTTTTAAAGGGTTGCAAAAATACCAAAGAACATGCTCTAGATAATAGGGATCTTAGGTGTTTTGCTTTCTGACCTACAGAAGGATACTTTGCCAGTCCCTGACTTAAAGATATCTTTTTAGTTGCATCTGTAGTAGAAAGTTACTTCTCATGATGATCTTCATAAATAATAGAACTTTAGAATTGGACTCTTATTTTATAGTGTCATTAAGACTTAGGAGAACTCATTAACTTCTTAGGATCGTACAACTTTTTCGGTATATATCCTGAATCTTTAGCTGATTGTTTTTTATTTACACCCCCCTCCACCACCATGTTAATAAAGAGTAGTATTCTCTTTTCTGTGAAATCTTAGGCAAATTATCTTCTCCAATTCTTAGTTTTCTTATCTGTAATACTGAGAAATCGATACTATAGGGTTTTTGTAATGATTAAATGAAATTATGTACTTAAAATACTTGTATATGGTTAAATGCCCATCAGATACCAGCTATTTATTCTGGTGCTTTAGAATTTCTCTTCCTCTTACGGTTTTTAGGGGTGTGTGTGAGTGAGGAAATGTCTCTCTCACATCAAGAGCTATAATTCAGACTTCTTTTGTGTTGTTAATAGTAGTTGGAGATCTGTTTTATAATATTGTACTTAATTAATTCTTGGGCTTAATCAATTTTTAGGACATTTTACAGAAGGATATTTTGTCCCAAGTTGTGAACAAAGGTTTCACAGACTTTTGCACAAAATTAGATTACAAATCGAGGATTATTTTTCTGAAAAAATTAGGCATAAGAGAAATTTGGTCATTTTGTTCTGTCCATTTTTAGTGACTGGACTTGTGGTGACTGAACGAAAAAGATTGAAGGAAGGGAGGGAAGGAAATAGAGTATCTATGTGTTGTATTACAAGCTGATCTTATTTGCAGTGCATGTTGACAGAATCCTGGGAGATTATTAAATTGTTCAGGATGTCATTTTTGCATGGATTAGTGCTAATTCAAAGACTGTGAAAAATTTGGGAGGCAGAGCCAGGAGGATTACAGATTGGAGGCCAACCTGAGCAACTTAACAAGATCCTATCTCAAGATAAAAAAATTTGGGGCTGGGGTTATGGCGCAGTGGTAGCGTGCTCGCCTAGCACGCGGGAGGCACTGGGTTCGATCCTCAGCACCACAGAAAAATAAAATAAAGATATTGTGTCCACCTACAACTAAAAACTAAAAAAAAATTTAAAAAAAAAGATAAAAAAATTTAAAGAACTGGGAATGTACTCAGTGGCAGAGTGCCCCCAGGTTCAATCCCCAGTACTTCAAGGAGGTGGGGAGGGGGAGGCCGATTTTTTATAAAGATAATCTTATAACTCCAAAATTGGATTTGTGTTTTTGTTAGGTAAATGTGTACTTTTTCTGTAATAAGATATACTGACTATATGGAATTTGAATGAACAAATTTATTGGGTAAAGTTAATTCAAATCCTATGCTTTTGAGAGAAGATCTTAATAGCCGGGCGCGGTGGCACACGCCTGTAATCCCAGCACTTTGGGAGGCTGAGACAGGAGGATCACGAGTTCAAAGCCAGCCTCGGCAATGGCGAGGCACTAAGCAACTCAGTGAGACTCTGTCTCTCTACGTAAAACACAGACTAGGGCTGGGGATGTGGCTCAGTGGTCGAGTACCCCTGAGCTCAATCCCCGGTACTCCCCCCCACCCCCAAAAAAAACAACTTTGGAAAACGGAGTAAACCATTAAAAGTTTTGTGGAGAATGTAAAAAACACACAAACATAACATATGTCGGTCATCTCAGTGACATAGGCGACCTTTTCTATGAAGACACCTTTTGGTTTATTACTAGGGATTGAACCCAGGAGCATTCTACCTCTGAGTTCTATCCCTAGCCACTCCTGTTTTTAAAATTTTTGAGACAGGGTCTTACTAAGTTGCCCAGACTGGCTGTGAATTTGTGATACTCCTGCCTCAGCCTCCCAAGCAGCTGGGATTACAGGTGTGCATCACTCTGCCTGGAGAAGACACTGTTCTGATGGCTTTTCATGTAGATTTTTTTTAAACTCCCTATCTGCATTTAGCATAGTTCTATATATGGTGGTTTAGCGAGTGTCCAGTTGCTATGAAGTTTCCTAAAATAACAGCATTAAAAATATCTAAAAGGGCTGAGATTGTAGCTCAGTGGTAGAGCGCTTGCCTTGCATGCGTGAGGCAATGGGTTCTATCCTCAGCACCACATAAAAATGGATATGTTGTGTCCATCTACAATTAAAAAAACAAATTAAAAACAAATCTAAAAGCTTTATTTCTATACACAGTAATGGCAATGCCTTTTTGTGTTTTAATTCATATTTATGGTTCCCATTTTATTTCATTTAAATCAAATCAAATAGATCTGGTTACTGTTATCTCTTTTTTGTGGACAAAGAAAGAGACCCAGTGTAGTTAACTAGCTGACTTTAGTTTTGTAGCCACTTACATGCAATACTCTCAATGTATTTTCAGTAACTGATTAAACTAAAATCTGAAAGTGTTGTATTAGAAAGTGAATGATAAAACGAAAGCCATCTGTGTAGAGGGTGCCGTGTATTCAGAGCCATATAATGTAGAGTTTACATTAAAAATTGATTGTCAAGGCAAAAAATAGATGTGTAGATGTTGATATATTTCTCTTTTTATATTAAAATTACAGTTTTAAGTTGTCTTCCATCTACACAGATTTGTCTATACCTGTACCAATATAGTTGCCATTAGCTATAAGTAGTTAATTAAAGTTAAAACAAATGAAAGATATCTACATCTCAAAGATGCATTAATGTACATGTGGCTGGTGGTTACTATATTATACAGCACAATACAGAATATATCAGAAAGTTCTGTTAGATAGCAGTGTCTTAAGAATAGTATCAAAGAAAACATTACTTGGAAGACGGGAGTTTTTTTTATTATGTTTTAGGATATTTGGAGTAAAAAATGTTGGCTTTAGATTATTCTAATGAAGGGAACTTTGTGAGTTACTATTCATGGGTAAAACCTGCACATTTGCACTCTATCCAATCTTTTTTTGTTTTTGGCATTGGAGATTGAACTCAGGGGTACTCAACCACTGAGCCACATCCCCAGCCCTATTTTGTGTTTTGTTTAGAGATAGGGTCTTACTAAGTTGCTTAGCACCTCACCGTTGCTGAGGCTGGCTTTGAACTCGCGATTCTCCTGTCTCAGCCTCCCAAAGTGCTGAGATTACAGGCTTGTGCCACCACGCCCGGCTTCTATCCAATCTTTTACTAATCTCTGTATAAATCAATCACATCAGGCTGAGGGATATTTTAGGCTTAAGTAGTACAAGATTTGTAAATGTGTATTTTATATAGTTAAAGCTTTAATGTTTAATATCTTGTTCCTTATCAATAAAATGAGGATGATGTTGCACTGATTACATAAAATTTGAATTAGTTGTTTGGGGTTTGAAGTTAACAGTTCAGATCCTGATAAGCTCAGGAGAAATCTCTTGTTTTGAAGCGATGTCAACTTCAGAATTGAAGCCCTTAAAACGTAGTTTGGTGCCTCATAGAACGCAGTCCACACACTTGTTAACTACTGTAGACCAGTCACTGTCTTTCATTATTTGATAATTTATTTATGATTTCTCTATGATTGCCTTTAAATAAATTATGAACTCCTTAAAAGCAGGAAACTTTTATTTTATCTATCTGTCTATCTATCTATCTATCTATCTATCTATCTATCTATCTATCTATCTATCTATCAGGGATTGAACTCAGGGGCACTCGACCTCTGAGCCACATCCCCAGCCTTATTTTGTGTTTTTTAGAGACAAGGTCTCACTGAGTTTCTTGGTGCCTCGCAAAGTTGCTGAGGCTGGCTTTGAACTCATGATTCTCTTCCCAAAGTGCTGGGATTACAGGCGTGTGCCACTGCACCTGGCTTGTTTTATTTTTAAAATACATATAATTTTAGAAATTAAGAGACTTCAGAGATAATCATGTTAGCCGTTTTCATTTCATAAATGAAGAGCTCATACAAGTTACATCCTCATAGTTGGAGAACTAAGACTAGAGAACTAGCTTTCTGTTAGGCTATCTCTCTGATTAATTGATAATTAAGGTAATCTGAAGGTAGTCCCACTACTCTGGGTTGAGGCTGGCTTCTTTGTATAAACTATGCCAGTGTAAAATAACTCCTGATTTCAACATACAATATTTCCTGTTTGCTTCTTATGACACATTCTTAGGGGCAGATTGCAGGCTATTTTGGGAGATATGATCTTGAAAAAGCATGTTTGTACTTTCTTTTTTTTGGAAGGAGGGTAGTAGGTCTGAACTCAGGGCCAGTGAGCCGCTGAGCCACATCCCCAGCCCTATTTAGTATTTTATTTAGAGACGGAGTCTCACTGAGTTGCTTAGTTCTTCCCTGTAGCTGAGGCTGGCTTTGAACTTGTGATCCTCTTGCCTTGGCTTCCTGAACTGCTGGGGTTATAGGTGTGCACCTCCATGCCTGGCTGCATGTTTGGTTTTAGACTAGAATAAATTGAATAGTTTCATAGATTAAATAAATACTTCAGGTTTGTATTGTGAAACTAGTAAACGTGACTTTTTATGAGCTACAAATTCTGATCTCTGATTTTATGTACCAGTCATAGTTTTAGTGTCCTGTTTTTATTTTCATTACTATTGTGGACACACGGGAACATGCATGCACACACACTCACAGATACAAGAGTGTTAAAACAGAAAACTCTCGTAGATATAGACAAGACTGTCCAAGTCTATAAGACTTCATAGAGGGGCTGGGATTGTAGCTCAGCGGTAGAGTGCCTGCCTCCCATTCGTGAGGCCCTGGGTTGGATCCTCAGCACCACATACAAAGCAATAAAATAAAGACATTGTATCCATCTACAACTAAAAAAATGTTAAAAAAAAAAAAAGACTTCATAGGGTACCTGACTGTTTTCATTTCATTTCTATCCATTTTTTTTTTCTCTCTCTCGTTTTTAAAAAATGGTACTAGGAATTGAATCCAGGGTGCTTTACCATTGAGTCACATCCCTGAACCTTTTTTTGTTTTGAGTCAGGGTCTCACCTAATTGCCCAGGCTGACATCGAATTTGTGATCCTTCTGCCTCAGCCGCCTGAATCACTGGGATTATAGACATGCAACACCACTCTTGGCTTGAACTATTTCTTTAAATTCATTATTGTTCTCCACACTCCTTAGCAGAGTGGTAGATGCACATTAAGTATTTATAAGATAATTGTTATTTGGTAGGATACTCTTGATATTCAGAAACATTATTTGTTTATTTCTGTTGTAGCATATGCTTACAGTTGACTTTGACTAAACCAGGTCAGGTGTTTTTGTAGAAATCAAGTTATTTCCCCATGGGGTTAGACTCTTTCCTCCTTCCCCCCAAAATTGAAATCAGTTTCAGAACGGAATCTTTACTTGTGAATCAAGACTTTAATAATAGGCTTTTCTTCTTTCCAAAGGCAGTTCCCTTTTCTGCAGTTGTTCTTTGGGTATAGTGTGCTTACAGCATTCGAATCTGTGCAGCACATTGGTTTTCTAGACATCTTTGTATAGTAACAGCATATGCATGAGGGTTGGCAGCCTGCAAAATGGTTTTTCTCTTCTTCCCCCTCCTTTCAACCTCACTCCCTCTCTAGATCTGGTGACATTACATAGATAAATGTTCTGGCTAGGAAAACAGCAGAAGGAATTGAATGTCTGCCAAAAATTTACAGCATGAAACCAAGCTGGCTGCTTCAGCCTCACTTTCCTGAACTCTTATTGTGTGTGTGCAGTCATTGCTTGTCTAGGGCTTTCTTTATTGAACATTACATCACTATGTTCTCCACCCTTATCTTACCATCTTTTTTTGAAAGCTACCATCCTCAGACTTCAAACTTGTTAAACACCTAAGACTTTATTTATATTGTTATGGAGGTAGTATTGCAGATGAAATATAGTTAAGGCTGAAAGAGAAATTTTAATTTGAAGTGATATTGATATAGGGTATGCTTGCGTGTGTGGAGATGATAAGGTACTAGTAATTACCTGAAATTTTAAAATTGTTTTTTAAAAAATATCTTTCGGTTCTTTAGGAAGAGGGGTATCTTCTCAAAGGATTTTGAAGAGAACTTAGAAAAGTATTGATTATCTAATGTGAATATTTACAGTAATTTTATTCATAAGAATCAGTATCTAAACAACTCAGATGTTCCTCAGCTAGGGAATGGAAATAGACTGTGGCCTATCCATTCAGTGGAATGTTACTAGCAACAAAAGGAACAAACTGTAATACAGTCATCAAAAGCAATGAATCTCAGATGTACTATGTTAAGTGAAAGAAGCTAGACTCAAAAGGCTACCTATATACTGATTTTTAACTGTTGTTCTGCATTGGGAGTAGTCATTTCTAGAACAGAAGTGATTTCATTTATTTACTCTCCGTTGAATTAAAGAAGATAATGTAGGATTTTGAAGTTTGGGGTTCTTAAACTGTTAAGACGGGTATCTAGACTATACAAAATGTGTCAGTGATTTCGGAGGGTGGAGGTGAGCTTTTTCTCAAGTTTGCTTGAATCTGTGTCAAAAACAATTTGCTTACCAATTAAGTCTTTATATAGTCCTTGAAAGAATACTACTTCTTTTTCTATTCTGAATCCTTTGGACTCATTACAGTTTAGGAAAACATTAACTTGCATAAGTTCATTTGGGTACCTCTAAGTATAGTACTTTTTGAGAATATTTTTTTAGTTGTCAACGGACCTTTATTTTATTTATTTACATGGGGTGCTGAGGATCAAACCCAGTGCCTCATACATGCTAGGCAAGTGCTGTACCACTAACTCACAAGCCCAGCCCTTAAGTATAGTATTTTAATTTCATTTATTCCTTAGCATGTGGCTGTTCTGTGTTACAGTGCACTTTTAATACACATGTCCTATTATTACCTATTTAATACACATGTCCTGTTATATCCTAGATTGTAAGACTCAGCAGTTGAGAACTTTTTTTTAAAAAAATTTTTATTTTAGTTGTAGATGGACACAGATATCTTTATTTTATTCATTTATTTTTATGTGGTGCTGAGGATCAAACCCAGTGCCTCACGCATGCGAGGCAAACGCTCTACCACTGAGCTACAATCCCAGCCTGAGAACTGGTTTTATTACATGTTTGTTTCTCTAACACCTCACTCAATACCTTTATAAGAACATATATAAATAGTATAGATAATGGTATATGGAGATAACAGTGAAGATGAAGATGAGAATAGTATGAAGCGGGTTCACTAGCTGATTGTATTAGTGTGCTAGGGCTGTCATAACAGAGTACTGTGGACTAGGTGACTTAAACAACAGAAATTTGTTTTCTCACAGTTCTAGAAGCTGGAAGTTCAAACAAAGACTTGGGCAAGGTTGGCTTCTGGTAAGACCTCTCTCCTTGACTTGCAGATGACTGCTTTCTTGCCGTGTCTTCTCATGACTTTTTCTCTCTGCCTGCACACTTCTGGTGTCTCTTCTTTTTATAAGGACCAGTCCTATTAGATGAGGGTCCTACCCTCTTGTCTCGTTTAACTTTTTCTCCTCAAAGACCCTTTCTTCAAATATAGTCCAATTGGGGCTTAAGATTTCAACATTTGTAATTTTGGGGAAAGGCACAATTTAGTTCAAAACACTGGCCTTCCAAAGATGGATAGGTTTGTCAAGTTATTAAGATTCTAGATAATCTACCAGTCAAGATCTGGTTAGGGGAACTGAACCACACTAGGTATTTCATTAGAGACAGTATAGTGTCTCTAATGTATTAATATATCTAAATGTATTCTATGGAAATAATCTAAAAAGTGAGTAAAGATGTATGTGCAAGGCTGTAGGGAGTTGATAAAGCGGATCCTGGAGATCTGAGATGCAAAATGGGGACATCAGAATAACACAGAGGCAATAACTTCCTAAAGCAGCTACCTGGGGCTGGGGGACAAAGAAAGTGTTTTGGGTTATTTAGAGATTGGAAAAGGAATTCCACAGTGCTATATTTCAATCTTAAGAGGAATACCCACTGCTTGGTTGCTTTCAAAGACTTGAGCAAGGGGCTCCATAAGATTGGGACTCAGACCACCCAAGAGGATACACTGCCCAGCTATGGTGGCATTTCTGAGGAAGCATGGTGAGTCTAGTCCCTAAGGAGCTAAGACTGGAAATTATTATTTTTGCTAGGAAAAAGGATAAAGATAGGGTGATACTAGTAGGAACAGGAGATAGAGTAGAAGGAGCAAATTTGTTCTTTGGCCATCCTTACCTTCTTAATCTTTAGTGTTCTTTATTGATGGAGCTTCCTGGAAAACCAGCTGGCAGGAGAAATAAAGTGTACAGAGTCTGAGCCCAGCATCATAAAGCAGAATATAGAAGAATGAGCTTGGAATTTAGAGACAGGAATTTAGTAGTTGGCACAGATATTATTGGCTTGAGTGCAGCTTCTCTGAAATTCAGTTTGGCAGTATGTATCAAAAATCTTAGAAAGGTACATACTTTTTTTGACCCCATAATTCCAGTTCAAGAAATGTATTCTAAGGAAATAATCCAAAAAGTGAGTAAAGATATATGTATAAGGTTATTTGATTATGATATTGTATATAATAAAAAGTTAGAAGTAATTTAAAAGTTTATTAGTAGAGGCTTGGTTAAGTTATAACACATAATGAAATACCATATAACCACTAGAAAGATGATGTTGATTGGATTTATTGATGTGGAAATATAAATTAGAAAATTGAAAAAACAGATTATATACCACATGCAGTATGGACTTTTTTTCTTTTCTCCTTTATCTATAGAAAACATGAGAACAAGCCTGGCGCGGTGGCTCAAGCCTGTAATCCCAGCACTTAGGGAGGCTGAGACAGGAGAATCGCGAGTTCAAAGCCAGCCTCAGCAAAGGCAAGGCGCTAAGCAACTCAGTGAGACCCTTTCTCTACATAAAACACAAAATGGGACTGAGGATGTGGCTCAGTGGTTGAATGCCCCTGAGATCAATCCCCAGTACCAAAAAAAAAAAAAAAAAAAAAAAAAACATGAGAACAATATGCAGTAAGAGACAGTACAATGTCAGGTTGAAAGAGTACAGGCTCCAGAACAGACTACCTTTTTCTTTAAATCCTGGCCCTGTGACTTAGCCTCTGATGAATGAATCTTTCTGAGGATCTGTTGCATCTGAAAAATGGTGATAACAGTACCTATCCACACAGGATGGTTGTGATGTCTGAAGATGTTAATACCTATAAAGCATTTAGTTAGAAAAATGCTTTTGAATATTAAGTGCTTAGTAAATATTAGTTTTTAAGAGGAGGAAGAGAAAGATGAGAAAATTTTATGTCTTTTCTTCCTTTTTTGTTTAAAATTTTTTAATGTAAATATGATTTTATAATTAGAATAAATGATGTTGCATTTCTATTACAAAAAATGGAAGCAGGCAAAGATGTATTAAATACATTTTTTTATTTATTTCTGGAAGACCTAGAACTTAGGATACTTTGTAGAGAGAAAAGTGTATCTGCTGTAGCCTAGGTGCTCTGACAACAAGTTATGTCTTTAAAAAGACCCTGCTCCTTGCTGTAGGGAAATGTCATTCTTCCTTAAGATCTGCTCAGGGACTTGCATTATGATGGTTGCTTTTGACTGGGTTCCCAAGGTCACCATCTTTTCCTTAACTCCTTGGGTGGTTCTTTTCCTTCTGTCCTGTTACTACTGTTTCATGAAGACAGAAGTTTCATGATTTTTTTATTCTATCATAAAAAAAAATTAGAATTGCTACGCAGTTATCGAAAGTTCTTTGACCACAGTGCTTCTAGGATTTTGTCACTCTTTCTCCACATCCCAACTTTCTTCTGCATTTTCTTAATATCCTCTCAGATTTTTAAGCAGAACAGTTTTTACCTTACTTTCTTACTGATGTATTAATATGCTATGCAAAAATCAAAGGTTTTACTGTCCTTTTGGTTACACTTAGAGACCTACTATTACTTGTACATTTTTGTCTTTTCCTCTTAATAACTTTCTGAGACAAAAAAAAGGGGGGTAAAAGATTGATTTGCTACTGCTATGAATAATATTACTCTTTAAAGAAGGTAGGAGAGCTAGGCATGGTGGTGCATGCCTGTAATCCCAGTGATGTGGGAGGCTGAGGTAGGAGTATAGCAAGTTTGAGGCTGGTCCCAGCAATTTAGTGAGGCCCTAAGCAACTGAGTGAGACCCTGTCTGAAAATAAAAAGAGCTGGAGACATAGCTCAGTGGCAAAGTGGCCCTGGGTTCAATCCATAGCACCAGAAAAAAGAAGGGAAAAAAAGAAAGAAAGAAAGAAGGTAGAAGAACCTCTGGTCAGTTTTAGCTTTAAACTTCTAAGTTTAAATCCTGCCACACCATATTATTTTAGTGTTGCTATTTCCCAGTAATGGAAACCCAACCTTTTCCACCAGTTAAGGTTGGTCTCTCCCCTCCCCTCCCCTCCCCTCCTTCCTCCTCCTCTGCTGTGGTGGAGGTGGCTGCTGCTGCTGCTGCTGCTGCTGCTGCTGCTGCTGCTGCTGCTGCTGCTGCTGCTGCTGCTCCTGCTGCTGCTCCTGCTCCTTCTCCTCCTCCTCCTCCTTCTTCTTCTCCTCCGCCTCCTTACTTGTGGTGGAAGGGATTATTTTTATCCCTACATTATTTACCTGAGTGACTGTCAACCTTGCATAATGTATGAGAGTTAGGAACTTGGAGTCAGAGTTATTCACCTAGTTTTGGATAGAATTTTAATCACTTTACTAGTCATTTATAGCCTTTGACAGTTTCTTTGGTGAAAATGAGTGTATAATGATTTTTGAAGATCCCTTTCAGTGCCAAATACCAGGAATCTAGTATTAGTGGAATAATGCATTCTGTTAGATATGTATCAGTTGTGATTTTTGTTAAGACTTAAAATGGTGCTGTTTGCTAGTTTGAGGGTTGCTTAAACCTTAGGTCAGATGGGATAAATGCCTATAATTATAATTTTAAAAAATACAATGAACACGATGTCTTATTGAACACTTGCTCCTTCTAAACCATTACTCTTGTGTATGTATATATTTTAGCATAGAAAATATTATTTTGCTAACTCTGGTACTCAGTGACCACTAAAGAATGTATTTTAATGGATAATACACACTGTGCTGAATGTGTACAAGAAGATTTTTAAAATTATAGTCCAGTTGTGTCATCAGATACCATATAGAAATTTATTAGTCCACAGGGAATTCTTTCTCATTTTTAACTTTACATTATAATTATGCATGCATTGTTGTTACATATTCATACATGCATACAGTATAACAATATAATTTGACCAATATCATTCCCCAATATTTCTCCATTCCTTCCCCTCCTTCCTCTCTTTGGGCCCTTTCCTCCACTAATCCCCTTCAGTTTTCACGAGATACTCCCTTTCCCTTTTTTCTTTCTACTTTCCACCTAGGAGAGAAAACATAAAATCCTTGACTGAGTTAGGCTTATTTTGCTTAACATATGTCCTCAAGTTCCATCAATTTTCTTGCAATTGATATACTTTTGTTCTTCTTTATGGCTAAATAAAACACCATTGTGCATATATACCACATTTTCTTCATCCGTTCATTCATTGACAGATACTTAGGCTGGTTCCATAGTTTGGCTGTTGTGAATTGTGCTGCTTTAAAAATGGCTATACATGTATCACTATATTATGCTGGCTTTAATTCTGTAGGATAAATCTGAGGAATGGTAATATTGAGTCAGAAAGTGATTCCTTTGCTAGTCTTTTGAGGAACCTCCATATTGATAATCCAAAGTGATGGTACTAATTTACAATCCTACCATCAGTGTAAAAGTGTTCCTTTTTCTCCACATCCTCTCCAGCATTTATTATTGTTGTATTCCCATTGGCTGCCATTCTAACTGGAGTGAGATGAACTCTCAGTTTAGTTTTTTGATTGGCATTTCCCTGATCACTAAAGATGCGGAACATTTTTTCATATAGTTGTTGGCCACTTGTGTTTCTTCTTTTCAGAAGTGTCAAGTTAGTTTATTTGTCACTAAATGGATTATTTTAGTTTATTTGTCTATTTACTAATCCCCTCTTTTGGTGTTTTTTAAAAATTTATTTCTGTATATGTCTTCGATATTAATCCTCTGTCAGAAAAGTAGTTAGCAAAGATTTTCTCCCATTCTGTAGATTCTTTCTTCACATTCTTAATTGTTTCCTTTGTTGTAAGGAGATTTTAAATTTGATGCTATCTCTTGTATTAATTTTAAGTATTTTTTCCTGAACTTTAGGAGTCCTGTTGAGGAAGTCATTGCCTGTGCCTATGTGTTGAAATGTTTCTTTCTTTTCCTGGGTTTTCTTCTAGGAGTTACATAGTTTCTGGTCTAATTCCTAGATGTTTGATTCATTTCTTGTGTACTTTTAGGCAGACTGGGAGATAAGAATCTATATAGTATCCTTCTTCTACATATGAATAACCAGTTTTCCTAGCACCATTTGTTAAAAAGGCTGTCTTTCTCCAACATATGTTTTTGGCATCTTCGTTAAGAATCAGATGACTATTTGTATGGGTTTGTCTCTGTGTCTTCTGTTCCACTGGTCTGTGTGTCTGTTTTCATGCCAGCACCATACAATTTTTGTTCCTATAATTCTGTAGTACAAAGTCAGGTATTATAAAACCCCCAGCATTGCTTTTTTTGGTTTAGAATTGCTTTAGCTGTTCTGAGTGTTTTATTCTTCCAGATGAATTTAAGGCCTGTTTTTTCTAGTTCTGTGAAGAATTGCTATTTTGATGGGGATTGCATTGAATATGTATATTGCTTTTGGTAAGGTGGCCATTTTAACAATATTAATTCTGCCAATTCATTAACATTGGAGGCCTTTCTAGTGTCGCATGTCTTTAATTTCTTCAGTATTCTGTAGTTTTCAGTATAGAGGACTTTCACCACCCTGGTTAGATTTATTCCTCATTATATTATTTTTTGGGGAGAGGGAAAGCTATTGTGAATGAGATTGTTTTCCTTATTTGTTCCTCAGCAAGTCCACAGGAAATTTTAATTACCTTTCCAATTTTGGGAAGTTGAAATAGAACAAAAACTTGCCCAGGGTTAAGAAGTGGAAATCAGTCAGTTAACAAAAATAAGTTTTGAAGGATAGATATTGTTTTAGAAAAGGTATAGGAAACCAACATTTATTAGGTATATTTATTATATTTGCGCTATGCCCTGTAACTATCTCATTTTCTCTGCAATATAACTTAAAAGGTAGGTATTACATTTGTAGGAAGAGAGAGGCAATCAAATTTGGATGAATCATATTTGGATGAATGAGGAGAATGAGGTGTCACAAACAGAAAGTGAAACTCAGATAACCAGAAAACGTGCAAAAGGAAGATAATTTTTTACAGTTTCTCAGGGTAGAATTTAAATTCAGCAGATAGTCATTTTGTTAAGTTTTGATGTCACCTCTGATTGAGATGTAGAAAATTGTTATAGTTTCTTAACAGATGATGGCTTTCTCATCTAAATTTTTTTTTCATCTAAATTTATAGTAAAAGCATGAATAGGAATTGTTACTGATCTACTTATATCATCATCTTATTTTCTTTGACCAATAATCTTACTAGTTGTGTCTAATAGTAGAAGTCATTGAATGAACTCATCATAATAAATTGAATTGTTTAGTGCCCCAGAAAGTTTTGCAGTGTCTAATAGATTATGTTGATTAAAATTATAGTTATTTTATTGTAACTAAAAGTAATGGAAAATGTACTCTTCCAGGCCATTCATGTTATTTTATTATTATTTATCTTTTACAATGATATACTTTTAAGGAGAAGATTATTCTTAAAAATGTTTAATTAGCTGCCATTGGGATGCTGAGCAGTTTGAAGAGATTAAATCACACCCAAGGACAGTTTCCTGTAGGATTATAGAATCTAGGAGTAGAGGCTTTTAGTAAATCATAAATATATTTGGAATTATGAATGCGTTTGTGCTATTTATTTTAATTTCAATAAGTGTTTATTTAGTACATACTGTGCAAGGCACTAGAGTGATTTCTGCCTACCTAGGATTAACTGAATGGAAAAGATGAAGACAAGTGGCATTCTAAACTGTTAGGGTTAGGGAGGAGGAAGTTCATCAGAGGCCATCAGTAGTGAAGGAACAGGGAATTTGAAGTGGAGGGCTTGCCTAATTGGAAGAGAACCATGTTTTAAGAATGTTGAGCTTTCTCAATAAAGTATCATTACTTTCCAACAAAGTATGAATTTCCTAAAATGTACTCTGTATGTGCCAGTTTATTTCCATTATAATATTGGAAATAATTGTGCAGCAATTCTCTTAAGGCTTATGTACTTTTGAATTTTTTGGTGTGTAAGTGGATAATATGAATGGTAACTGGTTTCTAATTATTTTGTGTAGATTGTTTTGTTTTCACTGACATAAGTGCTTCGAAAATATAAATAATGACTTTTTGGGGAGTCTTTTCAAAGTTTTGTTATATTACAGTGTTACCAAACAATAATAATTAATTATAATTAATTAAACAATAATTAATTAAACAATAATAATTAATAATTAATTAAT